>OZ024726.1:60869119-61206619 GCA_964016875.1 Fallopia convolvulus
AGGGTGCAAAACACAATAATGGAATTGAATTTAATAATTTCAAAGCAAAGAGGAACAAACCCAATATTTTAAGGACACTAATTGCAAGAAAAAAAATTTAACTCCAACAAAAGTATCCTTAAATTTAGGGGCACCAATAAAAAAAAATCTCAAAATTTAAAATTTCAACAATTTTAAGCCATTGACAAACTTTCGAATGATCATAAACAAAATTCATTATTTTTTTGAAACCAATTCAACCTAATCCCATAATAAGCATCAACTTGAATCATAGTGGGTCAATGAGTTTGGATGGAGGATTTAACTTTCAACGCAAGTGGGTTTGAACTTGCAATTTTCAACTTTCAAGCCTCCAACCTTTCTTTGCTATCTTTTAATTTTTAAAAACATTTTTAGTGTAGTAATGTTTCATGATTGCCACCATCTTAATTCATGACAACAATGGATTTGACAACGTGATAGTTATATGTTTTTGAGGTTCTTTTTTACGCAAAAAGAAAATAAAAGGAAGGGAGGAAAAAGGTTTGAAGTTGTGATATTAACATTTTTCATATATGAAATTTATTTTGTAATCAATTAGATTAATAAGTAAGATTCAAAGGATATGTCCAAAAAGGCATAAATGAACTAAATGTGATTTCTTCGATTTTGCTTAGAAAAACTATCCATTCAAAGACCAAATTTTTTTTAAAGCATTATTTGGACCCACAATCTACTACTTATTTGGTATGAATCTTACCTACTTCAGAAGTTATTTTTATTGCCCAAAACATTGCTAGCTCCAAAATAAAGATGAAAAGGTTTCTCTCAATTCAATATTATAGCTTATAAAAAAATGAATTGAGTAACTTATTACAAATTACATCATATGATCTATTAACATTTTTTCATAAATCGATATAAAAATTTAGTCTAAATTGCTAATAGATTTATATATTGAACAAAAAAAGAAGTCCTTAATGATCACATATGATTAGAATAACAAAGCACAAGACGATTCATTATGAAGTGATTTCCAACATTTTTCATAACTTAGGTGCCATTTAAGAAAACCCCTAAATATTAGGGGCCAATCATGCAATTCTCCCTCGATTGAAGACTGGCGGGGGTAATTTGGTCAAATAATGTACATTCGCAGCAGGTAACAAAGCAAAAGAGAGAATGGGGGCTTGAGAGAGTGCACTTCGCCCCGGAGGAGGAGGGATTGAGAGAGCAAGAGAGAGAAGGCGTATGTGAACGGAGAAAGAGTAAGAGGGATCAGGAAAGCTCTTATCTTTGCTCTATTTTGGATCGGAATCTTCCTACCGATCCTTTTCTCAGGTCAATCGGAAAATTCCCAAATTGTTTCTCCTTTTTTTGCTATCTCTATCCTCCGAGGAAAGAAAACACACAATTTTTGATCGAATTTCAGATTACCCGGTTTTAATTTCATTTCTTTGTCCTGTAAAAAACCCTAATTTTCAACACTCCTCAAACTCACCACCGCCGATTGACGATGGCGGCTACTTTGAACGACAATGCTCCTCCCGCTGTCGCTCTCTCATCCGGTGAAGGAATCGGCGGCCCTCAACCACTGTCTCGCCGGAACCCGTCGCCGCCCTGGAATCAGATTGTTCTCGGGCCGGAAGCGGAGGTTTCAGTCGATCCTCCGCCGCCGTCAGCGGTGGTTGTGGAGGAGAGTAGCGTTCAAAGCAAGATTGAGTCTTTGACCGAGGGTTTCGAGTCGGAAGCTCAGCTGGAAGGCTCCGATAATGGGAATGGCAACGGGTCTAAGAAGCTGGCTTGGAACAAGCCTTCCAATGGCGGTCCTGAGATTGGGCCCGTCATGGGTGCTGTGGCTTGGCCTAGTCTTTCTGAATCCACCAAGGCGTCTCCAAAGCCTCTGGCAGTTGATTCGTCGAAAAGTCCTCCAGATGCTCCAGTTTCTCTTCCCCAGGTTCGGTTTTCAATTTTTCATCAATCTGTTTCTATTTGTTGATTTGTATTCATTGATCTGCATAGAAAGAAAGTTGTTTAATTTGTTCTGTATTGGTTGTTGTTGTGGAAAAACCCTAGGTTACTACTACTAGTACAGCTGCATTACCTTCACCGGTGTCGTCGTCTTCATCTTCTGCTCCTCAGAGACAACAGATGATGACTAATAACCCAAACAACCCTAACCCTAGTGCTGCTACTCAGCACCATGGGCGCCCTTCTCGCTCGAAATCCCTGAAGCGTGAGGGTGGGGGAAGTTCATCTTCCAATGGTGGCTTTTCTCACCAGCCTCCTCCACAGTCTAGCTTAGTGGGGGAGGCTTCACATGATAGTAATAGTTCTGTGAAGCCTGCCCTTGGTGGTTCTGATAGCTCGGGAAGAGACCACCATGGACATAACAATGCTTATAGGGAAAGTGGGCAAAGAGGAGGCGGAGGTGACCATCCTCAGCACCGTAATTACAGGAGGAACAATAGTGGTCGTGGTGATGGTTCTTTTGGAAACAGGCGTGATCAGGACCGTGCAAACCATGATTGGAACAACAATAGAAGTTTTAACGGCAGAGATAATGCTGTGCCACCTCAAAGAGCTGGTCCAAGAGGAGGAGGGGGCTTTTATAGACCTTCGCCAGGTGCTGCTCCATATATTCCTCCGCCTATAGGACCTTATACTAACCCAATGAGCATGCCTCCGGGTAAATTGTTTGTATAATATCATTTGCTGTTGACAGAATTTTGGATCGCTCTAACTCTCATCTGTTCATATAGAGATGCCGCCGCTATATTATTTGGCTCCTCATCCGGGGATGCCATTTGTTGCACAAATGCCTCCGGCATTCTTCCCTCCACACTTTGATCCTCAGTTGCATGCGAAGATCCTTAATCAAATAGATTATTATTTCAGGTCTGCTCTAGTTCTAGAGCGATATAACTTTGTATTTTCTTTAGTAGTGGAATTGAATTTCTAGTTCTGTATGGTTTATTTTATGCAGCAATGAAAACCTAATTAGAGATACATTTATAACTTTGTATTTTCTTTAGTAATGGAATTGAATTTCTAGTTCTGTATGTTTTTTTTGATGCAGCAATGAAAATCTTATTAGAGATACATTTTTGCGCCGGAACATGGATGAATATGGTTGGGTTCCTGTTCAACTAATTGCTAGCTTCAATAAAGTAAGACTATGGTTGTTATCACTTTCTGATATTGATGCTTATGATGTTATTCATCGAGTCATGTCTATGACTCAACATCTTTTTATAGCACTGTCTTCAATTTTGAGGTATCGTAAATCGCAGATGGTTCTTGTGATTAATGCTCTTGAAATAACCCACTTGATATTCATCATCATGCTTGTTGTGAGTTGTGACTAATAGCTACTTGAAAAGAGGATAAGAAACAATCTTTGAACTTGAATCAAATATGATTTAGGTTACAATTTTGATGGTTACTGTTTTGTCCTAATATCATTGCTTTTTCTGTGACTGGATATTTTTCTATGTTCTAGTATATTTCATCATGAATAATGATTGTGCAGAAACCTGTCTAATTAGTCTACTGGTTTGTGATATCAGTATTGCCCTTTGTCACTGGACACATTTCTATGTTTGATTCTTTTAGTATACTTGATATGGCTTTCTCCTGGGCAAAGATCAACCTATCCTGTGCAGAAGTTTGACATATCTTAATAAGATAGCAATTTCTGGTGATATTAACAAGAGCAATGATATTGATGATGCATTGTTGGGCACCAAGGAATTTTTGAAAAGCATTGCAATTTGTTGTACTTTTTCAACATTTTACACTGTTTCATTAGGCGTTCTTGCTTTATTAATGATAAAATTCACCATTTAAGTGTCTTGTTCTTATTAATTTACTTCAGCGACTGCCTTTCATCTGTAGTTACATGAAATGATTGCAATTAACTAGTCACTCCACTATGCTATAAATTTATTTCAAAGTTTTTGCATTTATACTCAAAGCGTCCTGATTTATTTCTAGGTTACTCAGCTGACAACTAATGTTCAACTCATATTGGATGTTGTACGAGCTTCTGCTCTCGTTGAAGTGCAGGTTAGTATAACTAAGCTTCTGTTAAATATACAGTCTTAAAATTTTTTCTTTCTAGTTTGAGAGTTTTGTTCATTATCCGCCAGGGTGATAAAATAAGGAAACGTGATGATTGGATGCGATGGCTAATGCCCCCTTCTGTGCAATTACCCGCTGCATCTAGCTCTCAATCTCCTAGAATGTCTGTTCAGGATGCACTAGGAGGTGCTATGCAAGGTCTTGCACTAGATGAAAAGCAACTCAAAAGCAACTCAAGTGGCCAGCTAGATATTCATGCTGGAGCCTTGCTGAGATCGTCTTCTGGTGAAGCTAATCTCCACCTGGAGTCATCATCCAAGGACGGGAGCAGTTCAAATGGGCGTTGATCACGCGGTTTGCATACCCTTTCCAAAAAGAAACTTAAACAAAATTCCCGAAAGGAGTTTGAAACATAGATAAAATGAAAACGAAAAGGGGACAATCTACGTGTGGCTCATTCACGCCAAAAAAAACAAAACAAAAAAACCTTTTTTTTTGGAAGACTTGACCTATCAACACAAGTTGCCATACTGTTTGGTTGGTTTGTTTTTTTGTTTTTGTTTTGTGGTGGATATTTGATGGTTTTGCTGGTACTCTTTATTAGAGGGAATTTTGTTGCATATCCTTCTGTTATCTTAAGCCGTTTGTTTGGTCATAAAGTATGGGATTCTCTTGCTCTTTCTCCACCTTATTTGGAACAGGTAATCTGCTTTGGAGCTAATGAAGACATGATTTCTGTAATTTGGTTATGATACAGGAGAAGGGAAACTTATGTTTATATATCTCCTTGCATTTGAGGTCCATTTGCTTGATGATAAGGGTTCATATAAATTTGTATAGTTTTCTTGATCATATCTGCAGTAAAATGTAGATGCAAGTACTCATGAGGTAGGTTGTGGTGGTTCTTAATTCTTCTTGTGATTTTGCCTGTAGTATCAGGGAGGGGTAAACTTGTGTATGTTGACCGTGTAACCATTAGTGGGTCCAAGGATGTTAAACAAATCTTTAGGTAAATCAAAAGGCATTAGTGAATCATAATGGCACCACTGATTTTTGGTAAACCATTGGACTTTTATTCGTGTCGACTGATTCCCCTAATGAGAATGATGAGTATAGATATGAAGTTCTTTCTCGATATAACATCAACTATGGCCATTCAATAACACCTTTTTCCCTCGATTTGAAAAGGACACGCTCGAGCTTGAACTAATGTGCTCATGTTCGACTCAAATACCCATTCAAGCGGGCAAAATGACCTATTGGATTGGATATGTTCGCTTTTTGTGTTAGGAAGGGATTAGGGCGGCCTACATCAGCTAGATGTGATTTGCTCTATAGCATCCCAACAAATGAGGTAAAAAAATGTCACGATCAATAGTTATAAGCTGCCAACAATACGGAAGAAACTCTTGTAAGGAATTTCTCAGCGACCGAGTTATTAATCTCCTTGAAAACATGATTGATGTGCCAAAATTATCTCCCTTGATGTCGAGGTGATAGACATCACGACATATAGCTTCTTAGATACCTCCTATGAGGTAAAGAGCCTCATCCATCGTGATTGAATGCTTCCCTAACAAACCCTCGTCCACACAAACTTCATTTTCCTAGATCATTCCCTAGCAAAACGTTCCACACATTTTATTTCAAGGCAGCTCCAACCCTTGGGGTTTCTATTTTACAACTCCATTAAAGTTAAGCTCAATGAAGTTATTCTTTTAACTTTTTTTTCTGTTGTAGGTTTTGTCCTTCCTTCTAACTTTATTATAAACATTGGTTCGTTAAATTGAACATCAAATCCGTTGTCGTCCAGCGGTTAGGATATCTGGCTTTCACCCAGGAGACCCGGGTTCGATTCCCGGCAACGGAACTTTTTTTAATTTTTTTAATCTCTCAAAACGACGTCGTCGTGTGTTTATTTCTGTTCTCTGTGCAGTTTTGTTGAGTCTTTCGGGCTGGCCCTTCTTCGCCTCAATTAGGTTTCACATCGTTTCCCGGAGAGAGGAGCTTGGTATGACTTATGAGCGTTAATGGCGGAATCCCGATCGAATTTGAAAGCTCATCAATCCAAAATCACAGATGAATGGCAAGTGTCTTCACGCGCCATATCCGCCGACCGATAAACACATTCTCATCTTTTCATCTCCCTCATTCCTCAATTTCTTCTCCTTCCTCCCCTTTCTCCTCCGCTTCTTCATCTTTGCGAGCACGACAATCGAAATCAGTCACTCTTCCCCACCGGATTCTGGAAGCACTTCTAAAATGTCGAACTATGGATCACCTCTCCCAAATCCATGCTCTGCTGATAACTTCGGGCTACACGCAGAACCCCTTCTTCGCCGCCAAGCTGCTAAAGCTGTCCTCGGAAATGAAGGATTTGAATTACACACTTGCGTTATTTCGCAACATTGTTTGCTTGAACAGAGTCTGCGTGAATGCTGTGATAAGCGCTTACTCTGCTAGCTCGGTTGCGCTCCAGGGTGTAATCTTCTACTTTCAGATGATCAAGGTTGGATTTTTCGCTAACTCTTTTACCTTCCCGCCATTGTTGAGCTGCTGTGCGAGATCTGGGTGTGTTGTGTCTGGTCAAAAGTGTCATGGTCAGGCCGTTAAGATGGGCGTTGATGATGTTGTTGAGATCCAAAACTGTTTGATTCATATGTATGGATGCTTTGGCATGATAGATATGGCTGCTGATGTGTTCGGTGAAATGCCAGAAAGAGATTTGGTGTCCTGGCATTCGTTAATTGGTGCTTGCTGTGCTGTTGGGGATGTGCATCATGCACACAAGCTGTTCGATGTAATGCCTGCGAAGAATATGGTGTCTTGGAATGTCATGATGACTGGGTATTTGGAAAATAACAAGCCTGGCTTCGTTTTGAAGCTCTTCAGGCAGATGCAAAAGGCGAGGTTCGTAGGTAATTCTAGGACTCTAGTTAGTGTGCTAACAGCTTCTGGTAGGTCAGCAAGATTAAAAGAGGGAATGTCAGTTCATGGTTTTCTTTTGAGGAGAAGCTGGGATAGTAATTTGATACTTGATACAGCTATAATTGATATGTATAGTAAGTGCCGAAAGTTAGAGGCTGCACGGAGAATTTTTGACCGGTTATCAAAAAAGAATTTAGTTTGCTGGAACTCAATGATTATGGGTTATTGCCTTCATGGCATTCCACAATTTGGTCTTGAGTTATTTGCAGAAATGGTAGACAATGAAAAAGTTACCCCTGATGCTATTACCTTTGTAGGTTTGCTTTGTGCGTGTACTCGTGCAAGCCTGTTGGAGCAAGGACGAGAGTATTTTCAGCAAATGGTCCATAAGTTTTGCATTAGGCCAAATTTTGCACATTATTGGTGCATGGCAAATCTTCTTGCAAGCAACGGTCTTACACAAGAGGCACTGGAAGTTGTGAGGAAAGTAGACGAGTTCAATGGTAATTTGTCATCAGAGTCGGTGATTTGGGCTTCTTTGCTTGGCTTGTGCAGATTTCAAGGTCATGTAGAATCTGGAGAACGAGTTGCCAAATCATTGATTCAATTAGAGCCTCGAAACATAATGTGTTATGCCTTGCTCTTCAATATATATGCTGCTGGAGGTAGATGGGGTGATGTTTTTGCTTTGAAGGAGACCATTAGGAAGACGTTTGCAGGAAGAACGGTGGGTTGTAGTCTTATAGATTTGATTGAAATTGTTCATGAGTTTACTCTGGATAAATCAAGCCTAGAGGGATTGGGAGTTTTTGTGTCTGTTGATGAATTGTTTCAAAGACAAGATTTTGCTTGTTTGTTACCACCAAAGTTGGACAGCCAAAGATATAATGTATCAAAACTGGGAAATGAAGGTTGATTATATTTATACTTCATTGTGACCTGTAATTTGTTACATTTCTGTTTGCGCTTCCTGATTAATAAGCCCATAATTTTTACTTGGTGTTTGTTTATGCTGTGGCTACAATCGCCCTTCTGTTTTCAAGGTATTCTTGCAACTTAAGAGCCATTTTTTGTAACTGAGCTCAGGTTCTGAATTTTGACAATTCCTGTATAGTGTATATAGGCTATGGCTTTGCATTGGAAACTTTCTGATACCCATTTTCCTAAATTTTTCTTCCAAACCTTCTTGCTTCATCTATGCTACTTTTAGTATATAGGTAGGTACACATCTCAATAGAAAGCGGAAGAAGCTTGTGAAATAGTACAATTGGAGAAGCACGCATTAGGGACTCAGCATCACATAGATTGTGAGTGGATTCATACTTAGTATTTACATTATTATACAAACTCTCCATGTCATTTGACATGAAACACAAACATGATTGTAATTAATAGATGATGATAAAAAGGCAAGAATTTCGCATTGAATCCCTTCTAGTAAAACAAAAAGAAAATATCAGTTTTGCATTTTTTATAGGATAAGCACACACTTCACTTGTAAAATAGAGATCAGCACTGGTACTTACAAAATAATTGTGAACAAAACTTTTTGAAAATCAAAGAAAGACAAGGCACTAATGAGGCATAAATTGTACATGTTTGAGATAAAGCCAGACTCTCAAAACTTAAAACTCATTTTTTAACCAAAAATCAATGCTTGCATTTTCAGAGTCATGACCAGCTACATCCAGGTTGTTTAAGGACTCCAACACTCTTCATTAGTTCCCTCATTTTTTCTGCTTCCTGCCATTGCCCAGCAGTTGCATAAATGTTAGACAGCATTACATAAACTGCAGGATTCGTCTGCTCAGTTTGAAGAAGATAGCCAGCAACAATTCTCCCAAGTTCTATATTCCCATACGTCACACACGCGCTGAAAAGGGCCCACCAGATATGAGAATCCAAAGCAAATCTTCTCTCCTTGATCAAATCCTCAGTCTCGTTAAAAAACCCGGCTCTACCTAAAAGATCAACAACACAAGAGAAGTGATCTTCTCCAGGCTCGAATCCATAATCATTCACCATGGAGTTGAAAACTGAGACGCCGTCCTCAATCAAGCCTGTGTGGCTACAAGCTGATAGAACAACGGTAAATGTCGCTTTATCAGGGATAATCCCGGTTTCACTTTTCATCTTGGTAAAAAACTCAACTGCTTTGTTACCTTGGCCGTGCTGCGCAAAAGCTGCAATTATAGCATTCCAAGTCACTGTGTTTTTTACACTCATGCTGTTGAAGACATTCACAGACCAATTTAGTGCCCCACATTTGGAGTAAAACGCGATTAGGGTATTTCCTAATGACGGATCTTGGAGACCGAACTTTAAAATATAGCCATGAACTTCTTTCCCGTGGCTCAGAGATGGGATTGAAGCACAGATTGTCAGAATGATGGTTAATGTATAAGGATCTGGATTGAGTTTAGATTTCAGAAACTCAGAAAATTTCTCCAGACCCTGAAGTGGAGATCCATTGAGCAAGAACCCAGAAATCATTGCATTCCAGGAGATTAGGTTTTTCAAATCCGTGCTAGAAAAAATTTCATAGGCCTGATTTACATCACCATGCTTAGATAGTGCAGAAATCAGTGCATTCGCCACTTCACTTATCAAGCTGAGCCCGTTTTTGAGACTAATTGCATGAATCATTTGAACAAACTCTAAGGATTCAGAGCTAGCTAAAAGGCTCCCCACAGTATACTCATCTGGTGTAATCCCAGCACTCTGCATCTGCATATATGTCAAAACTGCAGAATGACAAAAGCTATTTTGTGCATATCCCATTATCATTGTGTTCCATGAAACTAAATCTTTATCCTCTAATTCATCAAACAATTTTCGTGCCACGTCTAGTTCTTCAAGGTCAATATACATGGCCATGGCAGCATTACACACAGCAGTACAAGGTTCACATCCTAGCTTGATAGCTTGACCGTGAAGTTGAAGGCAAAAATCCATAGGTGAGCTCGAACTCATAATACTCATAAATGTTAATTTGGTTGGCCTGATACTAAACAGAAGCATCTCTTTGAATATCCTTACAGATTCTTCATCCCTGCTTAAGCTTACTAGACCGTTGATCATTGTATTGTAAGTAATTTGATCACGCACTGGGTAATCTACTCCGTCAAAAACTTCATATGCATCTGCAGCCTTCTCACAAGTGAAATACAGGGACAACAAAGAATTTACCACAGATGTCCTAGACAAGAATCCGCCTTTGATGATCAGGGCATGCATCTGATTCCCAAAATATAACAAATCCGGTGAACACAAGCTGAGAACACTGGCCAACGTGTAGTTATCGTACCTGACTCCCGAGGCATTCATCTTTCTAAACAAGTCAATAGCAACATGTTGGTTCCCATTTCCTGTAGAACCAGTTATCACAGCATTCCAGAGAGCAACATCTCGGCTAGGCATTTCATCGATCACCTGGCAGGCAAACTCAACATCTCCCAACTTTGAACAAGCTGACAAAAGGGTGGTCCAGGAATACACATCCGGGCTCTGGATTTCACCGAAAACCCTTTTCACGGAACTCAAATCCTTCGATTTGGCATAGAGATTAAGGAGGGCATTTGCGACATGGGAATAGGATTTAAGCCCCGTGTGCAACGTGTAAGCATGAAGCTGCTTGCCTGCTATGATATTGGACGCATTGGCACTAGCTGTGAGAATGGTGGAGAGTGTATACTGATCTGGTCTTAGTTTATGCTCGGAGAGGATTCGTTTGAAGAATTCAAGAGAATCTTCAAGGCAATTTGATCTGGTAAGCTTTGCTAACAAGTTGTTTAAGCTGATTAGCTGCTTCAATGGATCCCGGGCTACTACAAGCTTCGTGATATCCCGATTATGTAACAAATTCATCAATATCTTCCCGTTTCGAAGTTCTGCCTATTACATTATACGTCAATCAACTCCTCGAGCACCGTTTAGCAAGGCGATTTGCCGATTTCAGTTAATGGCAGAAAAAAAGGTCTTTTCTTTATCCCATGCCCTAATTTGTAGGAGACGAGACCTGTTCCCGAATTGCAGTTGCTACGGACAACACTTCGCCGCCGCCTTCAACTCCAATCGCACGGCCGACACCACGAGCTCCTTCCACGGAGGAATTCGAATCGCGGAGGAGGGAGAGGGCAAAGAAGGAGAGCGGTATGAACTAAGATTCTATGAAGTATGAAGAAAGGAGGGAAAAGAGCTCGTGGGTGAAGGGAATCATGTGCTTAACACGTGATTTTCAAAACAAACTAATAAAAAAATTGGCTCATATAGAAGTTATGTGCTTGCAAGAATTCGAGTTATCTGAATGGAAAATTGGAAAACTATACACATGAGAGTAAGTATATGACAGTATTTTATCAAATATAGATTCTTGAGTTTATAAGTGATTACTATTTTGTAAGAAATGACTAAATTTCAACTCGAAAAATTGACAAACAATTGAAATATAGTCCTGCATAAATAATTAACTTCCAAATTCACACAAACACCAGTTGAAGGGGAGGAAAATAAACAGGCAAAACAATCATCCTTCAAAGAAAGTTTTGCATTAATCTCTCATCCTCCTAACCGGGATCATCCAGTGTATTATGTTAATACATAAACAATAACAATAAAGAAAGAATAGGAAAAAAAAATGTAAACCAAAGACCAGTAATTAGAAAGGTGGAAGACAAAATGTGATCCCAAGAAAGCAGGAGGTCAAAAAAACACCTGATGTCTGATAAGACCTAGTACACTTGCTCAAGGATTATATACTATGGCTTGCCTGCTTCCTCGAGCACGATTAGGAAGGCGAAGGGCAGGAACACCGGGAAAATAGACCAATATTGGAAGAGTGTTCTTCACTTTACACACTTTCTAGATTACAATATGGAGCAAAGCGCCGCCTTCGACTTCTTTTTCTTCTGCTTCGGTGGTTGGAGCACAACCTTAATTGCAGCATCAAAAACTCCCTTCACATTCTACACACACCAAAAAAGAAAGAAAGAAAGATCAATTAGCAGATGATTAGAAGAGATTGTCATTTTAGGCCAATGTTTGTCATTATAGAGTTTTAGGTAATGATTTGGAAAATGTACAAATTGACTCATTTTGATGCAAATGACAATCTTAAAGCATTGTATTGTATTGTATTAGAATTCCTTTGTGCAAAAGCCTAAAATGACAATCTTTAGTGAATGCTGAGCAGAGGGTGTAAATTCTAAGGATGACATCGAAATATCTCAAGTGAAAAGTATAGGTGTAAAAGTTACCTGTTGTGTTTTAGCACTACACTCAATGTAAGCAGGTGCATCGATTTGCTTCCTCAATTCCTCTCCCTAAATATGATAAGTTGACAAGCCAATGCATTACAAGTAAAATTTAGAGCTAATTGAATAGGCAACAATGCAAGTCAGTAGAGTGATGATCTTTTACCTGAGCTGCTGTAATTGGAACAGCACCAGGATGGTCTATGAAAAATTGCTTGTCATCGCGGAGATCTGGTAGGATGCAATTCAAAAGGATCAGTAGACTTTCAATGAGCACACAGAAATTAACAAGGGTGTGTGTGTACATGGATAATATCAGTTTTTTTTTCAAGCAGACAAGAAAAGGTATCAGTTTTTTTCAAGCTGACGACAAAAGAATAATATCAGTTTTTTTTAAGCAGTTTGAACCAATTTATAGTCCTTGAAATGGCAAAGTGGAAGAGAATACATATTTTATGCAACACTATGATGATACTAAATGATGATGGACAGAACCGAGAAAGTAAAATCTTACCAATCTTTGTTCCAACAAGAACAATTGGAACACCTGGTGCATAATGCTGCAATTCTGGAATCCACTGAAATTGAGCCAAATATTGAACCATCAATTAGCATAAAAAAGGGAAACATCATAAAATATTGGTTGTTTAGCTGAAGAACAAAAGATTGATAATAGACAAAAGATACCTTCTTGGAAACGTTTTCATAACTGGCCTTGCTAATCAGAGAGAAAGCAAGAATGAAAACATCTGCCCCACGATAACTCAAGGGTCTTAGTCGGTTGTAATCCTCTTGTCCTGTTCAACAAATAAGGAATTAGAATCAAAAGGCGGAGAACTTGTAACCGAGATAAATAGAATTAACATGAGAAGAAGCTAAAACCTGCAGTGTCCCATAAGCCAAGATTAACTGTGGCTCCATTGACAACAACATTTGCACTGAAATTGTCAAAGACAGTAGGTACGTAATCCTGCAGCAAGAAGGCAATCAAACTTTTCAGAAATCTTTTGGTGATTGGATCATCATTCTGTCAATTATTTAACATAACATCTAACGATGAAGTTTCTTTATTTTCCCTCTAGAAGCCTACTATAATAGAGAAGGTTTTGCAATGTTGCTCATTCCTCGTGATTGTTGATTGGTTTAATAGGAAGCATGAAGGTACAAAGAAGATTTTTACATCACAAATAGTAGATTTTGACCTTCAAGTATTAGTGAGATATGTATATACAGTAACCAAATTCAAAAATATAAATCAATATTCTTCAACGCTAAATACATTTTGATTGAAAAGAATGAAGTAATCCAATGAGGTATGAATCTATCAAAATGCTCAACAAACAGCTAATAAATAACTGTCCTTTAAAACCACAAAATTTATGCCTTGAAAATAATCAATATATCATGATCATATCCAAATGTATACCAATCCTGGAAGAGTTTTATTTGCAACCAAATAAGATGCATTGCACTTCTTCAACGAAACACAACATACATCACAATCTTTATTACAAATCAAAGGTTTGGAGTACCAAAAATGAAATTTGCAATACCAAAATCCGCCAAAAACAATCTGTCTCCAATGTCCTATATTCTGTGTTAAACAAATGATTTTTATTTATAAGCATAAAGTCAAACCAGAGAAAACAAATTGTGTCCTAAACAAAGAACAATGCAAGATTTCTTGGTCAACACAAGGCAGAACAAGATTGATTCTTTCAGGCAAAATCCATAAAATTTCACCATTAGAACAATAGAAGACATAATCAAACCCCAAAAATCAAATCAACAAAATCTGGCAATTCAGAATGAGAAATCAAAATGGGAAGAAAAAGAGGAATCTGACCGTAGGAAATGTGTTGCTTGTATAAGAGATCAACAAACAAGTCTTGCCAACGGCACCGTCACCAACAGTGACGCATTTGATGAACCTGGAAGCACTCATGTCTTCTTCTTCTTCTTCTTCTCCTTTACTATCTCTCTCGGATTCTCACCAGAGGACCTGGCTAAAAATTCCAACCCCCAAAATCTACTACTTTCTTTACCTAATATTATCGGGGGATTCGTCTTTCAATCAGACATAATCAGAACCTGTGTGAATTAGGCAAGAAACTGATCAAACAAGAACACGCCATAAATCGAATTGGAAACCCTGTCACAGCACAAATGGCGGAAAAACTGACAATTACGACGCACGAAGAGATAGAATGGCTGTGGCATTTGAAAACAAACGAAAGCTTAACCCTAGAGCTAGTGGATCTGCAATAAGAGAGAGAAAGAATGGAGTTTGCGGTGTACCTGTGAAGCCGGGAAACAATGGCTGGCGAAACGATGGCTGAACGTAAGAAATGGGTCGCCAAAGAAATCAATTTTGAGAAGGAAGGAGTGATTGGCCTATCTTTGTAACGTGTTATGCGCATTACTCTCCCCAATCTTTCATTTTCTTGTTTTTTTTTTAAAAAAAAAAACATCCTTTCATTTTGGAAAGTCAATGTTGTTGGTGTATTGATGTCGTTTTAGTCGTTACTAATATGATCATCATCGTCACATGTCATGATCTTAATCAGTAATTTTGACAAAGGACCCAAAATTTGATAATTTTTTTAAACCAGGATACACTTTTGTTGCAACATAAATAGTACTATACATATGAAGTATTCTAGCATGTAAATAAGTGTTTAGAACATTGATTTTTTTTGGGGGTCAAGTATGTAGATTGTAGATCATTGACGATATAACTGCATGTAATGTGTGTTGGGATGCATTGAATCTCACCCTTCGCTTCATATTTTTTTAGTCTGATTTGGGTTTATGAAACCTATATAATTTATTGTATGGTTAGTGTAGAGCTTAGTTATTGTGTAATTGTTTAAGTTTTGAAATAAATTGGACTATAATTTTTTATAAGTGGGTAATAGGTATGGGCTTAGAGGTAGAAAGGATCGGATTGGAGCCAAATAGTCCAAGACGCCTCTTTTTTTTTTTTTTTACTCAGCTCAAATCTGGCAACATACCCCACTATTTGGAATGACGTTGTTCTGGTTTGAGAGAGCTTTATAAGTTCTTGATAACCCTAATGCGTCGACCGTTGATGCTTTTGGCAACAATGCCTTTTAGAGCTTTTGGCTAGGGTTTCTTGATCCCTTACACTCTCCTTGTTGTCTCCTTAACTCCCGCTCAATCAAAGAGAAAGGCTTGATCTCTTGTGGTGGTTCTAAACCATTTAGTTGTTCGTTCATAGAAAGTCTTTGGTCTTTTCCAGGATTATTCGACTTCCACCATTTATGAGATCTTTTTTACTCGCTATTTAATTCTCTTTGCCCTTTTTCTTATTTCACCTTGTTTAACTTGACATTTCAATTGAAAAGTAGGATTGATATTGCATTTCATTTTTGCTTGATCATTTGGCTTACTCTTCAACTAGTCTAGTTGTTTTATGAAAAATTATGAAGTTTTTAATAACATTATTGTGTCTAACTTACACGTGTTAGGAACCACATTAAACCTATGTATTCAAATTAATTCGTACATTGGTATATAACTATCGCAAGTTGTTGGTATTGGCGCCCTTAAATAAATCAAATAGTATCCGATTCGAACATAGAACCATTCCAATTCGATTGATGACAACATGATATAAAAGATAACATACTACTACTACAAAACTTGTAAGGTTAAAATAAAAGAACAAGTACAATAGATGGTAGCTTTTCTAGGCAGTGGGAATATACGATATATCGAATGAGTCATGTTATATATAAGTACTCAAAATCATAAATTTGAGTCGTTAAGGATAGTACGTACACTAGTCCAATGTGGCTGGTTGACGAATAAATTATACACAAATAGATTTGATCAAGCCTTCGGACATCTAGTCAAACGATTTTAACTTCACGTTAATAATATTAAGTTTCCGTTTAGACTCATATGGACATTTGACTAAGACGAATTTTGATCGAGTATAGATTCGATCTTTTTAGTGAGATGAACAGATTGAAACGTACACCATCCTCAATGAGAGTGGCCCATTTTCATTACTGTTATTGCGGTGTATTCCAATCCACTTCGATTGTTTTTAACTGGTCTGAAGCTTTTGGGCCTAAAGCGGCCCATTTTCAGGCCGAGATTACCGTAGCGTAGAGTGATTGAGATTTTGAACGACGCTGTAGCATCTTTCGTAAGATGGTTTCGTCATATCTATCGGAAAGCGAACGATGTGACAGACTTCCTTGCTTCTTATGCTTTTTCTTTTTAACTTAGGTTTCTTTGTATTGTCTAACCCGTCGGAGGGTGTTTTATCTTTTCTGTCTGATGATATGAGGGGTCGGACTATCCCCGCTTAATTACTACTTAGTCCACTTTCTTTATTAGTAAAATTTCCCCTCGAGGGGACGGAGAGTACCGCCTCTCCTTCGACTAAAAAAAGAAGAAAAAGAGGTTTGTCTACTTACATGAAAAAGATTTTACAATATACTCCAAATCCAGAAATATATGATTCTAGAGATGATCAGCATTCATCCAAGTTCACAGTTTCGCAGCCAATCTCCAAAGCTCGAACACAAAAAAGTTTATTAATTTACAGATGGAATCTGATTATCTGAACCAAAACCTGATCTAGCCTCCGTAAATGTTTTACAGTAACAAACAGGTAGACTTCATCATTCATATGTACACATATCAACATTCTCGATCTTCCAAGTGCTAGCTCCTCTGTACAAAACAAGTCATAAGTTTTAATTTTTCTATATATATATATATATATATATTTTTTTGTTTTATAGTCAAACCTGATTGCTGAATAACGCTTATCTACCAGCACTGATCCGTCTCCCAATTACGCCACTGATACGTGCGAAACGGCGTCGTTTCAGAGCCCGCCAAGCCGCCGTTGAACGAACGAATTCGCCTCCGGCCGAGCTTTCGATCGTAGTCGGCGCGCTTGTCAGGATCGGAGAGAGTAGAGTACGCATCGTGGATCCGGATGAACTCCTCGCCGGCGCTGGCTCCGGCGTCGTGAGCCACCACGTCCGGGTGGCGGATCCTGGCGAGACGCCGATACGCCGCCTTGATCTCGTCGTTGCTGGCTCCGATTGAGACCTCGAGTACCTCGTAGAGCGAATTGGAGGAGATTGACGACGGCGATCGCGTTCTCTCCGGCGAGGTGCACGCGGCGGCGGAGGCGGCGATGCGGTGGTTGACGGATCGGCGGGATTGGAGGATCGGTGGAATCGGAGAGAATTGGCTGGTTTGGGATTTGGAGAAGCGGGGGCTGCAGGGCGGCGAGTGGAGCACCGGCGAAGTGGAGGAGGATGAGACCATGTTGTGTTGGTTTTTATGGTGGCGCGTGTTGTGTACGTGGCAGGTGGTCGAGAGACGAGGATATTAGGCCGCGTTTGTTTGGTATTTATAAACTGGGAAGAATGTGGTTAACACTTAACAGGGGAATTAAGTAATTAATTAACTATGGTTAGATGAAGGTTAACTAACTAGTAACTATATTATATAGTTGGATGAGATTATGAGAAATTGAGAATCATCATGTCCACTTGTAATTGTGAATCTGTGATTAATTCAAGAAAAAGGCGCCAACACATTATGATTGTTCGTTAATATGGTTGAAATTTTCATTGTATTGTCTTATATATTACTTCTCTTCAATCTAAAACATAATCTTTTGAAGCAATTTTTTATTAGATTTTATTTTTTTGTAGATAAGAATACTCTTTTTAATTTGGTTGAAATTAATCACACTTAATAAAATAAAATAAAATAAACTCTTTCTTTGTTGTGTACTAAAGATATTAATGGTCCAAACTCGTAATTCGAGATTATAATGAAATCTTATTTGTTAATTGGTTTGCTCCTTGTTGAACAACAGCTTTTATGATCCACGATCCATCGTCAAGATGAAGAAAAATGATTGAGATGAAATGAAATGGAATGGGTGGGGCAATAATTAATTATCAACGTTTTTAAACAGGTATCAAGTCCGACTCAGATGTTCATCTTTCTGAGTAGGATGCACGTTACTTTTAAATTACTGTGTTTAACGTCATTAGATATATCATACATACATACAGCATATAATTAAGCTAATTTCAAATGGTTTCTCATACTGGCCACTCAATTATTGTATACTAGTTCATTGGTTAAATATAATATGTTTATTTTAAATACTATCTTATAAACTAAAAAAAACTCCATTGTTATGTTCGTTAGCTAGATTGTGTTTCACAAATCACAACCACCGAATATAATTATATTTGAACATTATTTACCATATCTCTTGATGTGACTGTTTCTCTATTTTTTTAGAGAGCCAAACGATATATATAGGGTACATCACCTGCATTATTGTTATTTTTTTGTATATTTATAATGTCAAGCTTCAATTATCTAATTTTTTTTCTCACAAAAAATATCCATTCATCATACTTATTATATAAATTATAAATGTTATACGATTATAGGCATTGGATGATTTAGGATTTTAGATTTAGGAGTATGACGTGCGGAGTAATAGGTTGGTTTTATTCAACGAGAGATCCACTTTTGGTGGTAAATTCCAAATCCGTGAACTAGTTGATAAAGCGCAGGTAAAATGACTTTGTACTGACCGGCTTGACCTAGTGGTAGAAAAAATGGTGAGACTTGGTTTTTCACCTAAGTGACTGGACGGAGGTAATAGATCGATCTTATGTATACAATGTTTCGATATGGTTTTAGGTTCGGATTAGACGCAACATTATACATCTTAGTTTATATGATTGAATCATACTACTAGTATAGTGTAACATGTCAAAAACCAACCCGACCTGACAACTCTCAAAGTTTTTTTTTCGAGTTGAAATTCGACTCGAAATCAATTTAAAATAAAAAGCGACCTAAACCTGAAACCGAATAACCCAAATACGATTGGTTCAAAACCCGAACCAACTGGGTCTATCAGACCCACAACAAACCTAAAACAACTCGTAAATTTTAACGACCCGACGATAGAATCCGACCCAATTGACACCCACTTCGATTTCTTTTTCAATCAATTGAAGATTTTGGGCCTAAAGTGGCCCATTTGAGTCTCGCAGATTAAGATTTTGATTAGTGATTACAACGATCTCCTAAAAATGGAAAATGTACAGTTGAAACGACGTCGTAGATCCACGCAGGATAAGCCTCAGTCCAACACACCTTCCCTTAAACCCTAGCTTGATCCCCAAACAGAACAGGAAAAATGGCTTGGCGAGGTGCATCATTCTCGAGGACTCTCCTCAACAGCGCGCGATCTGCTTCTTTCCGATCCGCCACCAATGCCGCCCCTCGTCTCCGGCCATCGCAGATCGGCGGCAGCAATCTCCGGCCTTCTCGTCGCCTTCAGTTCACCAATCCCAGGTAAACTACTACTACTACTTTTATGGAAGCGAGAGAGTATGATTTTGAAGTTCGCAAATTGATGTGATCTTTGGTGCCCTAGGACTCTCGGAGGGCTAGGATGCGTATCTTCTCTGTTGCCGCTGCACAGCGTGGTGGCTAGCGCTCGCCTGACCTCTTACATCACCGTCGACGTGCGCGCTTGTTGCGAGCTGTCTCAGGGTACCTTCCGACGCACTTGTCAAGATCGCTAATTTTCTCTTTCCCGTTATTCGTGCTTCATAGTGAGTCACTTTGAATGTTGTTGATCTTGTTATGATAGACCAATTGACCAATTTTCATTTTGAATGTACTTTTTTCACTCTCGTGATCCACGCATCAATTTGCCTATACATTGCTAATGCTGCTTTTATCTTTTGCCTCATTCTTTGATTACATTTGCAAGTTGATAGAGTACGAAGTACTGATTGATTTGCAGAATCTAAATAATGTAGTAGTCTGTATGCAAGATATGGTGTGTTGACTGATTGTTTGTTTATACCAATGTGTCAAGCCTGTTTATTCATTGTGTTATGTATATTATGATTTGGGAATAATAACAATGAATCGTATTTAGCTGTGAAATCAGCTTGCATTTTCCCAATTGGCACAAACTTTGTACTCATTAGTAAGTATGAAGTGGGATAGGGTGCTGCATGACCTTTGGTCTGGAAGTGCAAATCAGGATTATATTTCAAGTTTTCAACTGTGTTTCTTTGTTCAAATATGTTTGAAGTTTCACGCTCACAGTAATTTGGATTTAAATAAAGCTTTGTGAGTGATGGGAAATTTGGGTGGATAAATCCATGCTTGCTTAGAAGGGTTATTTATTCTACATTTGACCAACTGGTGCTCTTCATTTTGGTAATCAATATAAATCTTACATTCTTAGTAGGGAGTCATGTTCCTTCACTTTTTGTAAGCAATATCTGTGATAGGATTTTGTAGCCTACTTAATACTATTGATCAAAGGGAATTCAACTACTCAAGTAATTTGCAAGTGGAACATGCCAAATAATGATCAGAAATGTTCATCTTCTATGGTGCCTACTTAATACTATTGATCAAAGGGAAATGTTTTAAATGAGTTTTCATGGTTAATTAATATAAATTAAAGTTGATCAGGTCTATGTATAACTGATGTCATTTGGAAGGAGCAAGAAAATAAAAAGATATAATTAGTGTCCCCTTGCTGTGTTTGAAAGTGCTTCCCTTTCTTGCCCCTTGAGCAATAGGACCTTTGTTTCCTTTAGGAATTGAGTTGAATGAGTGGAGATGTTGAAGTTTAATTGAGTTTGCTGCTTTTCTTGACTTGTCCTTGGCATGATAGATTAGGAACTTGAAATGATGCTATTTTTTTTTGTTCTCTCCAATGAGGCTGTTTTTATATTGGGCAAGGTTGCTTTCATGAACATGCTAAAATCTGTTTCGTTTTTTACCAATTACTTCACCATTGGTTCCTTTGCATGGAACTTCCAATTAAAAGAGAAATCTCTCTTCTCAATATTGGATCAATTACTGTTCAATCCTAGCTATCAATATTGGATCATTCAATTTTTTGAAATCTAATTGCTATCCTTTTGATGTGGTGCAGGTACTTGAGCAGGCTTGGATGATAGATATTAGCGCTAGAAGTGCTGCTATTAAGGTGTTTGAAGTATGCGGATGCTTTGTGAGACGGCTCTTGGCTCAAGCCACTTCCCATATTTATTGTAATTCTGGAAACAATCAACAGCCCAGATCATGGAAAATTTTCTTGGATTAATTCTTACCTGTTCAATAATTATGTCTGGTGGGATTTAGAATTGCCATTTGTACACTACTATTACATGAATGATTTAGTGACATTAGCTCAGGCTTTTCATTGTATTTGAAATTTGTTTCTAGTTTATTTCATACACTATTTTTTTTGCCTACGTTTTTATTTACATTTCATGGTACTACACCACTACCACTAACTTAAAAGCAATTTAAGCTCGTCCAATCATATTGTAAAAGGATCTGAAGAATGCTCAAATCTTTAAATTTTCATTCATTGCCAAAACATGTCTTTCATAACTTTCATGTATTTTCTTTTCTTCTAAAACTAATTTTCTATGCAAACAATTAGCCATAGTAGCATGATTTTGAGAATATAGTTCTCTAGAGATATGATGCTCATATATCAATTGTCAAGGATGCTCAGTTCAGTCCCTAGTTGTACTGTAAAAGGTAACACTTGCAACACTGCTTTTATGCAGATTGAACTGGAACATGTTCCACAACCAATGTGCTAGTCTCAACTTGTTCAATCCCATTTCCTGCCCATGCCTTTGATTTCTTATTCAGTGAACCACTTTACATGATTCTTGGATCCAGTGCCAGGGTCCTAGATTTGAGAAATTTCTTGGACTTGAGGCATGACTGTAGATCCTACAACCAAAGCTGAAACTTGTTGGAATTTTCCAGACAGTAAGAAAGATTGAATCTTGCACCTTAAGAAAAGAATTTAATGCCTCAAGAAACTAACTTTCTTGCCCCCTTAAAGTAACAAAGATCATTAGAATTCTTCTTTTGTTACTGTTTTAACTGCTTGTAATGAAGATGGCATTTTTAGTTCCAGCTTTTTTACTGAACAAACCCTGTGTGTTTTTTTCCTCCTTGTGAAGCTGAAGGCCATTCCCAAATTCTCACCACAAAAAAAATAATATCTTTTCTTAAGAAAAGTTAAAAATAATTTTGTTCAGGGGTCCATGCATCAATTGGGGCTGTTTGGGTTGATGACAGACATGAAACATTGCACACAGTTGCAGTATGGTCCATGACAATGCAGATAAAAAAGCACCTTGGACCCATGTTTCTGCTTTACGGCCATGTCTCTGCTTTCTCTTCATGGAAACAAGAATACTCATCAAATCCAGCAGCTACTCAATGATTCAATTTTATATGTACAATTCCTAATTTCCCTTTATTTTTTTTCTTATTTTTAAAATAATTTTTCCTCTTGCAGAATGGGCCATAAAATCCCTTGAGTATCATGTTCTTCAATGCCAAAAAAAAAAGAAGTATTGCCATTTTAAAAAGAGTGTGAAAGCATGGTGTTGGGGATCCAAACCCTGACATTATCAAGCAGTAGAAGATGAGATAAGGTTATATTATATCTCTTGAGGAAAACAAAGCAAACATCATCACTATAAAATCTCTTCACCATTTTCTCTAGCTCCTCACTTTCCCTTACAAAACTACATCCAAGGAAACAAATTTTCTTTCTTTGTTGCAATGGCAATTGAGTGTTTTGAGGAAGACCCAAATCAGAGCAGCTGCGTAAGCAATTGCCAAGAAGGAAGAGAAACCGGCAACTGGCTGAGCCTAGGCCTAAATGGCAGCGATCCGGAATCTTCCACCAATAACAACAGAATCTTCTCATGCAATTTCTGCATGAGGAAGTTCTTGAGCTCACAAGCATTAGGAGGCCATCAAAACGCGCACAAGAGAGAGCGCGGCGTAGCCAAAAGGTATCAGCAATCTCAGCGGATCATGGCAGCAGCAGAGATGGGATTCCCTGTAAACCTCCAAGCAATACGCTCTCTGGCTTTGCAGCCTCACTCTATGGCCCACAATCACGGTCAAGAGAGTCCGGTTGTGGCTGCTGCTCGGTTTGGTCAGTTTAGCCATGGGCTCGGGTTTCAGTGGAGCCCGTTTCTGGTGGAGCAGCCGTCGGGTTTGGTTTGGCCTGGGAGTTTTAGAGCTGAAAGGGAAGAGAATGTTGCTGGTTTGGATTGCAATGATCAGTTGGATTTGAATCTTAGACTTTGATGTGGGTGGTATATGGGATTAACGACTAATTCTTCAACTGTTTTTTGTTCTTTTTAAAGTTTGGATCTTTTTTTTCTTGTTATATGATGAATACATGCTTGATTTGCAAGATGGGATTTTGATTTTACTTCTTTTGTTGATGAGGATAAGAATAATTATGCTGATCGGTTCTGTAGTGATCTGAAGCATGTTTTATGTGACTGAATCTCTTACTAGTTCAGCAATTGGTTCTCCAAAAGACAAATAGAGAAGCTGATGAACTTGATTCTAGATGAAAATTCAGAACAGAGGTGTTTGTGTATATCATATTCTCATTAGTAGTTTTCAAAGCTAAAATTGACGAGGGACTAGTGGAAAAACATACATAAGTCTACCAAGGAAAAGTTTTTTTTTTTTTTTTTTTGGAGAATTTCATCTTCATAAAGACATCAATTTCTTATTAAAATTTTAGAAATTTGCATAAAACAATGTAATACACATGAAAAGGCCTTAATATGTGTTTGAATGCAACATCTTTTATGTACAACCATTGTTTTCAAGTATTGTTTGGATGACCAAATTATAATGCATTACATATCAAACGCCAAATGTATTTGATTACCATTAGACTCATTTACAGTTTTACAAACTAGTCTAACACCAATCATGTATAATCATATGACATTTGAGGGTGTTGGGCTTTCTAGTACAAATCATCAGTCCATATATAAAGCAATGGAAAAAAAGAAGATAACAAGTTTTTTTTTTTTTTTTTTTTTACTGTTAGACAACAATGCAGACACAGGAAATGGGCCCAAAGTTGGTGGTGTGGCCCACTAAAGATAAAACCGTTGAATTTATTTCGTGTAATTTCAGTTGGTATTAATAAACTAACACAACTACCCTTCAAATACAGAGTTGAAAACCTTCCGCTGCCCGCCAACCAACAACCAGTCTCTTCTTCTACCTCTCATTCACCATTTGAACTCTCTCTTTTAAGAATCTGTACTTCATGTTTCACCCAAATGCACAGCTAGAAGTACAAACCGTTAGGTAGATGACTCTCAAGACAGCATTAATTTCAATATTTATTGTCAGCCACTCCAGATAAGCTTCTTAATAAACTAGGTACTTATAATTTTAGTCATCTGGGTCAACCATTTACCACTCTGGGCCACCGATCCGGCTAGCCTGGTTTCAATTGCTAGCTTCATTTCGATTGCTCGTTCGAGTGCCCGGATTTGCAATTTGAACTCGACACTGTTCAATTCAGCCTTCAGGTAATTCATGCCACAATCTTTGTTTTCCTTCTTGCTAAATTTGACTAGAAACTGGAATAGAGCTTTTGTTTTAAAATGTGGGAATCTGTTTGATTTGATTTAGCAATGCAGGTTATAATCTTTAGTTATAACAGCAAGAATTTGTATCTGCAGGTGTTTTTCTCACAGGAATTTCAGTGATTTTGACATTTTGACTATAAAGCTTTCCTGTGGAGAAGACTAGGGATTGAAAATCTCATTGTCATCACAAAGATGTGCGTTGACGTGCAAAAAGCTTCGTTGGATTGGTTCAAGTGGGTAAGCATTTGATGATATTGAGTTCAGTTTTTTTATGAATAGGCCCATTTAGATTTATGGGCTGAATAAATTAGGCCCAGATACTTATGTTGAGTTGTAAACAGTCATTAGCACGCTAATTAGAGTATTAAACCTTGGGTTGTTTTGACAGGACGATGATGGCGCCGGTTGGTGCTTTGCGTTGTCCTTTGCGGGTCGCATGGTTGGCTACATTGCACTTCTTGGAAATGTTTGATTTACAATTTGTATATTAGGTTTGGTTAATTATGTTTGCAGTCTTTCTAAAGGGCGTAGGTTTAAATTTTCATTTGAAACTTACCATAAAGAGAAATAGGTTGTGTTTATTTTTACAACTAGTAGTTTCATATCAAAAAGCAATATCCTTTAACCTTAAAAAAATGTTTTGCAAGTCTTATTCAAGCTTTAAGTTGGACAAATTTTTTTTATAAGATAAAAAGGATTAGATGTACCAGACTGACATATGTGATAGACAAACAAAAACAAACCGATATGACGGAAAAAAAACAATAAACATGTCAAAATTGTTTGGATAATTGAAGCCAAGGTATGGAATGTTACTTTATGAAAAAGAATCTAGACCGTTGATTTGGTTAATACAAGTTAATTAAGAGGGAGTGTATACTACTCAAACCAAATTCTTTGAACTTGTTGACATTTACACAATCTAAGCTTCTATATATATTTACAAGTGCAGGCGTGATTATGGTCATAATTTCGTTGATCCTTAAGTGGCTCAGTGAATGCAACGACGTCGAAGGCGTGACAGAAGAAGCGACGGAACAAACCGAGGCTACACCTTTATTACCCAACAAAACCGTTACACACACTTACGGAGCTTGTCATCAAGAACCAGATCTCGAATCTGGAACTTGTGCTAGTACTAGTAGTAGTAGTAGCAGCAGTTCATCGGATCTTGATAAAAGTGAAGGCGATAAAAAGATTTGCGTTATTTGTTACGACGAAGAGCGTGACTGCTTCTTCGTGCCTTGTGGCCACTCCGCGACATGTCAAAATTGTGCTCTAAGGTACACAACGATGTGAATAAAAACATAAACTTTGATGTTGTTTCAATCATATACTCTTAAATTAGATGCTTTACATGATTGATGCATGATTTGCAGGATTTTCTACGAGGAGAAGAGAATGTGTCCGGTGTGTCGAAGATTCATAGGCAAAGTGAGGAAGCTATTGACGTGAGTGATCATGTTGGGATGTTATAGCATGATGGATTTACCTCTTTTGGAGTTTGGTTATCAACCAAATTTCATGAGATAGGAAGAGGTTAAGATTTTCAAGTGTTTACGCATGAGATTCAAACGAAAAATATACACATAGTGCAAGAAGCCGATATATAGTTCCTTATTTGTTTTTGATGTGTCAATATAATTCCAGTTTGACTAAAAAAAACTGGGTGTTTTGTTATTATCAATTGGTTTTAGGATATGACACACTGGACATATGTATAAGACTTGAACTTTTACATGAAGAAGTAATCTCCAAGCTCAATTGTTCTTCTAAGATTCAACTACAAAGCAAGCTAGAATGATGCAACTTGATCCTGAACAATTTATCTCTAGGAATGGCTTGACACAACTTGATCCAGCTCAGAGTCAGGTTCATCCTGATAATCAGTGACAAGGCTCCCAATTGAAACAAACTTATCAAAGATTTGAACTATTACTTGCTATGATCAAGAGGTACCCATTGCAAGACAATAATCCAAGTCCATAATAACTCGGCTATAAATTACAGCTTCATCGGATTCATAATCCGACTTAATTTGACCTCAAAACTCAATAATTAAGGCTAAATTCCCCTGAACTCACTCACAAACGCAAAAGCTATCTAAACTTCTTGATCCACCATCACTTATTAACAAGTCAAATTGTGGGTCACAACCTTCTAATCTTCACATGCCAAAATGTTTGATTGAAGACGTGAAGCACAATAATAATGAAAAAAAGAATAATGTCATTTTGCACATCTCACCTAACCGCACTAATGAAGCATGAACCCAGTTAGACCAGAACTAAAAGCCTAAAACACACCTCTACTTATTTTGACAACTAAGCAAGTTTATTCTCTCATGGGGGCAAAGCAGTCGAAAACAGGACATTCTAGAGATCTCTAACAAAGCAATAAAGTTATACAACTCCAAAATATGAGACCCAAACCGAAAACCCGACACAACTCAATATGCAAAATTTTTACTCGAAGCAAGTTATCATCTATTTCAGCCTTGGGATATAAAATAACAATGTAAACACACTGAATTATTCAATCCACATGTATGTATCTATGTGTGAAGTAAGAACAGGAAAAACCAATACAGGAGCGCAGTCAAAATGTACAACCCAATATGAGTTCAGAGACTACCATGTTTGGAGTGTTTATACACTGCCAAGGGAATTGTATAATTAAGAAGCGGCTTCAGCCTTCAGCAGCAGCGTACTACAATTGCATAATTTACATTTCAGTCACCAGAGTTCGTCGAAGAATTGTTGCTGCACAAGAATTTATATTCACGATGAGGTTGTAACATTGATACGGACTTATAAATCTCAGCTTCCAGATGCATAAATGTATATATGATTTTTTGTTTGGTTGAAAACTAAGGCTTTGTTATATGGATGTAGTAAAAAAAAAGACTCATTTGGAGAAGGTGATTTTTTTTTAAAAAGAAAAGATATGGCCCCCAAAAATAATTGTCTGGTAATAAAACGTGTTTGGTCAAAATTGGGGATCAAACAGTGAATTCAAACACTACTTATTTCAAGAAAGCAATTACCTACAAAAAAAAATTCTTATAAATATGAAAATGTGAAGAGATGAGCAGTGCCATTGGATTATTACTAGGAACAGTACATTTGAGTAAATCACAAGCTTAATTTGTAGATGGAAGCAACTTTACCTTTCTACAAGGAAGGAGTCTAGTTACTGTATGAGCTCAGAGCAGCTATAACTGATCCTGTGGTGGAAAGGGTTGAGGCGACATCCGGGTAATCTTTCCAAGATGTTGTTACCTTAAGAGAAGGGTAGAGCCATCTCTTTACAGAGTTTACAAAGTCATTAGGGTCGAAATTAAGGATGGCTTCCCAGTCAACTTGCAAACCTTGTGGAATACTTCCAGTGAACTCCATGTTAGCTGCCAGAAATAAACCAAGCAGAACTACAAAACCGACTACAGCAGAGCCTCTTGATAGTGGCATGAAATTGAACCTGTAAAAAGATCCAGAATGAGCAAATGAAGTTCAAGAGTCTTATTAATCAGTTTTAGAAGAAGCATCTTACCAGTAGTAAGTCATCCTTAAGATAGAATCCCTCACGTTTTCAAGGGCGCTGAAATCAGTAGACCCATAGGTTTCACCACTATAAGCATTACAAATTGCCTGAAACACAGGAATACGATAGGTCTTCAGATGAAGTGGGATCATGAGTAACGTGATTAAAGGCAAGTCCTCAACATTTGAGATGCATACTAGCCGGCAAAACCAAAGGTAAATATCTAAGACAGAATCAAGCATTCTCTTAGTGCAACAGTTTACTTCGATGCTTAGTAGCAGCTGAATGCAATAAAAGCTAAATCATGGTACAAACCTCCCATGCCGTTGTCATTTCTGTATCGAATTCATCCCATCTAGCAGGTGTGCAAGGTGTTCTTATTGCAAAATCAAATCCTTGCTCTCCACTGAATAGCAGTTCACAGCATTAGAAGAATGGCAAGAAACATTGAAGAAGAAAATTGTAATTTACAAGGAATTTGGAACAAATAAGACTTACGATTTCAACAGTGTGATTCTTGTCCCCTCAAGCTGCTTTCTGAAGAGTGAAAATAAGTTACAGGAGATTGCAAGTCAGTTCGAGAACAAGAATTTCAATTACATTCATATTCTCATTTTGTCTTGCATAAATGTATAGATTAAAAATCAACCAACATAAGATGAACTAGAAAAAGGATCAAAATCACCCACCCTTCAAAAGCTGAGCTGTTGCACCATGTAGCCAACCAGAAATCCTCACCAACAACTTTGTAAAGATCAGAGCATGATTCTGCACACATAATCTGATAGGGTGGTAAAAAAATTAGTTCCTAAGCTGAAATTTTAGGGAAAAACAAGGATTCATAGCCCACCAAACCAATTTTTATGTAAGCATGATGTGATCTCCATAAGAGTATATGACAATGGATGAAATGGGAAACCCACAAGCAAAGTATTTTTAACCTCCTGCAGTCAATGTATCTAGCAAGATAGACAAAAAGCTTATCTAATAATGACACAAATTTGTGACTTTAGTATAGCTACTAACTTACATCTTGCAACTTGCTACCTCCTGTTAAGTCAATAGTATTATCTGCCTTGCTGCACACATGCTTCTTTTCTTTAATGACCATCTTAGCACCATCAAAAGTTCTGAAGCATGGGCAAAAATCCAGTGTTAGTATCAGCCTTTCATCTCTATGTAATTGCAAAAACAAGCTATACCTCTGAAAATATGGGGAGTAGCGAACAACTCTTGTTTGTCCAAGAATAAGTGGAGTATGAGAACCAAATCCATTGTTGAACTCTTCACTGAAATGCAGAGACAAACACCCCAATCAACCACAAAATGGAGTCCAAGTATGGTATGATATGAATGTCAAAGCAACATATACAAGAAATACTTGTATTTATGAAAAGCAGATCAATATCTTAACATTTTATTTTGGATCACGTTGTTATCATGCTTACTTAAAAGAGAGAGAAAAAGTTATGAAACAAACACAAAGAAGATATTGGCTTTATTCTAGGACGAAAGAGCTCCACTGAAGTGTTGGGGGGAGATGGCTAGATAGAGCTTAATAATACACACTGGATTTAGTGGATGCACAATACTAATATAAAAAAAACAAGGTAAAAAATACAGCTATCTGAAAATTCTGCTGGATCCAGAGTGACTCGAGTGTCAATTGGAATTGGAACCAGAAAGCTAGTGAATCAAGAAAAGGGTGAAAAAAAACAATACAAAGGTCAAAAAATATGTTGCAAATTTTAGTTTTAGCTGAGCAATCAGCAGGACAGCAGGTAAACCTCATCAAATCAAGGAACTGAACTCAAGGAAGAATGGTGAATTGGTGATCATGAATTGGTGATCATGAATTAGACTATTAGTCATTACCATTACCATTAGTGAGTGTTCATGATTGTTGGTATGTACTTCCTCGGTTAGTGCAAAAATGATTTTTCACAAGTTCTTTTTTTTTTTCAACACATCACAAGGGTAGGTAGATGATTTTTAAAAAAAAATTATGAGTTGATACATAACTCAGATATTACCCCAGCTTATTGATCCATACAACAGGATCACAAGGTTCTGAGATTTGCCTCCACTTGACAGCCAATGAATAAACTTCTTGCCATGACAACATAGAACGGCTGGAAAACTTATCTTCTGAACTCCCATATGAAGTAGATGTTTCAGAAGTACTGCTTCTACTACAACCTGGCCCACCTCGGTTATGACTAAGAAAATTTGCACTTTCCTTTCTGCGGCCTCTCCTGCCATGCTTTGTTGTGCCCTTGCTAGCATGTTTCAATTCTGCTTGCAAACTACGCCAAGCTCTTGAAACCTTTTGTGCAATTTCAATTGCAGCCAATCCAGCCATACGATGCTGAGAATGGGACAGGTTATATGTCATGAGCACATTAATGTCAAAAATCCATTGCAAATACATCAAACATTGTTATTGATGTTAGACATATTGAAGTCATTCTTAGATAAGTGACTTGAAACTGACAAGGTTATCTAAAAGACACAAGCAAAACTTAAGGCCAGTGCAGGACCAGAAGAATAATGAAACAAGAAGTTAAATTTTGAGCAACAAACATTTAATGGAATTTTTAATCACCTGACGCTTATTGGCTAAGAAACCTGGAGAATCATATTGGATCTTTCTACCAATTGAATCAGCTGCTTGAAGTAGAGAACTTTTTTGTTTTGTCATGGTAATGTCTTGCTTTTTAAGTTTACCCTTCCTTGGAGACTCACGCAGTGGAGGTTGTCGATAAACCTTTTCACATACATCCTTTGGATGTAATCTTTTGCACCAATAATCCTGAATTAGTCATAAAGCGTTACATTTTTTTTTCTAAATATGGATAGAACTATAATATTGGAATATAACTTTTAAAAAATGAGGTATTAACAACAAAAATATATCATATTACCTTAAAAAAAGGATCGATATCTCCATCAAGGTCAAACCAACAAAATTCACTGCTGATTTTTGAAGCAGTGTACAAAGCTATCTCTTTCTGCGGAGGAAGTAGCAACAAATTGAAGGCATAAAGGTATTGCTCAAATATATCAACAACAAATGACAGCTGTATTGGAGTAAAAATAATGCAGCATGCATTAAGATTAAATATAGGCACATAAAGAGACAACAGAGTATTACATTTTATACTACCCGAAGTATGGTGATAATTGAGCTATAAATTAGTCGTGCACACAAGCATGCCACAACTTAAATGGGCCAAATAACAAAGATTGATGCTAATTAGACTGGTATACTGCTCACCAAAGCCAAACCAAAAAGCAAAGTCGCATATTCCACAAAAATGATCTGTCTACAATGATGATAAAGTGGAACTTCATTTTTTGATACTTGGTTGCAATAATTAGTGGCAGCAATCAATTGATACCTGATAAAATGCAAGGCATTGAAGTACAAACTTATCCATGGATTCAAGTTCCAAATCTAAGGCAGCATCATAATCCTTAACCTGTCATTGCATTGACAATCAAGTGAGTTATAAATTGAGCCGTACTGCTCCAAGGAACACAAAGAAAAAAATGAGCAGAAGTTCTTAATACCGCTTCTTTAAACTCTCCAATGGCATGGTGGCAAGAAGCTTTAAGATATAAACACTCCATATTTGAACTGTCAATACTAAGCGCCATGGATAAATCTTTAATGGCATTCCTGATTCATTCAGTTGCACAGCTTAAAATTAAGGAAAAATAAAGCAGAAATTTCCAATGATGAGGAAAACACTTTAAGAAGTGACAGTGATAAGTCCACACAACAAATTTATTATGGTAAACCCATTAGAAAGATGTATAAATCCTCTTTACTATTGCCAAATATATATTGTTTTCTCGTATCAAAGCTAAAGGTAACAAATGAAAGTCCATCCTTCTCAAAAATGATGACGAGACATAACCAACCAGTTGATAATAGCAATGTACTATTCCACTAACATTAGAAAAATTCTCAGAATAATTCTTTGTTCGATCTCAAATTCCAACATGCGAAGAAAAAAAAATCCTAAACCAAATTATTTTGCTGGGTATTAGACTATACATCTTTCAAATAATACATAAGTTAATGGGCAAGATTGTCAAGAATACCTGTGGTCTCCCATTCCATGATTAAGCAGTCCACTTAGGTAGTAGGCTTTGGAGAACCTATGTTGGAGATTTCAAAGAGGTAAATCTAGTCCATGCATTAAAGGGATGCAAGTATATATGGCGCATGTGAGCAAGTATTTTCAGCTATACAATGTTCAGCATTCTTTGCAGTAATTACTTATTAACATAAAAAGGCAGATCAAAATAATACCTGCTATCAAGTAATAATACTTGATTAATGCATTCAAAAGCCCTAGTAGTGTTTGCCAGATCTTGATATAGCTGCAAGGGTGCAACAAAAAACATTTGCATATCTAATCAGAAACTATAGTGTTACAAACTTTGACATTTAGCATATAGAAGCAGATACACGATATGATTATAAAGCATCACACAAGATAGTTGAAATTTCGGCATTATTTAAAAAAACATATTCAATGAGCATCTATGGGGCGCATTCTCTTGCTCATTGGCTGATACAGTGCCTTTGAGATGGATATGGCCCCTATATCAATATGGTGCATTTTAGCTAAATTCAGCTATTATTATCACATAGATGAATTTCAGTTTTCCTTGGGTCTATCGAGTGCATCCTCCTGATTATAGTGTGGGTGCCCCCATCTTGACCCCCCCCCCCCCCCCCCCCCATCCTGCTTGTGCGGGACTATACTAGGAGATGATGTTGATGTTGTGTATTCAATGAGCATCTAGCATAGAGGGGTTCAGAATAAAAATAGATTCACGTAGAAAATGCTGTTTGATAAGAAAAAGGGAGTAACATAAACTAGAAGGGACAGTTTGCCTAATTTTTAATATCTTCAATTTTATAGCGTTACCATAAGCAGCGGTTACATGCTCAGGTAAGCAAGACCCAAGTTTCTAGCAGCGTCTCTATTTGACAGACTGGAATAAATCTCAATGACAATTTTAAGATCTTTCCTACTTTTGTCAAGGAGGTTTTTCTAGATCATATTACTATTTTAAAGCTACCTGAGTTAGATGAGTCCAAGCTTCAAGAAAGTCACGATCAAGCTGAATAGCCTTCATATGTGCATCCTCAGCTTCCTTGTATTTGCCGATGGATGACAAAGCAAGGCCCTTAGACAAGATTGACACAATACAATCAGTACAACAGAGCTATGGATTAGGACACAATAATAAATATGATACCTTCTAGTAGCATCTGAAAAAGACTAACCAAATAAGTATATGCGGACTTGTTAACTCTATCAAGCTTAACACATGCAGAAAGATCATGCACAGCAGCATTAAAATCCTTGAACTTGAAACAAACAATTCCTGCAAGAAAGGTAAGAATCATTAAGTTTTGCCATTTTGGCTGAACTGAAAGGATTTCAATTCCAATACCACAGTAACTGATAAAAAGGCATGTGTGATTCTATACAATGTTTAAACTGAATTTTTCAGAGAAACAGAGCTCATGAGTGCATTGTATAAATGTTTAGCATTTATGAATCTGAAAAGGAAGGGATAGACTCTTGTTTAGACTTTAGAAATACTTCATATTTTAATATACAGCAACAAGAATAAAACTATTTTGAAGGATAATTTTGTATTCTGTATATCGTGAAATTTGATGCTCAGGTCAAAACCATCTATCCAGAAAAACTATGGAGAAGGAAAGCTGAAACAGCTAAATCAAGTACAACCTTACATTGTAGAATAGTGAATACTTACCCCTTTCATGTAATACATCTGCAGAATCTGGTTCAAAGTCCATCGCCTTTGACAAGTCTTCAATTGCCTATAGTAAAAAAAAAAATATTGAAACAAAGGCATTGATCAATGTTAAAGTCAGTCAAGAATTTCCAATGGTATGGATCTTAGCAACAAGTTTTTAAATAAAAAAGTCACAATCTAGTCATTACAGCAAGAAGGTAGAAACCATTTATGGCGAGTATCTCTATTAGTTTATATTATCACACAATCAGTATCTCAACATTTATTGTGATGCCATAGTTGGCCCTAATCGCTCACACAAATACATGGACAAATCTCCAAGTTCATGTAGCACGAGACAGAGAATTCCAAAATAACATTTGACAAATTGCTTCACATGAATCAGTTATGCAAGTGAAACTCATAATGATTTCAATCGACTCCTGAGAAGAGAAAATTCATAAAAATTCTCCACAAGTTACTCTGGTACGGATATTACAGATTTAAATTGTTCAACCTGAACAGACTTGGAACATGCAACACCCTAAGACAGCAAGTGAAAGCATCCAGGGTTTAGATCCCATACCCCAGCAAAATCTCCCAAAGCAGCCCGTGCTTGTCCACGTCGTTTCCAAGCTTCACCAGCTGATGGGTCTGCCTGTAAGGCCTGTAACAGTAATTTAAAAAAATGAATATCATTGCAGAAAAATAATTTGCAAATTCATGTTTAATGATTCATTGATTCATATGAAACCTTTGAAAAATCAGCAATTGCAGCCTCAAGCTCCCGCTGGAAAGCATAGGCTGTCCCTCTTCCAATCAAAGCTTCAGGATAATCAGAATCTTCTTTCAGTATCTACAACATCATCACCAAAGGTTACAATATGGATCCATAATATATATAAATATATATATATATATGGATCCATTACCTAAAAAAATCGGGAAGAATGAGGATGCCAGAAAAAGAAAAAGTTATGAACCTGGTCAAAAATGGATACTGCATATGCATACCTCCCATCATTAACCTGCAAATTAGTCAAGGTATTCAGCTCATAGACTTGACTAACCACGAGCACTTAACAACCTGCATCCAAAAACAGTGCTAGAGCATACCTCAGCTATACCCCTTGACAGCCGGAAATCAAGATTTATCGATTTTTTCTTAGAAATTCTAGCAACGCAAAACTTATTATTCTTCTTGATCTCGTCAGTCCACTCAAAATCTTCAGAAGAATTTTTATCTGACTTCGTAGGAGGTTTAGGAGCATCTCTATGGCCTCGTGGGTCAGAATTTTCTCCCGCTTTACTTTGCAGTTCCAGGTTATCACTCATTATTTTCTCTTTATTACCGAGCTTCCCGTTCTCACTCACTTTTTTTACCGGCATGTTTGGCAAGTGAGACCCAGAAAGTTGTTTGATGTGATCCCCAGATGCATGGTCAGAATCACTGCTTTGTTCAGAACCATTGCAAGTTTCACGTTCACTACTACTGTGAACATCTATACAAGTTGAAGCTGACGATAAGGTAGACTCCAACATTGGATTTTCCGATGTAATTTGGTGTTCATCATCGTGATTGGTATTTCCATTTTGCTTTGCATCTACCAGTAGCTCTTCCAATTCCACTAATTGCTTTATGTCAGTAGACTGACGAAGAGCATGTTCGTAACCTTGCTTCCACACTAGGAGAGCATCATCTCTCCTTCCCAAAGCAGAATATGCATGGCCTGAAATTAGTAAAATTATCAAGAGTTTAACCCAAATTACATCTGAAAACCAAAGCTACACTAGACTAGGAGAGCTTGAAATAGCAATTTATATCTAATAACAGACCCAGTTATATAAGCTTTTTTTTTATTTGGATGTCTGTGATATCTTAAGCTCTATATAAACCTAACCGAACTTCAATAGGTCCATTGCTCGAGGTTAAAATCACCTAGCGGAGTTACATTTAGCCCTAGTACAGAGTTTCAAAGATTAAAGGTGTGATCGAACAGGAGCTTAATCATCATATTAGCTAGTAGACACATTGACTCAAAAACTGACACCTATAGCTGATCATGCTGTACGCGGTAATATATAGACAAGCAGTGCATACATAATTTGCAATTAACACAGAATATGTATCCGTGAATGCTTGATATACAGATTGATCATTAGTAACAGAACTGAAGTGCACACCATTAGCTAAAATATAATAAGACACCTATGACCTATGGACATATAATGACAATTCTAAAAAAAAAATCATCAGGCAATGCGGCTAAAATGATCCAAGCTTACAGCTCTGAATAACTAAATTATACAGAACAAAACTCCAACCTTTAAGAATGTAAGCTTGAAGAGCTGCGGAATCAAGCTCGAGCGCCCGATCACAGTCCTTGATCGAATGCTTATGAAGCTCTAGCTGGCTGTAACAATAAGCTCGATTGCTGAAAAACAAAACAAATGGCACCGGAAACCGAAAGTAAGAGATGACCGTTAAAATCAATCCAATCCGATCAATCAATCAAGAAAAAATGTCTCGGAGATACAGAATGCCCTAAAAATTGATATAAAAATGGAGAGGAGAAGAGTGTGAGAGCCAAAAACCAGAGGTCCTGGACGGAGCAAGAGCGAATGAGAAGCGAGTCGAGGACGCGAATGGCCTTGGACCAATTGCGAGAGCTGCAAAGCCTAGCAAGCTCGGCACGTTCGGCGATTGGCGACGCCATTGACGAGAGAGAGGAGTGAGCTCGAGAACATACAAGATGTTGAGACGCTTTGAGTTTGTTGTTTATCTAGCAGATCGATCGGCTTTATCAGCATGAGTGGGAGGTGGAGTTTCCTTCCATTTTCGGCTTTCGCAACTTTTTCCACGGAGGGCCGCACGGGAAAGGGGGCGCAGAGAGAGAGAGTGCAGGGGTAAATTTGAGAAATTAGGAATTTAGGAAATGGGAAAGAAGATAAAGGGAATAAAGAAGGATAAAGAGGAAAATGTGAAAATTTTAAGGGCCTGTTTGGTTTGGGGTTAAGTTTTTTTTTTTTTTTGATAAGGAAAGAGGTTAGGGTGGTTACTAACAAGCTAGTGGTTGCCCTAGAGTATCCTGACCAATGAGGGTAAATAAACCCGAATCTTCTGCAAGTGGGATAGATGAGACACGTCTGAAGGATCCAACGATAAAGTCCGCCACATAATTGCACTCCCGAAAGACATGAGAGATACTCCAAACCTGGAACAGGGCAAGCAAGCAATGGATGTCCGAACGCAACAGCTCAATCTCCCACGGGTAGCGCCAGTCACCGAGCACGGCCTTGACCAGCAGCAAACTATCGCCTTCAATCTTGATTCAGCGAATGCCAAATTTGATGGCCTCAAATGTGGTTATTTAAGAATTAATCCTTAGTTTCTAGCCTAAAACTCTTACAAATTGTCCACATTAGCTAAGTTTTGTTAAATTTAGCATTATAACTTTCGGTTAGACATATCAATCAGGTCGATAAGATCGATCGGTCGGATTATTTCGGGTCGGGTCATTACGGGTTAAGGTAAACTACAGTTTAAAAATCGTCTTATAAAGTTCGGCTGGGCCGATTCGGAACTGCAATGTCGGACACCTTAATTGGGCTCAGTAGTAGCCGAAGTTGGCCCAGCTCCAGAGTATCATCCGAGTGTAAACGTGTAACCTCTACAAATTGACACGTGTCCACTTCAAGCTCACTTCGTTGATGGGCACATTGTCGCAGGAAGGACGGCGACGACAATCGCGTCATCATTCCAGTCACATCCTCCCTCCAATTGGGACAAAATGGTGGCCGTCGGAGACTTTCTTCTCGCCGGGCGATTCCACCGCCATCGTCCGATTCTCAATCCACCTTATCGGTCACACTATGCTTTCTCTAGTATGCTACTTCACCACGACAATGCCGAACGACGCCGTTTCAGCTCCGCGAGCAGTGAGTGGGATTCGCCGCCTCAATTCGCCGGCGAGAGCGCTTACGACATTTTAGGGATTGCGGAGACAAGCTCCTTTGATGAGGTCAAAGTGTCCTTTCGGAAATTGGCCAAGGAGACCCACCCGGACCTTGCCTCTTCGGAAGATTCCGAGGCTTCGAAAAGGTTTGTTCATATTGTCGCGGCTTATGAGGTATTCTACCTTTTCTACGTTCGCTTGGATTTTGGATCTATGTTTGTTGAGGTTTGATCATAAAATTAGATTGAAATGTTCAAAATTGTGATCTTTTTAGCCACTCGAAGGTGATGAAGTAGCTAGTTTCATGGGAAAAAAACTGAGACTTTGATAAGGTGCACTTTGGAAATAGCTCAAATTGTATATTTGGATTGAGAGGAACAAAAATTAGAGCATTTGGAGTAAAATGGATACAGTTTTAAACAAACTTTTTAAACAAACTTTTTAAAATTAGTAAAATTCCTCACACAAATGTATATTGCCGAGGGAATAATTAAATTTACATTGCAGATTTTATCAGATCCGACGAAAAGGGCTCTATATGACCAGTATTTATCAGCACAGAGGGACATTAAACAGAATTATCATAGGCAAGGTTCAAGTTCAAGTTCCAGCTACCATATGTATGCAACATATGCAAACACTTCGAAGGAAATGGAGGTTGTGGAATGGTTGAGATGGTACCGACAAGCTGTCAAAAACATATTGTCAGAGAAGAAGTCAATTGGTGGAACTGGATATTTTGATGTTCTTCAGAGGGATTTTTATTCTGCAATCCATGCAGCATATTATGGTCCAGATGTTGAATCAATAGATCTTCTTCCTGATTGCTTCGAGGCTGAGGAGAGATCAACTGATAATACCCCTGAAGTACTCCACTTGGTCTCGGGGCGTGACCTTTTTGGTGTCGTTCGTATTGCAGATAAGGTTTATCCTGAGTTGTCAGATGTGGATTATAAAAAGTTGGATTACGGTGAATCTTTGAGTGTGGATTCATGTTCACCAGTTGATGAACCACGGGTCAATAGAAGTTTTGGCCAAAAAGTGGAAAACAAGGTTTTAGATGCTTACAAGAATCTAGAATTGCACATTTTTGGAAGGTTAGTTGCAACTGCTACCAGAGTTCCTCCTGGAAGATCATTTAGTGAGATACAAAATGTAGATTCTGAAGATAAAATATATGTTTGTACTAATTCATGTGAAGAACTAGTTCAAGATGCTTCTTTTGATGGGGGTGTTTCCAAGGCTATGTTAGGGAGAATAATTGGACTTGGGAATGATGAAGAAGAAAGCTCATGCTTTGTATATGATAGAAGCGGTAAAAAGACTCATATGATTCTCAAACACAGAACACTCCTGGTTTGTTCTCTCAATTCATTCTTTTCATTTCATTTTTTGCTTGCTGTTGATTTCACTTTGTGCTACCTATGGGCTTTTTCAGTAAGCTATGAACTATGGATATATGTTATAGGTGAAGCACATGCATTGGTTTCAATTAGGGGATGAAGTTTCTGTATGCGAGTGCAGATGCACAAGAGCTCGAATGCCACCTAGCAAGTGAGTAATATATTGCTTCTGTTTTTCTAAATCCATGGGGACATTGCAGAAAATAATTTACATGTATAACAAGTAATATGGAGGCACTATATTTGTCTGCAATAGGTATTGGCTGTTTGAGCCGCGTTGTAGTATGCATGACATTGGTGGTTGGTATGTGGAAACTTATGGCTTGGATAAGAAAAGGCGCAATGTTCCAAGCCAAAGATATTGGAATGGTTTTGATGCAGCTCTGCATTCTGAAAAGTGAGTTGATTCTCACTTCCTCTTCTTAATTAGGAGCATTTGCTTGGATTCTCATCTGAATGGTACTTTTACTTTTATATAGAAAAATATAACATGGTTTCTTTTTGCTGCTTTATCTATCTTGTCGCAACGCCTCTCTACTAAGAATGATAATATGAAAGTTCTGAATGGTTGCTTGCTTTTTAATTCTACCTGAATATTCCCTAGTCCCAACCAATATACAAGTGAAAACATCAATTATTATCTTGTTTGATTGCTTGAGTTGTTTAAGTTTTTGATTTCTGTATTCACACTCACACATGTGTTTGGGCAATTTCTCCCAACTGCAGGAAACTCCACCCGGCAGTTTATCTACTTGCTCTTGCATATAGGACACTTGATATAGAAATTGCAAACAAGAGGAAACGAAGTATCAAGCATGTTATTGAGGGAAATCTGTTCAGATTCTTTACTTGGTGCAAGAAACTTGTATAAGAGTATCAAGAATGTTATTTACTTGCTCTTGCATAGAGAAGACTTAAAGTCTTGAGAGTGAGAGGAACCGATCTAGCTATCCGGGACATGGTCAGCAGTGATCCGTACGTTATCATCTCACTTGGACAACAAGTAAGCCATTGCTTCTTTTCATTATTTTTGGCAAGGAAATATGAAAATATCATGAACTTGAGCATCACACTTCTGAATATGGAGAGAGGTGTAACTGATATGGAGCCTGATTGTGTTCTACTGACCCAATAGGGAAGTGTATGATGAATAGAGCTCCTGGAAATTATGTCAGTCAAGAGATAGTTGGATTATCAAATATCATTTGATGTGTTTCCCATTTGAACAGAAGAAGGGGATGAATAGAATGCTGAGGACAACTTTAGTGCTGGAAATGCATATAAAACTTGGCTTTTGGGGTCACACAAGTTAAGAAATCAGTTGGCAGGGTATGCTGGTGAGAATGTACAGAAATGTGCATATATAATCACTGTTGATCCTAGTCAATATTTAAAATGTTAAAGCAGACGAACATGTGTTGGTTCATCTCAAAGCTCCCCAACTGTTGAGCTAAATTGAACCTGCTTGTTTCAAAGAGTGGAAGTGACAAATTCAGTGTTAATTGGCAATAGTATAATAGTATAATTTTCTTATGACATGTTTCACAATATACAACTTACATTATCAAACCTTCATTTTTATATGATGTCTTAACTCTTAACATAACCTTGAAATCTAAATTGATTAAAGAAAAACTGTAAGTTGGGATGTGGTTGACTGGTTGGTAACTGATAAATTAGTGAGATGAAAATTAAATAATACAAATATGGTATGATGTAAACCACACGTTGCAAAACAGTGGAATGCATCCTTAGTGGTTAGTACTTAGTAATGGTAACAAATTATCTGTAAAAGAACCAATAGGGACACAAATTATGAGTATCAGACCTTGCAATAGAATGAAATTGGTCTAAAGGTTGTTCTATTCTGCTGCATCTAGTGTATATATTGTGCATCTTGAGAGTTGGCTTTTTAATAGCTTGAGAATGATGACTGGTATAAGACAATAGGAATCATGGGAGTGTGGTAAAAGCCTTCTTTGAGTAGAAAGCAAGCAAGCACTTATACTTGGCTGCTCACCAGGGTAATGTATATTCCCTTATAGCTTTCTCCATCAGTGATATCAGGAACAAACAACTTTGCATTGGAATTCTATATATGTATAGCAGTGGCTTTAATTTGGGCATTCATCACTTAATTTAACATAGCTGGATCCTGCTGTTAAATTACTCAAATGGCTTGGCTCTCATTCACATTGTGCATTTTAGCCACTTACCTCACCACCAACATTTTCACTTCATGTGGTAATTTCTATATCACATATAATACATATCAAAGCATTCATTTCTCTTAAAGTTTTTTGTAAGTTGTATTATACATTGCAGATGCAAGACTAGTGAAGGTATTCAAGTCTGTGAGCTGGGATCCAAGAGAGGACTTGGACTACATAAATCCAGCTGATATTGACTCATACAGCAGATTTGACTCCTACCTGGCACCACAACCATCGGCTGACGTCATCATCCCTTTAGGTCCAACCGAGCCGCCTAAACCCTCCATCTCCATGGTGTCGGCCCCACCAGAACACGCTGCCAAGCCGCCAACTCACGGGCATCATAAGGGGCATCCTAGGTTCGCGTTGTGGTGCGTGGCAAGGCCCACTGTGCCAGAGCCGATGTTGCAGAAGGCAATGGACTATGCTTGTGGGTTTGGTGCAGACTGCAAGAATATCCTGCCAAACGGGCCTTGTTTTGCACCGAATTCGTTGTTTTCGCACGCCTCTTATGCATTCAATAGCTTTTGGCAAAGGACTAAGAACAATGGCGGCACCTGTGATTTTGGAGCAACTGCCATGCTCATCACTGTTGATCCTAGTCAGTTTATGCTCTCTCTTTCTCTTTGCATTAATATGTGACTACCATAATTTGATCAAATATTCAAAATGATCAAATATCTGACTAATATTTCCTTGTATGGCAGGTTTTAATGGATGCCATTTTAATTACAACTAAACTTTTAGAATAGAAGTTGTGCAACAAGAGAAACTTCTTTCTGGTGAGAAACACTGTGCAACTGCTTATGGGTATTACTTATTAGTTACTACATATACTGTATGGACAAATATCATAATTCATAAGAAAATTAGGTTCAAGTTTTAAATGTGTGTCACATGTATAAATCATGTTTTGCATGATTTTTGTAAGTACATATATATTTATATATGCAATAGGCAAATGATTGATTAGTGAACTTTGTTTACTAATGCAGAGTCGTTGAGGACCAGAAGTTGGATTAGATGCGGAATAATAACCTAGCCATGAAACAATTGGTGGTTTTTTTTTTTAATTAACGTACAGCTTGTTGTGAATCAATGGCCAAATAGCTTGTGGTTTTTCAGTGCTTTATATAACAGAAGTGTGGCTTCTTGTGAATTCAGTTTGTTGTCAACATTTAGCTTTTACCTCGATCATTTATTTTTAAAAGCTTTTTTTGTATATATCATTTATAATGTTGAAATGAATATAATTATGATTATTACTCCCTCCGCTTCGCAAAACATGTCCTTTTAGTCCACTACACGATTATTAAGGAATGAGTATTTTACCCAAATTACCCCTATATTTGGAAAAATGTGTACTCTTACCCAAATTCAGTCGTTGAGGGGTCGCCTAGGCGAGACACCTAGATCGACAAGCCAAAACAAAAGTTCCTAGATGAGATTTGGACCTTTCAGTTTCTAGACGAGATTTTTATAACAGTGTTAAAAGAGAAACGACAAAGATTTATATTATAGAAAGTAGGGCGTTGTGAAGATAATACTAACCTTACAATTGGATGGAATGTTATAGTTTATAACCAAATCCACCGAAGGAATATCAAGGCCTCTACTAGCCACATCGGTGCAAACAAGAATAGTACAATCTCTTGCTTTAAATTTGTTCAATGCTCCTATTCTTTTATCCTGCACAAGTTCATCTCTTCACCATTAAAATTGTGAATTCATCGAGAAAGATATATAATTGTCAAAAACTTAAAACTATGATTATAACAAATTAAGATATGTGACATTTGAGCACCTGAGTCATATGACCATTGATGGGAATTGCCCTAAATCCAAGATTTCGAAGCATTAATGCCAAACGGTTTGTTTGTTCACATGTGCGTGTAAAAACCATTGTTGTACTTCCAGCTTTCTTTGTCAAAACGTGCACAAGGTAACAATCCTGTTCGTAAGTCAAGATGAGCAATTAGAACATGAATGGAAAGAAAAATAAATAATTAGTCAAGCCAAACATAAATTGTGCTTAGTATATGTACAACAAGCTCTCTATACAAAACATAGTGTGCATGCTTTTTCTACGATATACCCTAAGAATATAATAATATACAAATCGTAATTTTAGAAATTATATTTTAAAAGAAAATAATAGACACGTTATATCAAAAATGTTAAAGAATTCAGTAGCCAACTTTTTTTTAAATTAAAGATGATTATTTTGCGCCCTAAAAGATAAGGGCATAGGATACAAATCCACAAATCCTTGATATATAATATATCTCGATTTTTCGTGTGACAAAAATCGCATATATTAAAAAAAAAAATGGTACATATATTAACCTTGTACTTGTCTGGAACGAAAAGATAATGCTGCTTCAGTGCACCCACAGTCGAATATTTTGAAGCTGTCTCAATCTACTAACAAGGTCCAAAATGCAAAAAATAATAAAATTGTAGATTAGAATATTTAATTACTTGAAAGATTAAACCTTCAAGGAAATTTTTTCTAAAGGTATTCACATGCCATATTCTATGGCTCACCTTGACTGGATTTCTGAGACAAGCTCGTTGGAGCTTCTTCACCTTAACATAATTAAATAAACTCCACAATATCAGCAAAAGAGATTAAAAAACACATGAAGGTTTTACACATAATTAATAAGATAACATGTCACTGACTTATGATTATAATGTCAAGAAGCAATAAAATGAGAACCCTAATAGCGATTTTGCAAAGGAACACTAGCTAACCAATTATGCATAATATTTATCAAATAATGACAGGACCAATATAATCAATACAACGATGACATGCACAATTCTTGATTACATGAAGATGACTAGATGAGTATAAGAACTCCAGCAAAATTTTCAAATTCATACACTAAAAACCCAAGCTAGAGCTCAAATCCCACATCTCCTACCATTTAAGATTTATTTCACAATTCAAAAGCCAATATCTAGATTTTAATTTATGGAAAATCCCCAAAAAAAACTAGCTAGTTGAAAATTTTCGGATATATATGTATGAGTTTTGTTTGAGTTTCTAGAAAAAGACTTGTGCATAATTATATAGAGATATTAATAGGCAGAATACATCAATAGACACTCGAACTTGTAACTTTTGTGCAACCAGCCCCCTGTACTTTGAAAGTTTCAAATAAACACCTCAACTTAACATTTTTTGCACTTTTAAACACTAACGTTCTTAATCTCCTTCCGGTGCAAATCACGCGCGCTTATGTGTCGTTTAATTATGCCAAATAAGCATAAATGGGTGTGTCATTTTGCCACCTAAGCCAAGTATCACACATAATACAAAGTTTTAAAGGCCATTCAATATCTCCAACTTAATACAGACAAAAAAAAAAACCTTCATTGTCGCTTTCGATGGAGGAGATGGAGCCCTAAGTGCGATTGGAGAGAGGAGACGATATTCACCTGGAAACGACCATCAACCATATCGAATCGGAGAGAGGAGAGGCACGAAGGAACGATCTTCACTGAATTGGAGAGAGGAGAGCCCTAAGTGCGATTGAAGCTGTTCGGATTATAAGGTTAGTGTGCTTTCCATTTGCAAGAAATTTAGGGTTTAGGGTTTGCATCTGTTCATGGCTTTGTGAAATTGGGATATACTAGTGTAAATGGTTCCAATTTAAGCAAAATTTGAAAGCTTGGTACAAAATAGGTGACTAGGGTTAGATGTTGCGATTTTGGGTTTAGAATGTGAAATAGGTTTAACTGTTGGCTTATATTCTTGATAGGCTTTGTGATGAAGAAGGTGAACATAGTGTGGCACCACGGGGGTACGTTTGGGGATGGACCTGAATACATGAACGAGTTTCCTCTGGTATACAGCCAAAATGTCGACACTGATTATCTGAGCTTGTTTGAATTAAGTTGGTATATAGAGTCAATTGGATATCCAACATTTTCTGGTGTGTATTACAAGGTAAATGATGTTGAGTTTATGCAAATGAATGATCAAACTCTTATGGAACTTGCCAACAAAGTAAGTGATGGGGAGGAAGTTCATTTCTATGTTGAGCATAGTATTCAGGAAGCTATAGTGACAGATGTGGTGGAAGGCCAGATTGTGGGAGGTATCCCTAAAGGGTTAAGTGAAGCAGACCCAGTGTTGGTGGAAGATGAGCCATGCAAAGAACTTGTGGTTTATACTGGGCCAATTGATGAGGGTGAGCCCCCAACTGTGAGAGAACCAATTATAGAGGAATGTGAGGATGATGTAGAGGGTGAATGTGGTGATGAACCAGTTATAGAAGAATTTGATGATGATGGCTCTTCCAGTGATGGGGATGATGATGGCTCTTCCAGTGATGGGGATGGTGATGGCTCTTTTAGTGATTGGGGTGATTCAACAGAGTCAAATGAGAGTGTGTCCTTTGAGATTACTGATGACAGTGAAGTGGATGATGAGTTGAGAGAAGTTAGAGAAGCAGCAAGACAACTTAGGGCTAGGAAGAAGGTGCATAAGGAAAATGTGGAGGTTCCTTTAGGTGAGGTAGGGGCAGATGATGGGTATGAGAACTGGACTGGGGATGGTCATAGTTATAAAGGGAAGGTTGGGGGAGATGAGCCCTACTTTGCAAGTGACTCGGATTATAGTATGGAGAGTGAGTTGTCTGAAGATGAGGAAGGAGTAAGAGAGGTAAGAAGAAGGAGGAGTAGGCATGCTGTCTACAACCCTGGGTGCAAGTATCCAGTGTGGGAGCTTGGTATGGTGTTTGAGTCTGTTCAACAGTTTAGGGATGCTATAGCTAAGTATGCAGTGCATAGGGGTGTGAAGTTAAAGTTGAGGCCTAATGAAGCCAAGAGAGTCACAGCTAAGTGTGAGCATGAAGGTTGTGAATGGAAAATACATGCTAGCATTGATGGACCAAGTCAGAACTTTATGATCAAGACTTATAGTCCTAGACATAACTGTCGTAGGTACAACACCAACAAGCTTTGTAGTTCCAAATTTCTTGCTAAACACTTAGAGGAGAGAATCATTTCACAACCATCACTGAAGTTATGGGAAATTCAACAGCTTTGTAGGAAAGAGTTGAAGCTGTATGTGGGTTTGGCTACTTGTAGGAGAGCAAAAGCTATAGTTTTAGGTAAGAACATGGGGGACTACACTGCAGAATATGGCAAGATTCATGACTATGTAGATGAAATCAATAGATCAAACCCAGGGAGTACATGCTTCGTAGTGGTTGACAAGGACTCTGTGCCAGGGAAGCACCTGTTTAGGAGGTTGTACACTTGTTTCAAGACATTGAATCAAGGTTGGAGGGAAGGTTGTAGGAGAATAATTGGCATTGATGGGTGCTTTTTGAAAGGGGCAGTAGAGGGCCAGCTCTTTGTGGCTGTGGGAAAGGATGGAAATGGTCAGATGTATCCCATTGCATGGGAGGTTACCTCATCAGAATCAACTTCCACATGGACCAAGTTCATTAGAACATTGCAACAGGATTTGGACCTTGGCAAAGGAGAAGGGTTGACAATTGTTTCTGACATGTATTTGGTAAGTCCTTTACATATATGTGATTTATGTTCCTTTTTCATTCAAAGGTTTATTTAATTGTTTGTGTGTGATGTTTGTGATGCAGGGAATTAGAGCTGCAGTGAAAAATGAGTTACCAGAGGCTGAGCACAGGTTGTGTGCAAGACACATTTATGCTAATTGGGCAAAAAAATGGAGAGGCAGTGATAAGAGAATAAGATTTTGGCAATGCAACCTGTTGTGGAATGGTGACAGGGGGTTTGAGATTGAAGATGGTGGATATGGCCATACTGTTGATTTGAGGCAAATGACATGCACTTGTAGGAGCTGGCAGTTGAAAGGCATCCCATGTCCCCATGCCATATGTGCAATGGCTCACATTAATATCAATCCAGATGATCATGTGGTCCATTGGCATAAGAAATCCACATACTTGAAGGCTTATGCTAATCCCATTCAGCCTGTAATGGGCATGAGGTTGTGGCCACCCTCTCAGCACCCACCTGTTGAGCCACCTCAAGTTAGGAAGAAAAGGGGAAGGAGGAAGATTAGTAGAAGAAAACCAAGGGATGAGATAAGGAAGGTTGGGAAGATGTCTAGAAGAGGAACTGAGATGAGTTGTGCCATATGTAAGAGTAAAGGACACAACAAAAGAGGGTGCCCTAACAAGGGGAATTCAACTGCAACAGAGTCAACATCAATGGCTCCTACTGGCAAAGGGAGTGGTAGAGGAAGAAAGCCTGCAGCAGCTCCAACAGTTGCCCCAACAGACCAGGTTTGTAACTTTTTGTAACAAATTTGTAACTTTTGTAAGTTTTTGGCTTACACTATGGTTAACTTGTATTTATCAGTATGCTAGGGAAGGAGGGAGAAGAAAGCAACATGGAGAATCTGTTGGTAAAAAAAGGAGTAGGATGGTGGGTTTAGGCACCTACATAAACCCTAGTACTGGCTTAACAATTCAAAATGTTAGTAAGTTGTCTAATTTAATCTTAGTGTCATCTATTTCATACTTGTACTAAATTTGATGTGTCTCAACAGCCTGGGCATGAAGCAAGCAAGATCTTAAGGGTTCCAAGTCAGTTGAAAGATGCAAGTCAAGGAGTTCATATTGGGACCCAGAAGAGTGGCTTGAAATGGCAAGGGAGACCCGCAATTACAAGAAGACAACTAAAGAGAGGTGCTAATGCTGGATCCAAGCCTGTTCAAGCCCCATTTGGTAGCCAAGCCAGTTCAAGCAACCCCTAGTTGACATTGTCTGTGATGTGTGATGTGTATTTTGTAGCTGTCCATTTTGTAGTTGTCTTAATGGGTTTGATTCCACCTTATGTAGTTGTCTATCTGTTGCAACAGAATTAGAACAATGGTCAAGAATGTTATAGCTGTCTGTTTAGCATATATTACCAGAACAACCAAGAATGGTTAGATGTAGGCAAGCTTATATTTTGATTTTGATGTAGCTATTGCCTACCTTTTGTAAACAGCATTATGGTTCTCGGAAAGCTTATATATATATTCACTTTCAAGCTCAACATGTCAGTTTATAATCAGTTTCAAACCTCTATTTCCAGTTCCAATCTTACTGTCATAAAACTTGCCTTTACCAGTTCAATAGACAAAGAACATTAGCTTAGCTTACTGTCATTGCATTCAGTAGACAAAGAACACCAGTAAAATACAAAAAACCAATTCAGTACAAAATCATTGTATTCAGTAGCTTACTGTCATAAAACAAGAACATTTCTTCAACAGCTTGCATAAACCAATTCAGTACAGATTACATTAGCTTAGCTTACTGTCCTAAATCATCCCAATCACATTACATTAGCTCTTCACAAACAACCTTGTGCAACATTACACCAACAACAGTTCAACAGCTTGCATAAACCACCTTTACATTATTAATCTCAAGAACTCGATTGACAAAAGCAACACTAGAACCACAACTAAAACATTCCTTGTACGCATGGCCTTGTCCCTCTCTGCTTCTCGCTCCTTGACTCTTCTTAGTAATCCTGAAATTACATGCCTAGCATGGTCTGGCAAAGGATCATCATGCCACTTGAAAAATCCGCAAGCTCTGCTTTTCTGCAACAAAACGCGAATTCAGTCCCAAACCTCGCCCTTTTGTATGAAACAATCAACAATTTTATAAAAAGGCCACGAAATTGGGTTGAAAATTGAGAGATTACAAACCCTAGATTTTGGGGATGTAAGGAAATTGAAAAAATTCAAGAAATCTAACTTACCCCATAATTTGGACAACCAAAAAACCTCCTCCCCGGATTTCCTACAGTCCACGAAATCCTCAATGATGCCGCTTGTCCACACATACATGCTGGATATGCAAATTTTTGCTCGGCATCGATTTGAGACATCCCGATTGAAGCTCCAGATGTAGAGCTCCTGTCTCTCATTATTCCACTTGGGGGAGGGAGAAATGTAGAGGACGAAGTGGATGAGTGCAGGGTTGTGAATGACGAAGTGGATGAGTAGAAGAGAGCTTCGTAAAAACAACAATGGTGGGTTGGGGATTTTAATGAGGGGAGATGGAGGCAACGGTCATATTTAGGATATTTTTTTTTGTATTTAGGGTTTAATCCACGTCACCTTCCTAAAACGCGCATTTACGAACGTCAAATACACGCTCCTTGCCAGATAAGCATTCAGTGTTTAAAAGTGCAAAAAATGTTAAGTTGAGGTGTTTATTTGAAACTTTCAAAGTACAGGGGGCTGGTTGAACAAAAGTTACAAGTTCGAGTGTCTATTGATGTATTCTGCCGATATTAATAGATATAGATTATAAGGGAGGGACAATGTTCTAATGATTAGAATGATGAGTTTTAAATTCTTAAAATTGCCCTAAAACAATCATAAAGGCAAACACATATCATATAGGTTTTGCTCATTTCTACAAAATAAAAATGAAGAATTTTAAAGTACCTTCTTGGTCATAGTGGCAGAAAATAAGTAAGTCTTTCGCTTGCGAGGAATGGCCTTTAAAATCTCATCCATTGATTTCTGAAAATCTTCACTAAGCAATCTATCCGCTTCATCCAATACCTATGCAAGAAGTTTTTAAACAAGATGAACACAATATTAATTATACTTAGAAGATCAAACAATAACTTATAAAATGTAGAACATCATAACATACCAAATATTTCAGCATATGACTATAACTTGAGATTGTTTCTGTGTTTGTGAAGTGATCCACAAGACGGCCAGGAGTCCCAACCTTAATAGAAGCCATAGTCAAAGTAACCAAATCAAGAGAAAACAAAGCTAGAACATTGCATAACTAAAAAGTGTAAGAAAATATTACAACTAAGAAAAATAACACTATACATATAATCACTCAAATGACTACTTACAATGATGTTTGGCCTTTTTTAGGCCAATTCTCTTTGTTGTGTTTGCATATTAACTCCACCAACCAGCTGCAACATGAAAAGCACAATTAAAATTGCAATTTATCCCATCAATATCCAAAATACAAGAAAAAAAATGTTAAAAATTGAGATCATGAAGAACAAAATTTGAAGCAAAAGTAGTAAAAAAATATACCGGTACAACTTTTAGGTCAATACTAGAACCCAAAGCTCGAAATTGCTCTGTAATTTGCAATGCTAGCTCCCTAGGTTACAAAATTAATTTCACAAAAAATAAGGTAAATTTTTTAAAATAACTAGAAAAATAAAATATAATAACAAAAACAACAAGAAAATTAGGGTTGAGCATGGGTCAGTTCAAACCGAAATTTTAAGCTAAACCGACCGAGCTAAACCGAATCGAAACAGATATTATTCGGTTCGATTTAGGAATTTTCCAAATTTCAGTTTTGGTTAAATTTCGGTTAAGTTTGAATTTTCCCAAAGAATAACCTTCTATTTATCTAAAACCGATAAAAACCGAAACCGAACCATTTCGGTTCGGTTTTCGGTTCGGTTCAGTTTCGAACCGATGCTCAACCCTAAAGAAAATCATAGAATTAAAGGGAATTAATTACCGAGTAGGGGAGATAACACAACAAAATAAGTATGGCTTATGAGGAGACTCCAAAAATGCTTGAAGAACCGGAAGAGCAAAGGCCCCGGTTTTGCCCGAACCGGTTTGTGCAAGCCCGACTATATCATTCCCTTTGTTTACAAAAATTGAGAATTAAAATTAAAATTAAGATAATTATGTGAATTAATTAGGCATAAAAAATATATATACCTTGAAGAGCTTGAGGGATGACTTGTAATTGTATTTTGGTAGGGAATTTCCAGCCCAAATTGGCACATGCATCTACGAGCTTGTCGCATAATCCAAGATCCTTGAACGATTTATTATTCACTTCTTGATTATCTTCTTCTTCGTTTTCCATTGTAGGTAGTATGGAATTCTAAGCTTGATAATGAAATAATACAATCTCAAAGGAGAGTTTGAAGGAGATGAAGGAAGAGATGGTAAAAAAAATGACGGCAAAGAGAGAGCGTTTAGGGTTTTGATTCTTTTTTATTTATTTGTTATCACTTATTTATCTCATTTCCTTATATATATGATGATAATTAATTATATTAGGAGAATTTCTATCTTTCTAGGATTATTATGTAAATATATTAACGATTTTCTTAACTTATTTTTTAATTATCTTTCTAGTATTTTTATTTTAGAAACTAAAACTCTATAAAAAAAATAAAAATAAACTAATTCGTTTTGGGTTTGTATATATACTTGTTTGAATATATATTTGCCCTCTTTTCTTAACAAATCCAAAACGAGGCTACGAAATAAATACTTGATTAGGGAGTAAAACGACACTGATCGATCTAACCGAGTGAGAAAAACATGATTATGTTAAACAGAACATACTCCATTGTTAGTTTGTTACGGTTAAAAATTCATATATCCATTAAACAATATAATTTTTACAACATAGAATAATAATAACCGAACTCCATATATACAAACCCAAAAGAAAACTATTTCAATATTTTATCTCTTTCATTTTATACAAATCCAATAAATAATGAAAATCAAAGATTTGTTTGCCTGGTTCTTAAGCTCCGTAACGATAAAACGAGGCCGAATAGGCTCATAAATTGCACGAGTTCTCAAGTCTAAGAAGAGATATTTGCACGTTGACATTCTCAAGAATCAAAATGCTCAAGATCAAATCTTTTGACAATTACACATTACATCTAGTTTTACATCTTTTCCCCTGAATTATCCTCCAGATTACACAAAGCGCAAAACTTTCCTAATCGCTCCAAAACCACCCCCAAACCCATCTCAAAAGCTCATCTATCTCCTCATACTCCTCGAAGGAGTTGATCTCATTTCATCGGCATTCGTCGACACCGGACTCTCCGAAGTGTCCGAGCTACTATTCTCCCCCTCTCGATCCTTGGTCGACCAGAGCTTCGAGAACATTCTCTTCGACATCACCATCCCCTTCACCTTCCCAACCGCCACTGTCTCGTTGTTGTTCGAACAGCTCCTTTCGCTGCTGCTCGTTGCTTGGCTGCCAAGTTTCCCCTTCAGTGCCTTTATCTCCTCCCAGTCCTCCTCCTCCGTCGCTACTGACCTGGCACTCCCGTGGGAACCCCCTGCCCTGCCGGATGTAGAAACCCGAGCCTGCTCGAAGAAGAGGACTTGCACCACTACACGCAGTGGCAGGCGCTCGTTCTGTACTGCGTGCGCGCATGCCTCTGCGGAGAGCTTCCTGCAGTCCATCAGCCTGCAGATTCGCTTCCGTTCGCTCTTGCTGATCCCGGGATGTTCCTGCAAGGAAATGTAGATAGTGTTGATATGAAAGTCTTAATGTAATGTAAATTGTTACAGATATGAAAGCCTTGTGAATATAATTTGGTACAAAAGATGATAATGTGTTCAGACAAAAGTCTTATAATGTAAATCGGTACAAAAGATGACAGTGTTGATAAAATGTCTTGTAATGTAAATTGGCACGGAAGATGATAATTTATTGATACAAAAGTCATATATAAGTAATTGATGTGGAATGTAGTGAAAATATGCAAATATCTTAGAGGATGTGTCTGTAATTCAGAACAAATTTTAGCTATTTGATGCAAATCTGAAAAACTGTATTTCTCTTGCACTCTTATATTGGTCATTTTACCAGCAATAAAAAAAACCAGTACTCAGTTTATTAACTACAACTAATCATGAGGCTAAACAAAAATTACTAAATAATCTATATTTTCATCTAGTGTGCATAATTCTTACTAGTTTATCACCTCCAGCTGAAATTTTAAGACCATAACATAAACTAGACCTTGCCAAACACGCCCTAAGACAACAACAAAGGAAAGAATTTGCAGTGAGTAAAGCTTACCTTCAAGAACATGTCAATGGCGCGATAAAGCCCATCATGAGATGGTCTAGGGAATCCAGATACGAGCTCTGCTAGACCCATGAAGCTCGAAAATGGCAAATTAGGATCTCTTGATACCTCAGCAAGATAAGAATCAACCAGCTTTGCCACCGTTCCTTTAGAGGCGTCCGATGGCTTCTCGATTTCAATGATTGAATCGGGCTCGTTTGACTCCTGTGAGATGTACTCCTTAACCAATTCAAAAATGACATCAACATCATACACTGCTTCCTCCCCTGAAGACGACACTCGAATCAACAAATCAGCAACAGAAGCCTCCTCCAACTGTGCTGCAATTCTTTCCATAAGCTGTTTTCGAACTGTCTCACCGCACCCCAAAACCAAACCCGCTCTCAGCAACCTCAGCAGGAAACCGCAAGAAACGCTGCGTTTCTCTCCAGGGAGGAGTTTTATAACAGTCTCAACCAACACTCGGGTTTTCACTTGATCTCCGCCTTGAACCGTACCCTTACTGAAACCGGGCACTCTTTTGAAAGAGTAAGCCTTCAACGCCTCGCCAATGATATCACTAGACACTTTCCCTTTCGACTTGATGCTCAAAATAACCCGCTTGTAAAATTCAATATCAAGATCACACAGATCTTCAGCCCACCAATCCTTCGGAACAGACTGCTGTTTAATCACTCCATTCTCAAGCTTTCTCCGGTTATAAGTGTATGACCACTCCACTTTTGAAGTGTCAACAGAAGCCTTGGAAGCGACAGCTTCTACACAGAGATTGACCAGCTTGAGATCCTCACACCATTGGAGGAGAGATTTTGTAGACTGGAGTACTATAATGGAGTCTTTCCAGCCTCTGAAGATGCTGGAATTGAGGAAGACATCAATCTTGTAGATTAAGTTTCCTTTTTCTATGGTTTCATACATCTCAAGATACTCGGCTGCACAGCGTGCTGAGATCACATTGTAGGCGTTTAGTGTGACTGTCATTCCGTAGCAGAACTTCGCGCATATCTCAAATGCTGATGCTCCTCCAGGTATTTCTTGGATGGAGATTTCGTCTTTGCTCTCCTGGTTTGCTGTTGCAACGAGCTTTTGTAAACGAGCACTCTTCGATAGCAGAGGAAACTGTAAATAGATCTTTGTTTATCTAAGAGACCAATTTTCAAGGAAATGTATAACATTAAGGTTGTCAGATTAGAGTTAAAAAGAATTCATACCTTGTGGAGGTAGAATTTGACATCAGCAATATTCACAATGAGATCAGTGGACAATTCAGTAGCAACAAACCTGCAGATATCGCAATAATTTAACAAATATGAGATTCCAATGTGGAAATTGTATTTTATTGCAATTGCAATTACTCATTTGAGAAATTATCAGATCAAAGAAAATGAATCTGGAAGAGCAAACTTTTATTATGAAATTTTATCTTGCATCAGTAGTGCCTATCTACCAGCAGATTTGAAAATTAACAGCTAAAAATTTATTCAAAACAACCAAAACTTTCCTATAGGATTTAGTGCACATTCTTAAGGCAGAGTATCAGCCAGATCCTGGTGGTGGATTGTAAGTGCAAACACAGTTAATCACTCATTAGATCTAAATAGGTTTGGTGCAGAATTCATCTGGTTTAGAAGATGGCTTACAAATTTTGAAACTTGGAAACAGAATTCAAAATTGGCACCAAATGTAAAGCTAAAGAACAAGCATGAGTAAAAAAGCCAATCAAACAAACTTCAAAAAAGATGCTAATTGAAAGAAAGAATGTAACTTTGATGGGAAAAATGATTGAATGGAACTCACCTGATATTATCTCCTTCAGTCTGAAAGGCATCAGGCTTGGATCCAAGTTTCATAAACTTCATCTTGGCCACACAACAGATGAACAAAAGTGCATAAAACAAACTCAAATCTGAATCAAGAGCTGACCTTGTGATCTCTCAAGAAACCGTTTATCAGATTCAGAAATTGTGGGAGTTTTTAACAGATAAATTGCAGGAAGAAGACTAAATTTTTCTCAGTTCTTTTGAATATTTATAAAAGATTCCCTGAAATCTAACCAAATCCCTCACTGAAACCCACTTGATCCAAATCTGACACCACTGTCTCTTTGTTTCCCAGCTCCAATTACCTGATTTTTCAGCAACTCACATGCCCAAGCCAAAAACAAAAACAAAGAGGTAAAAATCTTTTCTTTTTCAAGACTCAGAAACCCTAGATTTATATGCTCTTTCTCCCCAATTCTGCTGATTATAAACTGAAGCCCTATTGATGCAAACCTGCAACCAAAACAACAACGTAGTATGAGTAAGCAAAACAAAGCAAATGGGTAGACAATAAGCATATTCCCTTACTTTTATATGCTTATTTTTTCTTCTTGTGTTTGGGAAATCAGAAGCATTGAAATTGGAATCAAAATCCTAGCAAGTATACTGACACGAAAACCAATCATTCAATCCATTTGCGCTCTGTTTGGTTGCCCAAAACAATAATTCAAGCAAAAACTCAACAAAGATGAACCAAAGCATTCATTATTAAGCAAGAAAGATAGAATCTTGCTTGAGAGAAGAAGACTCACCGTACCAAAACAAAAAACCCATGTCTCAAAAATGTTGTTCCTTGTAGCCTTATCTCTTTTTAATGGATATCTTTACAGAAGAAAATGTTTCCTTCTTAAGCATAATATTCTTGAAAATGGATGGATGCCCACTTCTCAGTGTTCTTCTCTTTCTCATGATTTTTGCCTTTATCTTTTTTTGGTTGCTTTTTTGGTGGCCTTCTGGCTGGCCCTTTGCAAGTTTGGCACGCCAATCTGACAATGTCAACTTCAATGCCTCCTCTTTGATATACAATACTCTGTACACAGCAATCTTCTATTGAGAGGAAAATGACCCATCTTTTATGTTTGCAATTGCATTGCCTTTTAATTCTGGCATACTTTTGACAATAATGCCTTCAATATAGCCTCTAACTTTCTTTTGAGTTGTAATCTTTTTAGTTTAGATTAGTTTAGTAGTAATATTTAGCTTTATATGTTAGGGAAAAAAGGTGTGTTGATTCAGTTTTTTCTTTGCTTTTAACATGGGTAATGGGAAAGACTTTTTCAGTGTTATTGTATTATATAAGTCTGAACTGATATATTATGGCTGGAAAAAAATATATTGTTGGGGACTTTGGTCTGATCTGTGGGTATCACATGGCTCCCACATTGAATTTTAGATCTTTGGATAATATATTATAATAATTTTATTATTTATTGTAAAAATATTTGCTTATTCCTATAACAGCCTTGAAGTTGGACATAAAAAAATAAGAAGAGAAGAAAAAGGCAAGTTAAATTACTGTTTCTTCAAGCAAGTTCTTATAGTCAAAAATAGGTAAAGCTCAAGTTAGTTTAATACTATGATAGCAACAACAATAACTAAGATCGTTCAAATTGAATCATGCATAAATATTTGATATGGATCTTATCATCGACATAACATGAGTTTAATTATAATTTATCACACTAACATATTTTGACTTATGTACATATACCACAAACTGACCTATTGTGTATTTTATGCTAAAAAACAATTATACGCTTCTTACCCTAAAAAATCACTAATAATTATATGCTTTTTCTCAAGGTTAGGGACTGAAAAAAAATGTCTTTAAAATCCACCTCTCATTCTATATTCATTAGAATCAATGTGTTTTTCATACGTGGAATGATTTGGATCATACAAAGACATTAATTTATTTAATAACTAAATCCGACATCACTGATATTGTTAATCTGGAAATGACGTTTCTCTGTTTGCAAATTGGTTCATTTTTGCACTACAAAATCGACTCCATTATTTTTATTTTTATTTTTTGGCATTTTATACAGTATATAATAATAATTAATGTGTGGGCTTCCAAAATATATTGGTTAACAAGTTGTGTCTCCTCGTGTAATCTGTAACCATCAGATGTCATTATTCTACCTATCAGAAAAATCAAAGGCTTGTAGTAAGTTATGGGGAAGATATATATGCATGGAATTAGTTGTAAAGCCGGGCCTCAACCGGGTTTGGACCGACCATTTATTTGAAAGTTGTCATTTCTGATAAGGCACTAGTCATCCAAAGGCTTAATTAGAAAAAATAATTTCTAGAACCAAGTATGAGATTATATTGAACAAACTAGCAACCCTTTATAGGGTTTTATCATTTATTTGTTTTTTAGAATTTAGTTTCTCTGAATTCTTAGCCCATGTCAAAAGGACATAAGTTAGAAATACCTATATGTTTATATTAATATCGTACACAATCAATCTTATCTATTTCTAAATTCCATGTTCAAATATCGTAATTAAATTTTTTGTTAAATGATGAGAAAATAAGAAATCCAATTAAACCGGTTTTAACCTAGCAACTCTAATAATAATTAAATGATATATCGAGAGTATATGATAAGTTGATAACACAACTCAAGCTAAAAGAAGATTTGGACGATACGTGGACAACTATAAACCATTAAGGCCTATGATATTTCTAACTTAGCAAAATAAAATGTGAGGTGTCAGCCATTTTTGTCCATTTTTATGATCGGTTTTTCTATTCTAGATTAAAAATACTAATAAGGGAAACTAAAACCCAAATAGAAAACTAATAAACCCTATTAAAAAAATAATTAAATCTCAATAAATACAATTTCAAAATAAATTACTAAAACCCTAATAGAACAATACAAATGCATCCCAGGATCTTATTGAGATCCTCGAATAATTCTCTTCCACGTTTCCCGTACGATATATGGACATGAAACCACACAATATAATGTTCATAACGTTCATGGAGATATATAAAAAGCATGCAAAATACTAGGGGACCCCATTTTAACGAAGACGTTTAATCAAGGTGTAAGATTGCTCAAATAATTAGGATGGATATAATGGATCTAGGGCTGTAAATTAACAAAGATCAATTCGATTTTTGAATCGGTTAAGTTTAATTTTGTTTATGGGTTGATAAAATGAGCTGAACTTGAGCACCATTTTAAAGCATCGGAAAAAAAATGAGCTAAGTTTGAGTATAAGAAAACTCGGCTCATATGTTTATGAGTAAACTTGATTATATATTTTAAACAAACTAAATTATAAATAGATTCATGTATATATTACATTATATTATGTACTCCAATAATATATTATATATAGTTTACGTAAAACTATCTAATTTTTATGGTCTCTCTCAAACTATATATTCCAATTTTTAATTTTATTTATTTATATAGATAATTAATTAATATATATGTAAACGAATTATTTGCGAGCTTATCTCAAAAAAAAAACTAAATGAGCGGCTAGTTTACAAACTATGTTCAATTTTATTGAGCCATAACCAAACTCAAATAAAATTTTAAATTTGAACCAAACTCAAAATTCACTTATTTTTAACTGAGCTGATCGAGCATGAACAATTCAAAAATCGGCTTGGGTTACCATTAATCCTTTATTTACACTTTCTCTAAACAGTACTCAACCTTAGCAATATTGGTCAAACGTTAATTTCATTCACAATACAATTATCCGCAGGTAATTAAGAAGCTCCAACAACTGTAATTATTGCCACCACTAAGCACTACTTTAATTTTCCTAGTGTGAAGCAACTACTTGATTACAAGCTCCTCGATCATTTCTTAACCAAGTGAAATGGTGTATGGTAAAACCTGAATTTTTAACTCTTCAATATTCAGTCATATATACTCCCAACTTTTCTAAATTGCAATTGCTTTAAAAAATAAAATATTTCTCATCTTAATTAGACAGGTGACAATTACCTTTTACATGCCAATATTATACATCTTTTTTTTTTTTTTTGGTCGAAGAATATTATACATCTTTTAATTTCACGGTTTTTACAAACAAATCTAGCAACGACAATTTAAAAAAACGCGCCATGATTATCGACAAATTTCATTGATAGACTATAGGAATTGAGAAAGTGACCACACTTGAATTTAACTAGAAATACATTTTATTCGAGTAAAAATTAGTTATGTGCATTAACGATTAATGTACCTTAAAGATTGCATGTAGCTAGCACAAACTATTATGATCGTAACTTTTTGTGACACACTTTTTGGCTAGCTTTGGAGATTCCGCTCATGATCATCAAAATCTCTCAATTCATAATCAATAATCATCATAAATACTACTTTATTTATCTTACATTTCATCGAATTCAACTTCTGATGCATTTCTCAATTCCCCACCTCTTATATATGATCCTAGTTCAATTCCTTCGAAATGCCATAATGTACTATATACGAGGTTCCATCTTTTGGAAGGGTTCATGAATTGTTGTTTAATGGATTAATTTAAATGATTCTTTGCAAATGTATCAATCCATACGAATGTTTGTTGATTAAAGTTGGGTATAAAAGTAGTAATTTTCAAAGTTCTTGGTATTCTCGGTAAATACTCAATAGTTGAGATAACTTTCGAGTAATTTTTCCCAATTTGAGAGGGGAAAGTTATAATTAAAGATTTAAAGCCCGGCCGAGCCCATACTTTTCTTGAGCTTTCTCAGTTCTCACTCTTCGCTCCATCTCTTTCAAGTTTCAAACAGAGTTGTAAGTTCGCAATTCGTAACTCCATTGCAGTTTGCCTGTTCAATTCTTTATCTTTCGCGCAAGATACAAGCTTTATCTTAGATTTTATATAATTCAATGTCTGATGCATCAGATTTGAAATCGCTAACCCTAATTTTCTGTATGTCTATGTTTTTGAAGTTTTGATCTTTTGAGGGATTAGGTTTCGTTGATTTGCGTGGTTGATTGTGAATGGATCCCACACGCTCAGAAGATGTGCTGAGGTTTGATCTTAATTTGTGATTCGGCTGAGTAGGAGGTGTTTTAGTTCGAATTTGATCTTATTTTGATGGTGTACTTTGCAGACATGTAGAGAAGCAGTACGGACTCTTGAAGGAAGCACACAATAAAATGGCCGATGAATTGCACAAGCTACAGGTAATTCGTTTGGAAGGGATCAGAAATTGCATTGGTTCAATTATTATCTGCAATGTTTATCTTAGGTACAAATGCTAGACCTCCTAATAGGTTATTTGCTGTTCCTTTTGTATCAGATTTTGTTTGATTGATATAGCTTCCATATTGGCTGATTAAAGGTTTTAGCAATGTGTGTTTATTGATTTCTCACTTGCTCTTTGCTGATGAAACTCAAATGAGAAAGAAAAAGAGTCTAGACTGATTCATTTTGGTAACATGGCAATGTTGTTGATGAGTTGCTGGCTACATTTTGTGTTGTTTAGGTGGAACAAGAAATGCTCATGCACAAGTTTTATCAAGTCAATTCTACTTTTGGCCTGATCAATTTGGTAATGTCTTCACTCATCAAACATTTTTTTTTCCATAGTATCATTAAACATTACATACTGATGTTTTAGATGGAATGGGGGTATATAGTCATGTGCATTTTAACTGCAGAGCTTGAATTAGAGTAATGTGCATTCTAACCATAGGTTTGGCTTCATGTTTTGGTGTGAAATGAGTAGCTAGTTCATATTCCCTAGCTCTTTGAAGGTGAATTTTTACAGTTAATTTATGACTTCATTGTTAAATGTATGTATGTAGGGTAAAAGAACTGATAAAGCTGCAATTGCCGAGGGGGATCAAGATGTACAAACAGCAAACAATTCAAGCCAGCCAAGTGAAGTAGCATAGATTTCATCTTCTACAACATGACTATGTCCATGTAAATCAACCCTCATCATCTTCATCTATTTACGCCATGTAAAAATTCTCTTGTGGATCAATTAAATCGTTTTCATATTGATCTTCACATGACCTTTCTCAATGATTATGTCATATGTAGTGGGTAAATCAACTCTACATGTGTGTACATTTTTATTCCAAACACACAACACAGAGCCCACAATTCAAAAGAAATTATGCATATACCACACAAACATAAGAAATTATGCACATCTCAAACAAACAATGTCATCCAAGCTATCTTCAAAGCTCCAATGGTGAAGGATAATGTAACTATAAAGGATTGTCAACCTTGTCACTTGTGATTCTGTCTTCAAGATCCACAGGATAAAAGGGTAACTTTAAGAATTTGAATTTGCAAATGAATATGGGAGCAAATTAAACAATCCCATCCTTGCTAAAGCTACTAGAAATCTCAAGATTTGATGGAGTTACAACTTACAAACCTGCAAATCTAACCAAGTTTTAAGTGGGAATAATGTATAAAGGGAAAATTGCCCAGAGTTCCTCAAGCTGCTAGATTCCGGGCAACAATACATTCAGTGCCACTTTTAACTGTGTCAATTCAACAACAAGCCCATAAAAATGAAGTCTAGATTGGAGTGATCCGGTTAACCCGATTTCGTGATTCACACGGGTATTTTCTTCAGGACAACGGCGATAGGCATGCCCAGGAACCCGACAAAGACGCTAAAGAACCACTGAGCAAAACTGAGAGGAGTCGTGCTGGCAAACGTTCCTAGATACTCAATAATGATGATCTGGAAGAAGACGGTTGCGCTGATAACGCTCACAAACACATAGTTGTCTAATATGCCCTTGAACACATCTATCTCTTCCATCTCCCGGGAGTTGATTTCATTAAAAATCTGCATAGCAAAACCAAAAGGATTATTTTTTAAACATTTAACTTGTGTTACACAGAAACAAGTTCAGGAAATGGAAATGACAGACACAGGGAAACTATAGTACTAGATTTTTACACTAGGAATAAGTTTCCCACATGAAACTGAAACACAAGAAATTAAAGACCTAAACTTGAATGAAACACCACAAATTGGAACTCAAAATAAAAGAAAGTTTATATTAACTCATTTGACTTTAACTATAATTTATTTTCTGAACTGAATGAAACTGAAACAACCCAATCCAAAACAGACGACGTGTAGGGAGTTACCTGGCAGAAGACGAATGTGTTGAAGATGAGGGTATTGAGAGTGAGATCAGAAGCTGAACCTTCAAGGCTGAAAAGTGCTTTACCCTGTGCTTGGAGAAACCAAATTACTATGAATTGGTACAAAGACTGGCCTAATATGTTCCTCCACATGACATTGCTGATGAAATTCCCGGATCTTCCTACTGGTTTTCGCTTCATCAGTTCATCAGTAGGAGGCTCGGTTGCAAGTGCAAGCGCCCCGAGAGTGTCCATTATCATGTTAACCCACAACAGCTGAACAGCAGTAAGAGGAGCACTCCCTGAAAACATATTAAAAAAACATACACATGATAAGAGACAAATTGTAGGTGCCATGCCAAACACACCCTAAGGATAAGAAAAACACTCCCTTACCTGTCAAACATGCTGATGAAAAGTTTACAATTAGAGCAACCACGTTTACAGTAAGCTGAAACTGCACAAACTTCTGGATGTTTATGTAAACCGAGCGACCCCATTTAGCAACGGTAACTATTGTGGAGAAGTTATCATCTAAAATGATGACATCTGCACTCTCTTTGGCTACCTGAAACCCAGAAGGTCAATTAAGCACAATGATCATGGAGATCAGAGATACAAAAATAAGTATATATATGTTTATATGTTTACCTCAGTCCCAGCAATTCCCATTGCAAGTCCAATATCAGCCTCATGAAGCGCTGGAGCATCATTTGTTCCATCTCCAGTCACAGCCACAACTTCATTAAATGTAGTTCTTAGGTGCTTTACTAGTGTATGCTTGTCCATTGGAGAAGAACGAGCCATAACCTATTACAAGGACAGCACAATCATAAGACACATTGTTAAGGCCAAAGTTTTTTTCTTCTTATTCAATCTAACATGAACATAAGAGTATATATTAACACCTGAATTTTGGGAATGATTTCATTCAATTCCTCCATACTCTTCTCTCTAAAATCTGGACCTTCAATTGCAATACCATCATCAGTAAGAATCCCACACTCTCTTGCAATAGCCTTAGCAGTATTAATATTGTCCCCAGTAACCATCCGAACAGTTATCCCCGCTGAGCGACAGATGGCAACTGATTCCCTCACACCAGGACGAACCGGATCCTTAATCCCAACAATACCAATACAAGTGTACCCTGAAGACGGAATAGCATCATCAGGAGAAAACCCGTTTTCCAGCTCCATATAAGCAAGGCACAGCGTACGAAGAGCTTCATTTGCAAAATCATGAATCGTTGTTTTGAGATGTTGGCTTAAATTCTCATCAAGAGGAACTACATCACCGTTTGCATTGATGACCTTATCACAAGCATCCAAGATGATTTCTGAAGCACCTTTGCAATGCGCCCTTAAGGCTCCGTTTGGATGCTCTACAATGACTCCCATCCTTTTCTTGGTAGAGTTGAACGGCTCTACTTTCACAAGCTTAACCGCTTTTCTTTCTGCGTTGAAATCTCCACCAAGTGACAATCCAAACTCCAGAATTGCAGTGTCAGTTGGCGTTCCAAGCATCTCACGCTTCCCTTTGTCGTTCACAACTACTTCTCCTCCCGTATTATTAAATATAGATTCCATCAGAAGCTTCCGAGCTGATTCTGGTATTTTGCTTTCCTCGGCAGTATTCATACAAATGCAGGATTTGACCACAGTCATACGGTTCGTGGTCAAAGTCCCAGTCTTGTCACTACAAATAGTAGTAGAAGAGCCCATTGTCTCACAAGCCGCCAGGTGGCGCACAAGGGCCTTGTCATTCATCATTTTCTTCATGGCAAAGGCAAGGCTTAAGGTGACAGCCAAAGGAAGCCCTTCAGGGACAGCAACAACAACAATAGTGACAGCCACAGCAAAATACTCCAACATTATAAGAGCTTCTTCTCCTGACCACCACAACAAACTTCCCTCTCTCCATTTACTCGCCAAAAGCCCATTCGTTAACACTGCAAAAGTTACCACTGCAAAGAAAAGACCGATTTTCCCAATAATTGTGGCCACTCCATTCAATTTCACCTGTAATGGTGTTTCATCGTCTCCTCCTTCAGTTAGAGTGGCCATTAATTTACCCCATTGAGTCCTCATTCCAACAGTAGTCACAAGCATCTTACAAGATCCATCTTGGACTTTAGTACCGGATAAAAGAAACGGGTTATCAGTACTTACCATTATAGGTTCACTTTCTCCTGTGAGACTTGATTCATCAATTAAAAGTGAAAAGCCTGAAATGAATAGCCCGTCTGCAGGGACCTGATCTCCAATTGACAGATGCACAATGTCTCCAGGGAGAAGCTCATATATAGACATTTTCTGTCTACATCCATTTCTAGTCACCTGAATAGCAATTTTCTTCTTTTCCTTGTCTAAATCCTTGAACTGCAATGATTGGCGGTAGTCACTTGTTGCTGTCACAAGTACAACTAACAAAATACTTGCAGCAATCCCGAGCCCATCATGTGCGCCCTTTGGCCAGCCTTCCATGGCAATTCCAACAATTAAGGAAACAAAGGCACAAACAGCAAGAATCATAAGAGTCATGTCTTGAAGAGCTTCCCAGACATAAACCCAGAAGCTACGGGATTCAGATTCAGAAAATTTGTTGATCCCATAGATTTCTTGTCTCTTAGTGAGTAAGCTTTTGTCGGTCTTGATTCCTTCTGTAAGTGACGTACTGAGTTTCTCAGAAAGGCCATTAATGCCGCCATGAGCCTTGAGCTTTTTAACGTCATGGCCTTCCACTATGGAGCTCAGCTCGTCACCACAAATGTCAAAACCTGATGCTTTCACTTCTTTGGGGACGGTGTACTCAGTTGAAGATACACCTGAAAGTATTGGATAGATGATTTAAATATGTAACAAAGGGAAGTTGAAAAGTGTATGTTGAATGAGTGAAAAAAGCTCACCCTGAATAAACTGAAATGCAGCCTTTGAAACCAACACAGCAACTCTCAGCTTCTCCTGAAATTGAACAGTAAAGAAATAAATGTAAGAAAAAATGTACAAGTCTAAAACTTGAATGATAATTAGACTCTAGAAACATATATTTCCATTCTGAACCAGATTGCAGAATGTCTCAATCACTTATTAACACTGCGTTACAAGTTTACAAAAATTGTAACGTTGATATGATCATTGCAAATGTAGGCCAAATAATTACCACCAGTAAAAAAAAATGTATTCTTTCTTTTTCACAAGTAAAGTTTTCAACAATGACATCAACAATCGATGTAAACGTTGCTTTCTGAATGTGATGGATAAACCCTCAAAGTCTTTGTTTATAAAACAATCACACTTCTACAGAAAGATGCTCTGTGTAACATGGATGATAATATTAAAAATTATGCACTGTATAGTATAACAAGGAAACCAACAAATTTCATGTTTGTCGTCATTTCTACCAACTTCTTAAATCATACTCTGTACAATTATTATCTAGATTTGAATAAAGACTCGAGCTTTTAATTCAGGTCAATGATTCAATTTCTCTTGCACTAATTAGTCGTCCGAACAATTCGGCAAACAGAACGGAAGAAGGAAAAAAACGGCGAACCTGATTGGTGCGACGCATCTCGGCGGCCTCGTAACGCTTGGAGATGTTGGCCGTGAAACGGAACCGGCGCTTCGGATTCTTCACGACGCTGCAGAGATTCCGCCATCGCTGAAGCACCTCTTCTGGCGAGCCCTTAGGTTTCACTTCGAAGTTCTCCTGTAAATAGCTCTCCATTTTTTTTTTCCTTTCTCCCCTCCCTAAAAAAAGGTCAAAATCAGTCAAAGCTCTATTCTTGAAGCAATGAATAGAGATCTTGCTTCATGATTTATCATTTATACCTTCCAAGATGCAAACTTCAGATGAAACGCGTTACTTTGAAGGTTGAATCTTCATCTTCACCTGTTGAAGACAAATGCGAAAGCAGAAAAAAAAAAAAGGCGAATCAGAGAAAAGGAAGCTTCCTCCGTATGCGAAAAGCGAGAATAACTTTACCAAAAGCTGGAAGACTTTGAAAAATTGGAGAAAAGGGAAGAAAGCGTACCAAATGTGTATGGTTGTTTTTGGCTATGGAGTGAAGGATTGGAGGAACGATGAAGAAGAGAGGTGATCCGGAATTTAGTGGGAAGAAGGTAAAATTAAATTAAGGGAAGCAGCGATGAAGTCGGAATGGGATGTTTGAGCACTAAAATAGAACAAGGGAGTTAGTGGTCGCCATCAACTTGTGCAATGATCGGGAAAGTCGTGCAGAATGCAGGGATATTTGTAAGAGGTGATGGTCTGGTCATATTTATGGAAATTAGGAGACAATTTTCAAAGAAAGTCGTCGTCTCCTTCCATTATTAAATTCTACTCTGAAATTATTTTTGGTAACTTGAAAATGTGAACTTTGTTAAATTGATGTATTTGGGTTCATTTTTTCGGTAGAAGTAAGAGTTTATATGTTCGACACAAAAAAGTAAGAGTTTAGTTGGTTTTAGTTGAATGAAACAATTGATGTAAATGAGATTTGTTTTCAATCCGGCTAAATTAGACCAAACGAATTCTAAAGACTGTTCATATAAAATGTAATTCTAATTTTCGCACAATATGTTTTTTGTGTATTTTTTTCGAATCTAACATTGTTTCTTTTTTATTGCTGAGATTTGTGTATTTGTTTTCTCATGTAAATTTGCGTGACTGTCAATTTTCTTAGGCATTTGGTTTAAAATATAGTTAGTTCATCGAATTTTTTTTCTTATAAAATAAAGTGTAATCCTAAATTGACATGGTTATAATTCTTCAATGATAATAAATACGAAATTGTCCAAATTGACGATTATGAAAATTCCATTGTGGCTCTTGGACAACTTGAATATGTCAAATCTGACAAAATGATATCTACTAAGACTACTACTCCCCCAATATTTTTTTTAATTCAACGAAATTATTATTGGATATATTTTGAATCTTTTTTCCAATAATATTTGTACTAATTAGAAATATTTATATAGATGTACAAAAAAAAAAGATCTTAATAAGCTTCATTATATTTAAGTAAAAGAATGTAATTTTTTTTATTTTTCCGATAAATTCTAAAACTATAAATTTACCTAATTAAAGAGAGTTTTTGTTATTTTATTTTTTTGGTAGAAGTAAACGTTTAGCTGAAAACGTACCATTTAAAATAATGTCGTACGTGACATCACATCTAACATAACTTGTTTCTAGATTTTTTATGTAAGTCAATAAATGACAAGATGACGTGCGATATATTATTGTTTAATGCGACATGAAGATCATAGGATAGAAAATTTCAATGGAATATTCTATCGAGGAAATACGAGTGGGATGAAATGGTGATTTAAACAAAACGATAGATCTAGAAGATGATTTGTGTTCAACTCTAGCTTTATCAAGCATCAACCATGTCAATTGATGATTAGAGTTAGAATTCTTCTACCTCGGAAAACAAATTACATTAACTAAGTTGAGAATTGAACATTGTACCACAATAGACACGAATTCGATCACCTTTGCCTTATCAATGTGATCAAAGTATGTGGAAAATGACCCAAGAAAAATCAAAGTAATTTGTTCTGTTTAGATGTTCTTTGGCAGATGACTTCTAGTTGAAGTCATCCCCAATTCCTTTCTTTATTAAAAATAAATAAAAACATATAGGAGAAAACAATTTAGCTGATAACTTTGGACTTTCAATGTTTAAGTGTTACATCAGAAATGCCTTATAGTACACGTTGAATGTTACGGCAAATTTTGGTTGGCTATGGTTGAAACTAGCTCGGGGAAAATTGGTGCTATAGATTAAAGCTTTGATGTTAACATGGTTGAACATTAACACGTGAGTTCAGATTTTAGTCGTCGGCTTTGCACCGAAATATTAAGGTAGATCGAGCTGGTCTCTTAAATTATCTTGATGTGTAACTTGTAAACACCCATAATCATCAGCAAGCTAACTTATTGCAACGTGCTAAAAGAGTTCAAATGTTCAATTGATGTTTGGGATTCTTTTAAAGAACGGTTTGTTTGATATTGCTGAATTGGATATTTGCATCCTATCATATATTGGTTTCGATCGTTAGATTCATGCAAAATTATCTCAAAAACTATAATTAATATGGACAATCCCAATCCATTTCTATTGTCTTGTTAAATGCTAGACACTTCGTAGTTTTATCGGCTCAAACAACGTTAAGTTTAAGTCATGAACATGAAAGATTAGAACTAAGCTGCTAGGAAATGATTATTGTGCTCCTAAATACTACAACGATTTCAACTATTGCTGGAAAGAACTTTGTGTTAATAGGATTTCAACTCATCAATCTGGCCCTAAAGCATCAACCTTTCAAATTATCTGTAAACTTTACTTCCCTCTATACGACATAAACCTAGAAATGCATTTCTGGACTAACAAACACTAAAAATAGTAAAATACAATAGCAAGCAGACTTAATTCCACCCCAATTCCTGGAATACAGTCTACATAGATGAATTTGATTCATGCAGATAAGTACTAGTATTGATTGATCATCAATCAGTCAACATTAATTAGTAATTCAACCAACCAACCTTTCCTCTAAGCCATTGAAATTTTCTCTGTGGATCAATAAACCATAAGCATTTCAAATTCAGAGAAGCAGAATCGAATCAGCATATGGAATGCAATACAGCCACACAAAATTTGAACCAAAAAAACACAATATATTTCGATGAATTCAATACCAAAAAGCGGCCAAGCAGTTCCATTGTTCTAATGGCAACAATTCGTCCCAATTCTATCAGCAAGCTAAAAATAAACAGAAATCAAATCTTACCGATTCCAAAATTCGAGACATTCGAATGACTTAACTCAATCGACATTCTGCATAATATCTTCGGCGGTGAACTTCGTCCCCTTATCCTTATCGGCGGCGGCGCGGCCCTTCGCCTTGCGATCCAACAGCGACTTGCGATCCTTGTCAAGCTTGAGCTTAGTGACAACCACCTTCGACGGATTGATCCCGACATTGACGGTAGATCCATTAACCTTCTCCCTGGTGATTCGCTCGATGTGGATCACCCATTTCTTACGGTAAACCTGAACAACCTTGCCTTCACGGCCTTTGAAGGTTCCCCTGACGACCTGGACCTCGTCGTCCTTGCGAACCGGAATGGACCGGACGTTGTACTTGGTGCGCAGATCTGTGGAGAGAGGCGCGCTCATCAGAACGCGGCGAACGCTCGACGGCGCCGTGAAGTGAGCCTTCCGGTTCTTTCGGCGGGAGCTGGTGACTCTCGGATTGTACTTCATGTTCGCCGGCGCTCACTTTCTTCTCCCTCTAGTGAAGGGATTTTAGGGTTTAGAGGTTCAAGTTTATCTAAGAGATTGAGGGAGGATATGTGTAGGGGAAGTAGATTGGGCTCGATTACTAAATGGGCCTCCGGCTCAATAAGGATTTTCATACGGTCTTTTGTTTTTTGTATTTTTTTCAATTAATTTGTATTTTTGTATTTTTTTTTGAGTGGGTAAGAAGTAGGAAGAACCGATGTTCAACCTAGCACATTCTTATGGATGGGTACGTGAAGTTCTGTATTAGACCGAATCTGATTAGTAATTAACTCGTGCCTTAAACAAGTAACAAAATCGGTAAATATGTTGCAATCATGAGGCACATGGTTAATCCGGTCTACCTCAAAAGATTGTAGAAGGACAAGAGTATTTGCTATCAACATATATTTGTATTTAATAACTTGCTAGGAAAAATATGATATATTTTTAATGTATATCATATTTGCTATCAACATATATTTGTATATAAACTCATCTATCGCTAGGAAAATGACATTGAAATCCAATTCAGAATTCCGAACTCAAATGCAACATCAGTCGAGACTTGATTAACACATCATAACACTTGTTGACCACTAAAACGGATAAGATAATTCATGATCAATAATCTTCATAGTAACCAATACACAAGTCTCAAATTGTTCAAGTTGCACTACATTTTCCTCAAGTTATCCAATCTTGCTTGTAAATCGTCGTCGATGCCACTATCTTCACTTGCAGCTGCTTCAGCTTGTGGAGCCTTTGCCGTTGCAGCTGGTGTTGATACAGATCCTGAGGGTGCATTTACAAGCTGCAAATAACATTTTACAATCAGAATATTTCTCTCTATAATAAGAACAAAGAAAAAAGGGAAAAAAAGGCACCTCCTGGTTGACGTTAATTCCGATCTCGTCAAGAACTTGGCTAACAAGATCTTCAGTTTCCTCCTCCTCTTCATCACCTTCAAGAGCATCATCAATGGCGTCTCCCATAACTTCACTAGTAAGTTCCATCTTTTCATTTTGCATCTCAAACTCCCGCATTATTTTCTGCAGTGATGGAAGATTCATTTGTCTGTTCATTTGGCCCATTGCCTTTGTGACCCCTTTCATTGCTTGTCCCATGGCTTGAGTGGATTTCAGTGTCTGTTGAAGCAGGGAATGTATACATTTTAGTTAATGACGAACCGAAACAAAGTAAAAGAGAAATTAAAATGGCAATACCATTCTAATTAGACAAAATGTACTGCACAAATTGATAGTAATTGATAAATAATAACAGCAGCATGAATCTGTAAGATGAAACTTGGGATTTCTTTAAATTAGGAGCATGATAATGTATCTCATACTACCAGATACTGTGAAAAGGACTAAGAGCCTTGAACTACCATCCTATTCAAATAGGACTTAGGCCACTTTCCAAATCATATTGCTCTAGCATATGTAGAAAGGAAATGGTAGGCACACAATTTCAGAATTTAAACATATTTTTTTCTTCGACGTAATACCATTATATTAATTAGCAAGCTATTACAAACACAAAACAGTCACTGATTGAGTAAGCTAATAAGTAAACTAGGACCAAGTCTTTAACTACCATCCTATTCAAATTAGGATTTATGCCCCTTCCCCAAAACACATAATTTAAATGAAACACATAATTTAAATGAAACACATAATATCAGAGTTTGAACATAGTTTCTCATCTACATAATACCATTATGATATTTCAACAAGCTATTATAAGCACAAAACCAAACTCACCTGAATTCTCAAGGAAACGCCTTGAAGCTGTGATTTCAGTTTGTAGAACTTCTCAATCTGGTGGCGTGTTCTGATAAGATCTTTTGCCATCACTCTGACAGCTCCCTAGCATAGAAAAAGTCCATCGAAGTAAAACAACCATTAACAAGAAAGGGATAAGTATGCAACAGGTGCTAGATGAACATTCAAACTGACAGATGAATCACACCACAGCTACTTAAGGAAAACTGAAAACGAAGTAAGAATGCAACAAACCATCTGCCCTTGCTTGGCACTTTTCTTGATTTCAGCAATTAGCTTCTTCTCTTGAGTTTGCAAACCTTGTCGTTCCCTTTCTATTTCCCGAATTGACTTATCCAGCATGCGCTTGTTCTCCCTCAGAAGCTCTACACATGGATGAAACATCCAAAGATTCCCCAAACATGTGTTAGAAGATCATTACATTACATCAACCAGTTCAACGCCATTACTATCACAAATGCAACATTCAGTGATATTACATCACCAACAAGTTTCAAATCTTCATAATTCCTTAATCTAAGACAACAAACAAACAGAGAACTGAAAAAGCTGCCTATTAACAAGCAAAATCAATACAAAAGTCATGTTAATCCGACTAAACATTCAAATTTTCATACAAGTCCTGTGATCATACAAAACCAGCAGATTAAGTACAAATGATATCGAGAAAACAAAACCAGCAAGATGGAATTGAAACAAGTTAAAAATCAAACAAAGGGATGAGACCATCAATCACATTGATCATGAAACCCTAGGTCCTGGAATTGCCGAAAACTGGCAAATTGAAGCTTCGATCCATCAAAATAACCGCGCAACGGAATCAATAAAATAAGAAATTGGAAATAGAAAATCAAAGAGAGGGAGAACCTGCAGGGTTTTTTCTCTTTCCTTATAAGAAACTCATCTTTGACCTCAAATTGAATCTCAATCAAAACCGAAAAATATACTGATCGTGGTGTGATCGGAGCTCAATCAATCTGATGGCGAGCAACCTGATATACGGTGATTTCCCTCTTGCGTAAGGATGAAGCCTTCCTTGAAGTCGGAAGTTTCCCTCTTCCTTAGCGCGTAAGCCGACCGAGAACGGAGGAGCAACTAACTGGGCGAAATATCGACATAGATTTTCCGTTTTATATGCAAAAGATAAATAACAAGATTATGCTTATAATATAAATTATAATACATACAAACAATATCTTTAATATTTTCTATCAATGTGCATTTTTCAATAACCCATCATTTTTCAATATGCAAAAGATTTATTATATCATGATAATTTTTCGTACTAATTAGGGTGTGTTGAAGATGACTTAACATATGGTATAATTGCATATACTGTCCTCCACTTGGTAAATTAATTGTGCAGTTGCAAACTACCTTACTCTTAGCTCTTCCCTACGATGATTGATAGCTTAGAATTAGAAGGAATGGTTCTCAAGGTATGGATTCAATTCATTAGATTATGTATCTCCTGATCCTTAATGGACAACTCATATTGATGTCATATCATGGTGGAGGCTGACATAGCTGAAAGATCACTGTTTATGCTCATGAATCTCATGTTTGTTCATTATAATTTACAAGTTCAACAAATTAACCATGTCTTTCATATCTTGCTGACGACTAGACAGTAGCTAATGACTGTGCTTGTTAGCTAATGAACTTAAAGATGAGGGATCTAGAAGTTACTGATGCATATACCCACATGCTTTACTGAGTTAATCAAGTCTAGAAAGCTAATAAGATATAAAGGTTTGTTTGTGCTTAGAAGTTGGGTGGAGTTTTTGTTGGTTATCTTCAGTGTTAATATTGATGTTCATTTTTTTTTTGGCTTTTCAAGTACCCTTAATGTCTGCTTCAACATCCCTTGCCTTTGATTTGAATCTGCAGATGTGGTTTTTGGCTTCTAGTGTAGGGGTTTGGATCAAAGAAAGCTTTGATTGAAGATTTTGTTTCAAAAGCAATGTCAGATTATGCAGTGATTGTAATCAATGGCTATCTTCAGTCTATCAATATCAAACATGTAAAATTGCTCTTTAATTTTCTATTTTGTTTAATTCTTCTCTTCTGCTTTCATGTACTGATGTACCCATGTATTTCAGTCAGCAATTGGATTCTGTCCGAAATTTACAGGTTATCATAGCCATGGCTGAAATTCTATGGGAAGAAATAAAAGCCTCAAGGAAGTCAGTAGGGAGCTCTCTGGTCAAGTTAAGCAGCCATTTAACACTAGATCCATAGATGATCTTCTATCTTTTCTGAATGGTTCACATTCTGAGAAGAATGACTTCTTCATATGCATGCTTGTTCACAATATTGATGGCCCTGCATTACGAGATTATGACACTCAACAATATCTTGCCCGAATTGCCGCCTGCCTGCTCCAATGTACGTATGGCTGCCTCCATTGATCATATCAACACACCTATGTGTAAGACATCTATCTTTACTTTTGTCAACACAACAACCTGGAGCTTCTGCATTATATTAGCAGAAATGTGGCTTTTACTAGTTAGAATTCATGGTTAGTGTGGGACAAGAAAATGGTTCGTACACAGTTCACATGGCGGAACTGCACAAAGTGCAAAAACAGCAGCAATTGTCCTCCAGAGTTTGACGCCGAATGCCCAAAGCGTCTTCAAAGTTCTAGCTGAGTATCAGCTGTCTCGCCCTAATGAAGAAGGCAATCTACTAGTTTTTTGACAAGTACAATCATCTGCAGCTCTTATAAGGTTTTTTTTATGCTCTCTCTTTTTGCTGGCAGGGATGCCAGTCAGTGACCATTTATGCGACCTGCAGGGAGCGTTTTTTGGTGAGTGGCCAGGTTACTTTGAACTCTCATTTGACCGAGTTTCAGTATCACCCTGTTCTCTTCTCTAATATCAATTTATGCCCTATTTGTCAAAACTAGCGTTAGCGGATATTTGTAGCTATAGCAGTAGTAGCGGTTGAAAGTAACAGTCCATTGAAACCAAATGCAAATATGTGTTTGATTGAGGTAGCTTTTGGGTTTGGCTTATACTTATAAATGACAAAATAAGACGTATGATTTATAAAAGAAACTATTATTTTCCTTTTTGGTTGAGGGTAGATATAGAAAAGAAATCTCAAATACTAATTCAAATACCGAAAATCTTTCTAGAGTACTTCTAAAAATCAAGTTTTTGAACACTCTAGAAATATACTTCATCTCTAATGAACTTCAAACTTGTTAAAGGATTGTATGTAAGGTTGTCAGGCATGAAATGAGGGATTTATTTTGACTTTTTTTTTTTGGTAGAAGGAGAGGCGGTGCTCTCCGTTCCTTCTAGGGGAGTTTTATTAATATTAAGAAAAGTGGGCTAAGTAGTCAGCAAACGGGGGATAGCCCGACCCCTAACATCATCATAAAGCAAAAGAAAAACCCCCTCCGGCGGGGCAAGCAATACATGATATCCTAAAGGAAAATGAAAAGCAAGAGAGGCGAGGCGGTCCGCGACCACATTCGCCTCTCGATAAACATGACGGAATTGGACAACCCAATCCCTACAAATGAAGTCTTGGCATCTAGACACCAGACTACAAAGAGGATGACTCCTCTTAATCTTGGAACTCAAGAGATGTATAATTAATTTAGAATCCGACTCGAGAGACACACGACGTTGCCCTGTGTCCCAAGCCAGTTTCAAACCATAATACACCCCCCAGAGTTCCGCCATCGGGACCGAACACGTCCCTATATTATGAACAAACCCCCCCCACCCAATTGCCATAGCAATCTCTAAGAACTCCACCCGCCGCCGCCAATCCGTCTCTAACCGCGCCATCGGTGTTGATCTTCGTCCAACCCATGTCCGGCATCTCCCACGCAATTCCCTGAAAAATCTTGTGCCTAGCAGAATTTGACAAAAAATCCTTACCAGCAACTTCATAGTACTCTTTGGCCCGTTCAACAATGAAAAACGCCTTGTCCATCTTCACGGAACGATCCTCGAAAGCTTTCGCATTTCTCCACTTCCAAATCCACCAAATAGAATTTGCGAAAATAGTGTTCCATTCAATGTCTCCAATTTTTGTGCTATTCATGACATTCCTCCGTAACCAGCAAGCGAGCCTATCCTGAAAAAATGAGGGGTAAACATCAGTAACTTTAAAAGCTGTCCAAATACTTCTAACCTGAGGACAATCTCGGAACAAGTGTTCGTATGTCTCGTCACTATCACACCCAAACGCACACCCAGCGTGATTTGAGAGGTGTCGACGCCTTCTTTCATGATTCGAGAGGACTCCACCCTTGCTAACAAGCCAAACGAAATATCGAACACGCTCCATTGTCATCATACCCCACAGCTTGCTGTAAAAAGCACCATCAACTGATAATCTGCTCGAGTTACCGCACAGAAGGTTGTAACCAGAAGCTACAATATAATTGCCATCAGTTGTAAGTTTCCAACTGATTTCGTCTTCCAGCTCAGCCCCCTCAGTTTTACAGGCAACCGCTGCAATTTTCAGGAGCACATCATTCGGCAAGAGATGGCTGAAAGCCTCCCAGTCCCAGCTGCCATTGTTGAGCCAAAAGCTCCTAACATTTCTGTCCATCAAATCGTCCCTAATCTCTGTTTTCGCAACTTCAGCCAGAGGAGAATCAAGCAGCCAGCAGTCGGACCAAAACCTGATATTTTCCCCATTTCCCAACATCCAATGAGTCCCTTTTATAATAATCTCTGAGACACCAGTTCTAATTCCTTTCCAAACATTAGAACACGCAGATGACTTGCCAAGAGCCTTATCCACATACTTGCTTTTCAAAACTGAAACCCAAAGATCGCCGTCCTCCTTTATGAAACGCCAACCAAGCTTTCCGACAAGAGCGATATTCAACTCTTGCATCTTCTTAATACCCAAGCCACCTTGATTTCTTGGCCTCACAATTTCGTCCCACGCAACTTTATGTATACGTCTATGATCTCTAGTACTCCCCCAAACGAAGCTCCTATTTATTTGATCAATCTCCCTACAAACACTAGCAGGCAGCAAGGCGGACGACATCGTATACACCGGAAGAGATGTCAAAACAGAATTAACCAAGGTAACTCTCCCAGCAAGACTAAGCATATTCGACCTCCAACCCGTAAGTTTAGCGTTGAACCTGTCAACGAGATAGGAGAAGGTACGCTTGTTAACGGACTTATGAAGAACCGGCATACCAAGATAATTGCCCAAATCTTTATTAATCTCAAAACCACTAGCCTCCTTGATGCGTCTACAAGTACTTCTGCTGACATTTTTGGAAACAAAAATCTTGGACTTTCGGTGGCTAACTTTCTGACCCGACGCCGCACAAAACATATCCAAGCATTCCTTAATTATCAAAATATGTTCCACCGAGGCTTCCGCGAATAACATAATGTCGTCTGCGAAGAAAATGTGAGAAAGGAGAGGGCCACTCCTAGTCAGATTAATGGGCTTCCAATTACCTCGCTCAACAGAATCTGAAATTAAATGTCCCAATCTCTCGATACACAAGAGGAAGATATACGGAGAAATCGGGTCCCCTTGCCTAATTCCCCGGGAAGGTACGAATTGAGTTGAAACTTCTCCATTCCATAAAACTTGCATTCTAGAAGTAGTCACACACGCCATGATCCACGTAACCCAATTAGCCGGAAACCCCACAGTATGAAGAGTATCCTCAATGAACTCCCAACTTAACCTATCATAAGCTTTTTCAAGATCAAGTTTGAGAATCATCCATCCTTTAGAACCCGTTTTACGGCGCATCGAATGAACCACCTCCTGAGCAATCACAATGTTGTCCGTTATCATACGACCCGGGACAAAACTACCTTGAGTTGGCCCGATAAGGTCAGAAATAAGGGGTTGGAGCCTATTCGTGAGGATCTTTGTCACCACTTTGTAAAGCACGTTGCAAAGACTAATGGGACGGAATTGGCTAATATGATCCGGTTTCGATACTTTGGCCAACAACACAATTAAAGTATCGTTCACTCCCTCCGGCAGCCTAGCCTCTCGAAAAAAATTACGGACAAAATCAATAACCGAACTACCCACTGTTTTCCAGCATTTTTGGAAGAAACAAGGCTGAAAACCATCTAAGCCGGGCGATTTAAAAGCGCTCATACCCCTGACAGCATCCCAAATCTCCTCAGCACTAACCGGTTTGATCAACCCATTAAAACGCTCCCTACATATACTAGGAAATGTAACTGACAACGGCTGTAAAATACTCCTCTCTGAACGATCAGCCTCATACAAATTCTTATAGAAAGCAACAGCCAACTCCTCAAGATCCGCTTTGTTTTCAATCCATCTACCCGAATCATCCTTTAAACCCTCGATCCGGTTGTACTTCCGACGTATAACAGTTGTAGCATGAAAAAAGGCTGTATTTCGGTCGCCACACTTGAGCCAAAGTTCACGTGATTTTTGGAACCAAAGTAATTCCTCCTGTTCAAGTACACGTTCAATTTCTTGTTGAATCTCACACTCCCGATCCAACAAAGCCTGATTCACCCCTCTAGACAAGCTGCACTGAACTCTCTCAAGACATTCCATAAGCTGATTTTTTCTTCTATGGATATTCCCGAAAGTCTTCTTATTCCACACTAACAACTCCTTCCTCAAAATGGTAAGAGCATCAGGGGTAGCAATATCCTTGCACCAAGACTCCTCGACTTTCGTGTCAAAACCCGGATGAGTAAACCAAGCCGCTTCAAAACGGAACGGTCTTCTCTTTTTATCCAAACCGAGCCTTGGATAGAAATTCAACAATAAGGGGCAATGATCGGACGACAGCTTCGGAAGGTGCTTGACTCTAGCCTCTTGCCAACGGGTGCGCCCCTCAATGTTCAAGAAAACTCTATCAAGCCTTTTATGGACTACCGTCGATGGGGACAACCGACGACACCATGTAAACTTCGGGCCAATAAATTCCATATCAACCATATTCAAGTTACTCTGCCAATTATTGAAAGTTTGAGAATCTTCATGGAGACCACCAGTCCCCCCACTCCTCTCGTGATTGTAGAGGATACAATTGAAGTCACCGCCTACAATCACCGGGCCCGAGACCTTTCTAACTTCCCTCTCAAGCTCTTTCCAAAACAGTTCCCTTCTCGTAACAGACGGGGGGCCATAGACAATGAAAAGGTGAGCCCGTATACCCTGCTCCAAGAACGAGGCATGAATGAAGTTCATATTTTTCTTCTCAACTCTCACGTTTACATTGTTGTTATTCCACACTAACCAAACTCCACCCTCAAAACCCCTGGCTTCAACTCGATCACAGTGAGTAAAACCCAATCTCATCAACTTATGGCAAACAGTATCAGCGGTGTCTCCGGAAATTCTAGGCTCAAAAAGCGCCAGCACATCCACTTTATAATTTTTACACATATATCTGATAGCTCTACGAAAGCCCGGTTTACCTGCACCAAAACAATTCCACATTAAAAAATTCATCATCATAACAAATAAAAAGATTAGAAGGAAGAACGGAGAAGGATCAATTCGGCCCATTAGCCAGATCATCCTCAATCATATTGTTGTCTTCGATGCCATGTAGGCTTTTCTTTTCTGTATCTTCGAGCACTTGGCTATCTCCCTGCTGGTTTACACTGCTGACAGAACTATCAGGAGGAACAACCAGATGGTACACATTACTGACAGGACTATCAGAAGGAACACCCAGGGATCTATTATCAGAAGGCATCTTCATCACCCAGTCTTCGTGGTTCGTATTCATACCACTAGGTTGCTGACTGGTTATACTACTTTTGCCGCATTGATCTTCATAAGAAGAACGTGATCTCTTAGCAAGAGCTTCAAACGACCCATTTTTACTTCCTCTCAGCCCATTTGTTAGTTGGGAGCAATTTGAGAAAACTCCAACTTTTCGGCCCACTTTCACCACCTTTTTAATGGGTTTGGGCTTCACTTGAAAAAGCCCATTATTGAAAACACATTCATAACCTTCCTTGTTCACCCCTGTATTAATCTCATTCTTTTGCTGAGACATAAAGTCTTCCTCCATACTTGGGCCACCAACCCCCACTTGATTATCTTTCTTGCCATTTCTCTGAGCACTTGTAGAACGAGCAGGCCCACTACTGAAAATCGGGCCGATCAATTTGCTTGGGTCTTGTGATTCTCCACCATTATTTTCAAATCCATCCACCTCAGCATGATTCTTGGTTCTATCATCCACTTTCTGTTGCAAATTAGCACTCAACTTTTCTCCACCATTTTCTATATTTAACGCTCCAAATCTATTTGTTTGGGGAAAGAATTTTCCAGAACCCGTTGGAATTTTCCCTTTGCCTTTATCAATATTATCTTGTCCTTCCTTGCCCTGAGCTTTCCTATTAAGATTTGCACGTTGATTTTCCTGCTTTCCTTTCTGGTTAACTTTCCTTCTTTCAACCTTCATCCATTCACCGTAGGATCCTTTTCCGAGATTTCCTGAGCTAACGGACTTTCCTTGATGTGCTCCTTGCTCCTTGCCGACGGCCTGAGTACCAACCTCCGGCGCCATGGACATATTTCTAACACTGCATTCAGGGGCACCTTCATTCTTCTTAACCATTATTGCTTGTGTGGAGCTTGCTTCAGCAGGACGAAAGGGACAACTAGTTTTGACATGTCCAAATCTACCACAAAAGAAACAAATCGTGGGCAACCCTTCATATTCAATAAGATATCTATTATCATTAACACACACCGCTCCTTTCAACGGCTTCTCGAGATCAATCTCTACACAAATACGAGCAAAACGTCCACGGTTAGTGTAGAGAGTCTTGGGATCTACCCTGATAGGGCGCCCAATACCAGAAGCAATTTTAAGTAGTACTTTCTCCTCGTAAAGAGAAACCGGCAGGTCTGAAATTCTGATCCAAGTAGGAGCAGTACGTATCGGATCCGTGGTGCGGAATTTCGGGGACCAGCTACGAACACAAAGACATCTCCCAAAAATGGTCCACGGACCGTCTGTCAAGGCCGACATATACTCCTCCTCATTGACAAATCTCACAAGAAAACATCCATTTGTAAGATCGATAATTTGATATCGGTTGTTTGATCTCCACATCTCCCTAATCTTTCTCTCCATTATCGGAAAAGCGATCGGGTTCCCAAGAAGTTTGACCACAACCGACCATTTCCAAACCGACTCGAGTGCTTCCATGACATCCTCCGCAATAGAAATGACCGGATCACCTTCTTCCCCATCCGGAAAGTGTACGCCCACTTTGCCTTCAAGGAAATTGTCATCGATGATAGTCTTTTGTTGGATGGCGTTTCCCACAATCACAACATCTTTCCAAGAACTCCTTCCATCGGGTGGGTCTTCCGGAGGACGATCCCTACTTGCATTATCCACTTGCATGATCGAACTCACAGGTTGATTCACCGGCGTAGCCGCCGGGGAAAATGACTTTGACATAGGAAAATGTTTTTTTCAGAAGAGAGCGTACAGCATTTCTTTTTCTTTTATTTCTTTTTCTTTTATTTTGACTTTAATATTAAATGAAACTCTTTTAACTTTAATACCCTTATTATATCAACCATATTGCATGACATATGGACCTAACAAATCGACAACCATGACACACGAGTCACAACGAATGTTTATGTTTGTCATATATATATTTTACACAATGATACATCCATTTCTAAGCACTCCATCTCAATGGAAGTGTCAAATTCATGCTCCAACAAATCGACAACCATGAGCATAACGAGAACCCAAAATGGCGTATCCATCAATCGGCCCGCAAGAATTTCTTCCATGAACCATGGTGATCGCAAAAGTAACCACGCTCAAAAACGAGCTCTTCATATTGCTCGGTTAATAAAATCTGAAGAATGGTGGCTTTATTTTCTGGGTCATTTGCTTATTCTCTGATAGAATGCATTAAGATCACAATCCCATGATTCTCTAAACCGAGCAACAGAGATTACATTTCATTTTTTAGAAAAAAATCTACAGTCTTCAAAGTTTGTATTATTGATTACAATGACATGATCTAACAAGATTCAACTCGAGACAATTGCATCAAATCAGTGGCCAAGAGCAAGCAATGTTGTCTTATGTATCAGAAAGTTATGATTTTAAATTATAGTTACCAAAGCACACGAAAGACTAGAAATGAAGCTGTTGGGAGATTATCATTGTAATCATAATCAATCTAATACATAGGAGATTCATAGTTTAAGGAGCCTAGCACTAGAAGCACAAGACCATTTAGACTCAAGAGCAATGTACTACACTAATCCTCCTGCATAAACTAGTTACCAAAGAAAATTAATAAACCCCAGAAATTCATTTCTGGTCCATCAACACGTAGAAGACTTGTTATAGTTTTTGAACATGAAGCATTCCTCTGTAAGATAGAAACAGAAGACGTCTGAAACTAAGCTAGATAGTCAACCCATTAACATCTACTTGTGCAATAAAATTCTTAGCAGAAAAAATTCTAATATAATTCCCAAAAGACAATCTATGTACATTCATTTTCTTCATGTAATTTATATCTATCAGGCAGCCATACACAAAATGTTCAGCTCATAATTCCAGAAAACCATTGAAATCGTTTTAGCAATTCTCAATTAGAAACAATCATAGCAGGATACGCAATGCAACTACCAACATTTCAAGCATCCACATCTAAGCTATGGATAACAAAATTGAGCCAAAAAAACCATAGTACGTATTTCAATATTAGATAACATCATCCAAGTAACAAAAGCGGCCAAGCAGGTCCATTGCTCTAATGTCCAATTCTCTCAGCAAACTAAAAACAAACAGAAATCAAATCACTTAACTCAATCAACATTCTGCATAACATCCTCAGCGGTGAACTTCGTCCCCTTATCCTTATCGGCGGCGGCGCGGCCCTTTGCCTTGCGATCCAACAGCGACTTGCGATCCTTGTCAAGCTTGAGCTTAGTGACAATCACCTTCGACGGATTGATCCCGACATTGACGGTAGATCCGTTAACCTTCTCCCTGGTGATTCGCTCGATGTGGATCACCCACTTCTTACGGTAAACCTGCACAACCTTGCCTTCACGGCCTTTGAAGGTTCCCCTGACGACCTGGACCTCGTCGTCCTTGCGAACCGGAATGGATCGGACGTTGTACTTGGTGCGCAGATCTGTGGAGAGAGGCGCGCTCATCAGAACGCGGCGAACGCTCGACGGCGCCGTGAAATGTGCCTTCCGGTTCTTCCGGCGGGAGCTGGTGACTCTGGGGTTGTACTTCATCTTTGCCGGCTAGTTCTCTCTCACTCCCTTCCTCTTCTGAAGCGACGGCCTGAAGAGCTTCTAGGGTTTTGAAGGAGAGTTATATATAGGAGACTGATTGTTTGGGTAGGGGAAGTAAGATTGTGCTCAGATTGAAAATGGGCCGTCGGCCCAATAAGATTTTCATACTCTCTTTATAGCCAACAAATAAAGAGTATTTGCATAGACATAAAGTTACCCAATATGATGTGCACTTTCTAATATCAAAACTTGAAGATTGAAAATTGTATCTTGAAGATTTAAATTTTGGCTTTTTGAAATTTTGAAGCTTAAATTTTGTTAGGATTAGGTTTGGTTTGTTGTTGTCGGTCCAAGATCACCATATTCAGGCTAGCCTTGCTGTTTGCAGGTAGTCTAATGTTTGTCTTGGTTGTTGTTGTTGCAATAACTTATCAAAAAAAAAAAACAATGCTTTGAGATGGATATAATATATCAAATTTGGTATATTTTAAATAGATTCAGTTATCATTGTCAAATAGTTTAATTTTAGTTTTCCTTGGATTTTTCGGACAATGATAATACTTAGGTCTTCTTCATACATCCTCTCGTTTTTATATTGATGTAAGGATTTGTACATCATGGCCCCCACATCCCGCCTAAGGCGGGTTAACACTGGGTTGATGTTGTTGTAAGTCAGCAATAGAATATTACTCTAAACTCTAAAATAATATACATTTCTTAACACCACCAAAGGATGAAATGACAATCTAGTCTGAACAGGGTAGTGTAAAGAAAGCTCATTGATATGAACATTAGTGTATATGAATTTCTACCAGGAAAAGAAGTGTGTTGTTCACTGTTCTAAATTGCGCCTCATAAACAAATAACTAAGCAAAGGGACCGAAAGATCCTTGTGGTAACTCATAAAGGCACAACAACACCATAAAGGCATCAAAGTGTAAAAATCAGCTGTAAAGAAGTAACATTTTGTACACAATCATACATGACCCTAAAGCCAGGCAACCAACCATTTCTAAGTGCTCCGTCTCAATGGAAGTGTCCAATTCTTTCGCCAATAAATCGACACCCTTGACCATAATGGGAACCCGAAATCATACTCAAGAGGCTGATCCGCTGCACCCGAAACGCTCATAGGCAGCCAAACGTACCTCGAATCCTTCAGATCAGCTGGGTTCCACCTATCCGCCATGAATATGTAATACCCAGGAAGCTCAGCAATGGGAAGAACAAATGTGCTTTGGGCGAAGAACGTCGTTTGTCTGAAGATTTTATTCGCTCCAATACACGGGTTTCCTAAAGTCTCCCATGGGCCCAAGACTGACTCTGCAGCGTGAGCCAGCGCCTCGTTAGGGGCCCACCCCGTGCACCCTGATGTGATCATGTAATAGGTTCCTTTGTGCTTGAATAAGGCTGGAGCCTCTCGTTGTTGTCCAATGAGGATTCTTCTCATCAGACGTTTAACGTCAAGGTAGTCTTCGGTTAGAGGTCCGATGTGAAGCTCGGTATTTTCTTCTGATGAGTATATAAGGTAAGCGACATTATCATCATCTTTGAAGATAGTCATGTCTCGGCTTTCGAACCCGTGTGGTTGTTTGCTGTAGAGGTAGTCGAATGGGCCGGTGGGGTAGTCACTCACAGCAACGCCTACTGAGGCCTTAGTGTAATTGGCGTCGTCTATGTGCATCCACATTACATACTTTCCTGTGTTTTCGTTGTATATTACTTTTGGTCTCTCGAGGACGTTGGATACGTGGAGATCATGGGTCTCGTTCATTTGTTCAGCTGGAAGGACGATGCCTTCATTTTTCCATGTCCATAAGTCCTTTGAAGAGTAGCAACCTACCCCGATTACATCAACCTAAGGAAAATGAAAAATGTCTCAATAATGGAAGTTTTTTTCACTATAAATAAATACTGACATAATTAAAATTATTTTTGTTAAGGAAAAAAAAGAGAGAAAAGATTAGGCAAAGAAGCTCAAGTTTGAAATATTAATAAATGACCAAGTAACCATTCACTTCACATAGAGGACATAAACACTTGAATCAAATTGTGCAATCAGACAAATATTGGTAGGAGGAGACCATACTAAGTTCATCTCCAGCACTATACCAATTAACTTAGAGAAGCTGTTGGAAACCCGGTATTAACAGATATAAAGAGCTTAACAAGATCAAAACAGAACTTGTTCTGGCCCTTTCTAGAACTCTACAAGGGTCATCTTTATGATCAAACAAAAATATGAGTAAAAGAAATTTTTGAAAGCCAAGTACTCTGTTTTAGGAATAAAATATGAGAAACAAAGTACAAATTTTACTCATAAACATCATTTTCTCAAAACAGATTTATGCTGGAGCAGGTAAGATTGAAATAACAAAAATTTCTGTACTTTGAGGATTTGTTGGTTCATTAAAAAAGTACATGTCAGGTTGTTGTAAAGTCATATCCATGAAGCTTCTTGTAAGAATTAGGCTACCTAATTTCTACTTAAATGAAGTAATAGATGACAACTATGATCAGTGCAACTACTCATAAGAAGGCAAAAATCAGTGAGACACACAAAATGGATGTTAATTCTCAGTTGCTAGATCAATTTATCAGCAAATTCAAGATACTCATTGTCATCAAAGATCATAAAGATCATCTATTTCTTGAAAAAAAAAAAACTATTAAGAGTTACGGAGTAAAACTTACCCGTGCTGCTCCATGTTTATGAGACAGGTAGGTTGGACCATCTTTATATTCTCCATACCAGTAGTACGTCCTTGATTTCTTATCATATAAAATCCCACCACCATGAGCTTGAATTGGATGTCCATCAGTATCTAACCAAATTCTTCCTGGATAGTAGCGGAAACTGCTGGTGCCCGTCTCTTTTCTCGGATCAATAGCACTTCCCATATCGGGAAAGAAAACATTCCGAAGCTGAGAATTCTCATCAAGAAACTCATCAATCAATGTAGTAATCTTCCTCGGCCTCCTTTTAGCAGCACGAGGCGACCGCCTTCCCCTTGGCGGGGGAATTTGGATATTCTCCTCTTCCACAGCTTCAAGCTCGTACAGCTTTATAGTGTGCACTGGGAGATCATCACTGTCGACTTCTCTAAAAGGGAGGAGACTGTAAAAATGCAGAATGAGAAGACAACCAACCAATGTCCAAATGAAAATGGGTAATGAACATCTGCTTCGTATACTGGAGAAACGCATATTGCTCGATTTCCTGTATTTGTTCCTCATGATCTTCAATTTGTCCTTCATTTTATCTCCAAGACAATGCCTCAGTTAAGCAAATGTAACCTATGCAAAAATAACACAATTAAATTTGGAGATTTGTTACCGTTTGATTACAAAGATTCATTCTTATCGGACCTTTTTACTTCTCATTTCTTCATTCAGTCCACAAAATCAGTGTCAATCAGATGTACACATAAGCAGGATTCAGTTTCCAAATACACCCGGGCTAATTAATTGGAGTAAAGACGCTTTATTTTTAGCAAATGGGGAAAAAACTATTTATTCCTGATAAGATAAGTACAACTAACCATTAAACAAGAAAGCGGAAAATCGGGAAACATGAGTAAATTAACATATGTTCAAAATTGTAGCTAAATTCAGAAAATCAGACCTTACACAGGCAACATAAATAAAACACTTGCAACAAGATCTGAAAACAATTAAACAGCACATCACTGAAAACAAGCAATCAAAAGGGCCAGAAAGTCAAAGGTAAAGCTAAGCTTACTGAGCATCCACCGAGAGTCGTGAGACATTCGTTCGGGAATTCTCCGGCTGGAAATTCCGAGCAGAATTGGAAAGCAAGGGCGCAAGGCTTTTGCAGTAGATCAATCGAATCGAGATATGTCGATGGATGATTCTGACCGAGCAGGGAAAATGAAAACTCGGAAATTTAGGGATTGCTGAGAATTGACAGAGGAGAGGAGTAGGTTAGATTGAGGAAGGGGTGAAATGGATCTGAGGATAGCGACAAGGATTGACTGATGGCATGGCGAAGATGACTTCGCAACCAGAGGGAAGGGCCTCCCTTCGCTTTCCCTTTCTCTTGGGATTGAAGGGTTTTTTTCTGGAATTTTCAGCATTGCCATGTGACATTTTTTATGAAAAAAAAAAAAGAAAAAAAGAGGAAAGTGGAGAGAGTTTTATCACTTTTATGTTGTTTTAGGCTGGCAACTACGTGGTTAATCATTTGGTGTGTAGACAAAAGGACAAAAATTCGTGGCCATTAAATTGATTGTTAGGAAGCTTCTATTAAAAAAAAATAATGTATTTAATAAAAAATAATAATTTAAAATATGGGTAAAAGAATGTAATTTTAAAAAGTGATATTAAATAAAACTATTATTAAATAAATCGTATCCACCACCACTTTATAATTGCAAATTTTTTATTAAATTTCTTTAGTTTTTCACTAAAAATAATATAATCAAACACATACCTATACTTGTACATATTACATGAAGGTTTTGTGTTTGAATTTTTCAGTGTGTAAAATTTTCTTGGACCAACGACATTCATAAACTGTAAATAGGAGTCTTTGATCTATATGGATTAGAGAACACTCTTAAGTCTTTGATATTGGTTTCCTACCTTCTATAGTGAATATGTATGCATTGTTTGTTCTTAAGCAAATGTTCCAAACATTGGGCATGAGTCATGAGAAGAAAGTGAGGTAGCACCCTCATGCATTTGGAAAAAACGTTCTTGTTTTAAATTAGCTTGCAAGTATGATTCTCTCACAAAATACCTTGTACCCTGCCTTCCTACTAGCTGCATTAATTTACATTATGCTCAAATCATATCTCATTTCTGGATTAAAATCAGATTTAAATTGCTTGTTTTTGTTGGATTTTTTTTAAAAAAAAAATGAATTTGGTTTGAGCATAATTGCATAAACGTGCACTTGTTCACCAAATGGCTACCTTAGTAGCATTATTTAATTTACACTTCTTTCATGATATTGACCTTTACATACTCCATGCAATGCGTCTTACGAGCTTTCATGGATCACTCAAGTACATACAACCAAAACCCTAGTCTCCGCAATTTCAAACAAAAAAAAGAGTGGATTATGAATCAAATCAAGAACGAAAAGACTTTTACGCTATGAATTCTGTGTATAATTATCTACAATTGCGTTCGATTGGGGAAGGAGAAGAATCTTCCACTTTGCAATCCAGAGCAAAACCAGAGCTGCCATGGCGGAGGAGAGGCAAATCATCGAAATCCAGAGCCGTCTGGTTGAGATCTTGAACGCTCTGCAATGGCGCGATTCGGCATCGGAAAGCCTGTTCTTCACGAAACTACAGTGGATCAATCCGCTTAGATCTGGATACGCTCCGATTAGGTCTTGGATCGAACGGATGTAAGCGTACGCGATCGAATAGTAGCTCTCTGGAAGGCATCCGGAAATGGAGGAGCTTCCATTGTTCGAGCAGGTAAACTTCTCTAGAATCTGCCCCCATAATGGAATCAACACCAATTGAATCAAACAAAAACAGTGTTCTTGACAAAGTTAACATTTTTTTGTTGTTGTGTGATTGATTGCAAAATTTGACTGAATTTAAGGGTTAGGAATTTTGATTTTTGGTACTTACATGAGGCAATTGACCTATTGGAATGGTGTCGTTGGGGCATTTCCCTTGTACATATGTGTAGTTAGGTGGACCAGAAAAAGGGTCACATATCTTTGGAGAACCGAGCAAATCATTGTATTTGGATTGTTCATATAGCCCAAGTTCTTTTGGAAGCTCAATGATCCTCGAATTCATCTGGCATTAACCAAAAGAAGGACACATTAGTAATTGGTGAAATCATACACAAATTACAGTATAAGTAGATTTTAGGTACCTCGGTTACGAAATCATGGACAGTTTGGCCGATTTGAATTAAGATATGTTCTGATTTGAGCAAATTTTCACAGGGAAGCAAAGAGCTAAGGCTGCTGTTCTTGGGATTAACCAGGAAGCTTTGAAGAGCTGCACAGGTATCTTCTGCAAAACTGCATATTAACACAAGAATTCTTCTTGGAAACAATAAAGTAACATTTTAACCATATATGTTGATTGTAGTAAGTTCATTACCACAACGATCAAGCGAAGAAGTGTTTTGATTTAATTACTCACCTGTGAAGGAAAAAATCGACCCCGGTAAGAATCCAACAAGCTGTGGTTAAGATCCAGCAGCAGAAGATAATACTGCAGTCAAATGCAAATTGAACAGTTATAGAATATCAGAAAATGATCAAACTTTGAAAGTCCATTGGTAACAGATTGGATAGAAACTTACATTACAAATCCAAGATTCCAACGCAACAAGATAAAAACTGTTACAAATGAAACATCAGCTTATTACTTTGCCAAAATCAAAATACAAGGACAATAGTCTTTTAGCATATACTAACACTATTTCTATTGGCAGGGAATAAAAGCAGGGCGGTTCACCTAGTGCAGCTACTATAAATGCCAAGTTCACCGACACCACAACAAGGTTTGTTATGTACCTGAAATTGATAGATAGCAAATGCAAGTTCAGGTTAAGAAATCTTTAAGAGATCATGTTTTAAATAAAAATCTTAGAAAATTAAAACAAGGCAAAGGATTTATTACAAGACAGAAATTGCTGTGTCAATGAAATGGCCATTCTTCTGCATAAATTGTTTGATGCTAAGTGATTCGTTTCCAAGTTGGTATGTGGTTGTGTTCAAAAGAGCACAAGTCTTGGAATCATATGGACACAAATAGGCTTGTATGTCTTTCATTGCTGTTTTCACCCTGTGGATTCCTCTACGAGCATCTGCTCCTGCTCCTAGGACTTCTCTTTCCATTCTCTTTGATTCGTGTAAGGACTGCTGGTTTGTTGCCAAGACAAAACCTGTTGCAGTTCTTCAAGAAAACCCAGAGAAAATGCATTATAAAACATTAGAGACTATTACCATAATGCAAAGTACGCAAAAACTTTAGGGTATTTAGAAATTTTTATTTAAACTTTCTATATGATTCACAAGCTAGTCAAAGTTACACGTACCATTGAAAATGTTATCACTAGACCTCTATCACAGATTCATTTGACGCAACACCCTTGTCACCTTAAAAGTAATAAGGAGCACTTGCCAAATGAACTCAACTCTTAAGTCATGCATACATGAAGACTCAGATGAAATATATAAATTTCTATAAACAAATCATGGAACCGCCTAATTCTAAGGGTGTGATTTATACTTCACAAAATTTTTAATAAAAAAAATAGCAGTTCATAGAAAACACCCCATCTCTAGTGTGGTTTTCTGAAATTTACCCAAAACTTTTATCCATATACTTACATAGCCAGGAGTGTAAAGACAACAATTAGCATGATGACCATATAGTGTGATGAATCTGAATGATGTGAGATATTCTGGCTGGTGGTATTTGAAGTGATATTCTTGGTGATCAAAAGCAGGCCAAATCCTAATCCACAGGCAACCCATGCTCCAGCCACAGCGTAGCCATGCAATCCCGTGAATACAGCAGACTGCACAATTCAGTGATCAAGCTTGCACATAAATTCATGATGACAGTGCTAATTACTTCAGTAAGTGTATCAATCTTTGAATGCAATAATTATATAGCTTAGAAGTGACTCACAGCCCAGTAATGCTTATTTCTGATGTCATAGTCTCCATTGTAGAACTTGAAATGGTGAAGAGGATCGCGCCTGTGAAGCCTTTGATAAGGAAGAGTAGATGAAGATGAAGGTGTTGATGGAGAGGCTAAAATGACAGGCAGTGAAATTAGGACAAGGACAGAAACTATGTTCATTGTTGGGTTTGACCCATTTGATTTGAGCATGACAGAAAAAAAAACAACTTTAGTTGAGATTAGCTGGTGGGTGAAAAATGAGGGTTCATTTGATAGCTTTTGGCATACAAATTAGGAAAGTGGGTCGTTAATAAGAGTTGCTATGAGCTTTTTGTGATGAAAAGTGAAAGAAGAAGAATTGGAAAGGGATAGGATTTGGGTTAGTAATGTAAGGAAAGCATTGCTTGTGGTTATGGGTTTTGGCAAAGTATAAGATTTTTCTGGCGCCTTTTTTTTTTTCTTAATACATTCTTGCAAGCAGTTTCTTAAAATGGGAATGAGGGCAAGAAACCTTTTTGGTTTTGTCTAGGCATCAATGAAATTTGCTACTTTTTGTCAATGTTTTATGGAACTTGTATGTCATTTTTTGGTGATGGGAAAGAAAAGTTACATTAATCCGAATATGAATCAAATCTGTACTCAATGGTTGTGACTTGTGAATCTTCTGAATCAAGTTTAACATTAAACATTTTGACCTAAGTTGATCAATCCAACCAATTATAATTGTTAGAAAGAAATTTTATATTGTGGTTTCAACTTCCAATCTAAAACTATAAACCAAGCGCCAAACAGATAAATGCAAAGTACTTTACAAACTTCATAAATTTTGCATTAAGCTATAAATTGAAGATTAATTTTGATAGTTTTTGGGTTTTGGGCCCTGGTGTGATGGTCTTGCAAGGCCAATAGCCTATCAGATGAGGCCAATGGGCCATTAACCAGCCATCTCAGCCGGTGGCGCCAGATATAGTAACGTGTCGGCCCGTGAAAAAGAAGGAAATAAAATTATTGCGTCCATCTATCACGCGAATACTCCGCGAGTGTGGTACAATCACCAAAAGGAAACAGCCAATCAATAGCAACGAACTGGGAAATTTCTTCCGAGTTTTATAGATCTCTCTCTATCCCCCCATCAAGTCCTTCACTCATATCCATTGTTTCTCCTTCACTGTTCTCTACGAAACGCTCGGATTTGAAGTATGAGTTTGTGGGATGCGTTTCTGAATTGGCTTCGAAGGTAATTACACCGCTCTGTTTTTAATTTTTCCCCTCTTTCTATGATTTTCATTTCTGTTTTGCGTGATTGTGTCACGAATCAGAGTAGAGGAAGGGGTTCCATTTCTTCGCATTACGCTTGGATAAGATTTTGCATTTGATTGCCAAATCCGATTGAAATTTGGAATTTCTCGCGCTGCTGGAGATGTGAATGTCTGTGCTTGAATGATTAAATTCCGACCAGTTTGCTTGCTGAGCTTCTTTTGCGGTTTTCTGTTCATAAGATTTTCTCCCTTTTTTATATCTATATCATCTCAATTTTGATTTTGAGGCAGAAATCAGAAACTTGAATGTCGAATTAAATGTTTGCTATGAGGACTTGGGTGGGAGTTAAACGACAGGTGAAGTTATGAGTTTCAGTGTGGGATGATCTTTGATTGATCTTTTAGTTCGCAATAATGCTTCCTTCCATGATGCTGACACTTTGTTTGATTGCCTTGCTTGTGCGAGGATTTGAGAAAGTGTGTTTGTAAGTTATGGCTGGGGTTTGTCTCAAGTAGGTTAGTGTTTGACGGATGTTTTTAAGATGTTTGAAATTTTGAGGATAATGAATGTTCTTGTTAGCAGCTTTTTGGTTGTCTATGATGGTTTTCTCTTAATGGTTGTACTTTCACAGAAGTTGGGATGTTCCAAGTATGATCTGATTGAAGTTGCTTACTTATGGCTGTTTGGTCTGTCAAGTTTCATATTGATAATCCATCCATACAAGTGATGTCTGGGTGTTTGGTCTGGCAAGTTCCTTTTCTTATGGGTTTTTTCCATGTCATGAATACATGCCCCTTTATGTATTCAAGTTTTGATTTGATGTTAAGAGCGCAACAATTGTATATTTGTATGAATAAATTGGATAATGCAACCAAAAAACCAATACCTTCTGATGCAATATACTTATGCCAATCTCTATTTGCCATTAGAGTTAGGCAGGAACTCTAGCATCTGTGAATGCTATTCTAGGATTTTGAATTTGATAAAAATATTGGTCCAGTTTTTGGACTTTTGCATCATTGCACCAATGCATCATCCAGTAATATTGTAGTAGTATATTATCCGTTAAGCTTAGTTGATTTTTGAGATGCATTTTATTTCCATGTCTCCAACAGTGCAGCTTACTGACTGGCAAATAAACACCTTTTTCATCTATATGCTTGCAGCCTCTTTTTCAAGCAAGAAATGGAGCTCTCCCTAATAGGGCTTCAGAATGCAGGCAAGACATCCCTTGTAAATGTTGTGGCTACTGGTGGATATAGCGAAGACATGATCCCTACTGTAAGTTGTTCTTGCAATGGGTGGACCTATATTTTTACTTCTGCTGTGGAGAACTTGTCAGCCTTTGTTCAGAAAGCTTGACATTTGAAAAACTCTTGATTAAACTCCATAAACTTCTCACTTCAATATGTGGTTCAGGTTGGTTTTAATATGAAGAAGGTAACTAAAGGGAATGTCACAATAAAGTTGTGGGATCTTGGGGGCCAACCAAGGTTTCGTAGTATGTGGGAGAGATACTGTCGTGCAGTTTCAGCTATCGTGTATGAAACTTTTCCTCTACTTGTTAATCTATTCTATTGTCAGTGTTTAGCTTCTTCAAGGAACCTAGGTTTTTGTTGCTCATATTCTAAAGGTTAAATATTGATGATATGTCTCTTTAGTTTGTTTTTCCTTTTTCCTTTTTGTTGGTTTTGGTTTTCTGTTTTTCCGTTCTTCTGTTCTTCGCTCTTTGACATTGCACTCTTTGATGATCATGTCATGTGTGCAGTTATGTTGTCGATGCTGCTGATCATGATAACATAAGCATCTCAAGAAGTGAGCTCCATGATCTACTTAGCAAGCCCTCATTGAGTGGCATCCCTTTACTGGTACTTGGAAACAAGATTGACAAGCCTGAATCACTATCAAAAGAGGCTCTAACAGATCAAATGTAAGCCATAATTGTTCCAGAAGGATGTTTTTCTAGATATATTGATATGTTACATGAGATTATAATAGCTATTCTTAATTCAGGGATCTCAAGTCAATTAAAGACCGAGAAGTATGCTGCTTTATGATCTCATGCAAGAACTCAACCAACATTGATGCAGTAATTGACTGGCTTGTGAAGCATTCCAAATCAAAGAGCTAAAGAGACAAACGATTACTCACATCGCTTGCATTGTGGATTTGTGTTTCTGGAAAACATTTGCTTAGGCATGAATCTTGTGTGGTCTGAGATGGAACACAGTAATTTAAAGTTTTGGTTGTGATTGTACATTAATTTACTTTGCTTCTGAATCCTGATTGAGATGTCCAGCTGGTGATGCCATAGGGCTGTGTTACATCCACTGAAGATCCTCTATTTCAAACTATGTCCCATCTCCTATATGGGAGAACCAGTTTTGGGTGTAATATTTTTTTTTAATCTAAACTTGAAACTTATGTATGTCGAGTTGTTTCTCGCTTGTGTTATTAATGGATGAAGTTGATTAAACATGTGCAAATATTATCACGTTTGGGATCATATAATGCATATTTTGAATGTGGCATTTTGATCGGTTTCTAGCATAATATAATGCACATTTTGAATGTGGCATTTCTAGGAAAGTTGAGCAATATGTTCCTGCTTTGCCTTTGGGTTTCCCACTATTCAAAAACATCCATGTAATCAAAGAGTCAATGTCACATAATAACAGAAGTTTGTGAAAACATCTCCTGAAATTACACCATTTACACACCAAGAACTCTCTCATTCTTCTCACTGATGATCTGAGGAGCAGTTTATAAATCATAACTAGGAATAGTACTTAGTTTCCCAGATCCCACCCACTTCTTCAGACTAGACAAATACATTTTATATTAAACCAAAAGATGTTCATGTTTCAAAATTTACAGGCTAAGATGGTATTTACGCTAAGTGTAGACGTTCTTACAGCCGACAGCAGTCCCCAGACCTTCTACTTGTTCTTTGTCCAAATCATACATCAGTGTACACAATAATCAGGTCACAGAAGCATAGCAGTGGAATGTCAGCTGCCATGGAACAGAAAACTCAGGTCAAAATGGGAAGGTGAAGTGCTTTCTCAAAAAATTGTGAAGCAAAAGGGAGAAATCCACATGTTCTATATCAGAATTATAGTCCAACACTGGTACTAAGGAGCAAATCAGCATCTTATAACATGGGAGAACAGGTCAATAAGGTTTATTTGCCCCATTTCTTTTTCATGCAAAAGCAATGGTATGATATATTGCATTGAATTCAGGAATAAATGCAATGCACTGCAGAAGAATGCATTCTCTTGGGTAATCCAAACACATCCCAACTCATTTAGGCCTCATTCGGCAGAATGATATGATGCATTTTGAAAAGATATATTTGTACACTTGCTTCTTGTATCAAGCGTTCAAACAGTTACCAAACATAACTTTTTTAAATAGTATATTGTAAAATATAAATTTTAATAATTTTTTGTTGCCCGAATGTTCCCTTAAAAGTATTTCTTAGATATGCATATGACCAAACTTGATGAAGCAAAATACTAAGGTAGGCTCTTACTAGACACTGAGTTTCTGGCAAACTGACATTGCTGCTTCAGAAAAAATCCGGGCTGCTTCAGCCTCGGCTTCAGCAGCCTCAGCTTCCCTTGCAGCCTTCTCAGCCTCGGCAATGGCGGCTTCTGCCTCAGCAACTGCTCGAGCTGCAGCAGCAGCAGCCTCATGAGCTGACATGCTTCTCATCCTCTCTAGTTCTGCATCCACTTCTGGATGTGTCAAGATTCTAACCCCATTCTTCTCCACCATTGAAGAACTCGGTCTCTGCTCAGATGGTATCAAGTTCGGTGCAATTCTGTATCTATGTTTCCCCTGAAAGGGGGCCTAAATCTGAGATTGGTGAAATGACAACCAACATACACTAGAGGAAGATGTCAGCCTAATACTTACCTTTAGCAGCTTTCCATCAGAAGTCATAGACTTAAGCTTTGAAGATAATAGTTTCCTGAAGTTTGGAGGCTCCCAATATCGCTCCTGTCAAGTACAAAGCAAGAACACTTAAATATCTCTATAAAATAACAAGAGATGGAACCATCTATGAGATGAACCACTGCATTGAATATTCAAGCAATAAATCCTCCTCAATATAAAAATTACTGAAAACGATACCTCTATATATGTTGCAATAGCTATCTTTTCAGAACCTTTAGGCTCCTTCAAAGTCGTTAATGCCTCCAATATAACACTCTCCAACCTATTACCATGAGAACAAATCAATCACTTGCTTTTTTAATGCAAAGTTAAGCCATAGTTCACTGGAAAAGTTTAGCAACTAAGCATGTTCCAAAAGCAAATGTACGATCTTCTTCCTAGTACAGCTAGTGGTTACTACCCAGACTGAAATTTCCTCCCTTGGATAATTTACACAGATAGACATATTTTTCAAATAAATCCACATTTGTGTTATATTGTGCACAAGCAAGAATAAAAGAGTTTATAGAAGGAGAAAATCATGATGTGAAACTTTTGAAAACTAAAGGAGGAAAGTGATTAACACCTTGTAAAGTTTCTCTTTGACTCTGCAACATGTAGTTTGTCACTGAATGAAGATACTGAATGAGGCTTTGGTTCAGCAGATTTTTCTTCACCTTCAGCTAAACCATTCAAGGCAACAGGCTTATCATTACGTTTAGGAGTTTGAGTTTGAGGAATCCTTTTTAATGCAAGTCTTGCCTTCTCTCTTGATCCTAGTCCACTTGCTGTCACATTGATGTTTCTCCACTTATCCTTTTGTAGCATTGAAATCGTACATATTAATTAAAATTAAAAAAAAAGGTTTGCACATGATCAATCAAAAAAGAATTGACAAATTTGATTTGAACAGAAATGTAGCAAAAGAACATCAAAAGAAACTAATTCAAGCATACCTTAAGGTCTACATTTGAACGTGAGCGTAGGACATCACTGAAGTCAGGATCTCTGAGGATTGTCTGCCATTTTCCAGCACCATGCTTACTCACTCCAGCTTTCAGCGCCGTTTCTTCTTCTGCTGTCCACTTTTGCTTGGGAGCCCCCATTGCCAAGAATGCTAATATCTTTAAGCGAAACACATCTAAAATCAAACCAGATAGTCAAAGAATGAAGTACTCAATCTCCATGAATGACACAAGACTTAGACATAAATGATCTTGAACTAGGGCATCATATAAATCAACATACCGAAATAAAATCCCTAGAAAAATTAAGCCTAAGGTGACTAGGTGAGCAGCCACTCCAGCTCAACATTACCCAAAAAAGAACAAATCTTTGAGTGTATTTTTTCCCCTCACAGAGTAAACAAGTAATTTGATGAATCAAAAAAATGATATCTTTCATCTTATGAAAAAGCTGCATCTCATGTTCATAAGTCAGTCAGCGGTACAACAACTGAAAAGCTACACCAACGCCATGAATTAACAGTTTCAGATCAGATGAATCATTAAGAAACCAAAATCTACAGCTGCCAAATAATGAAATACAACTAACATATGAAGAACTTCGGCCTCAATTATTCAATTTCTCATTAAAAAGGGCCAAAAAAGGAAGGAATTAATCACGTTGCCAGTAAATAGACCCAGGGAGCAAAACATTTATCATATGGTAAGTTCATGTTTCCCACGAGCTAAAAATTTGATCTTTTCACAGTTCTCTGTAAAATAAAGACCAAATTCCATATCTAACACCATGTATCTCTTATTTTAGCCACTTCAAGTGAGAATTAATCGAATTTTTTTCCAAGGAATATGAAAGGTACCATGAATGGAAAAGCGAAATTAGGGATCGGAATTCTAATTCACTCGAAGAAGCTAGATTTGATTCTGATGATGAAAAGGGGAAAAAAAGGAGTTCATGGAGGAGGTAATGAAATTGATTACCTGAAAAAAGGACGGAGATTCAGGGATGATCAGAAAGTTTCTCCGATTGAAAGCACTGGCTCCATAGAAGTGGCTTCTCCCTACTCTCCCCCTCTTCTCTGGATATTCTGTAATTTATGGGAATTTCTCTAGAATTTGAAGATTTTACTTTACATTAGTGACTTTTTAGTCAAACGAATTAAAAAAACCTATAATATTAGACCAGATATTTTTTTTTGTCAGAAATAAAAATATGATTTTTAAATACGGTCTTTGTAAAAATAAAAAAAAGGTCTGAAATCTAACTATACGTATAGTGTATTGTTCATGAAAAATAAATAATACTATTAATTAATTTTCATAGGACCTCATAAGTATTTCCAACAATTAAATTTTTTCATTATTTTAGATAATAAAACAAAGTGATTGACAGACTTGTAGATTTAAATTGCAACAATATCTTTAAGTACCAATGTTTATGGAATTATGGTGATTGACGTACTTAATTAAAAGAGAAAATTTGGATGTCCTAAGAATATGTTCCGAGGCAAAGAATTAATTAACTTCATATAAAAGTCATCGATGTTCGTTGATCATTAAAGTGAGAACTCTCCAATGTGTTCTTTCGAATAATGCATGGTCTTGTGGAAGTGTGGAACGTCTGCAAACGCACAATAAACTGCAGACTTCAAATATACTTGAGCATACAAATAACAATTTACTGAAGTACTGAATTACTAATTCCTTCGTTATTGTCATTTTATGATGAGAAACCAACTTAAATCACAAATTAAGGAAATGGGCTCAACTTAAATTTAGTTTTTTTAATGAAAGAGGTGATTCATTCATAAAGGTAAATTAATTTTAAAATTATAGTCTAGGCATACCTAGATTTTAACAAAAATGAATTCTTTGGAACCATTTCTTCGTCTCTCGATTTCCCTTTGTATATTTTGCCAACACGATATTCCTTACATGATCAATCAAGTGACCATGGATGCTCATATGAGAAATAGAAAGGAATCTCGTTTGTTTCCTTTAAAGACTTTCATTAAAGAGGGTAAAAAAAACGACACAAACGTTTTTCCTGGATTATTGAAGTATTTTTTAAAAATTTGTTTCTGGAGGACACGTGTAGCATATGCATTAGTTTCGTCTTGGGTGTGTATCAAAACTTATTGTTTGTGCAACAATTTTTTGATGCGCATCAAAGAGGTCAAGTTTCCTGAGTGGTTGGCAAACATCATGGTGGAACTAAACAAGATGGAAAGTTATATAAATGTGAATAGAAGATCAAGAGAAGACGGTGTTCATCACCAGCCAGGGAACATACTACTACAAAGTTATGTCATTCGGTTTAAAGAATGACAGAGCCATTTTTGGAACCATTTCCTCATCCCTCGAATCTTCTTTCTCCATCTTGCCAACACGACATTCCTTACATGATTAATAGTAATCCTACTACAATCATCTACAGAGCATGCCTCGCGTTGGAAGACTCTCCTATTTCTTGCACTTCAAGTGTAGTAGATCACTGCAAGCTATCCAGAGGTGATATACAAAACTCTTATTGCCACTCAAATCTTTAATTCCTATCTTCTAATCTTCCAAGTTGAATGGGGTTTTTCCCAATTTGGCCCAGGACAAAGCCGTATAGAACACAACTTTGCTGATCCAATTTACAGTTGAAGTATAGATGATCTTTTTTCTTACATGTTATCTTCACACATCTCACATAAATCATCTTGCAAGATTCCCATGTTTCTAGGTTCAATTTGCAGTTGAACCAAACTTTCGTTTTTATTAAAAAATAAATAAATAAGGATGTCTTTGTTTCCACTTGTAGTTTGGTAACTTTGTTGATAAAAATTGTGACAAGAAAACCTCCCCCAAATTGTGAACTGTCCTAGTCTCCTAGAGATCGGCCAGAGTAATATGTACAAATTTGGTCCAGCGAAAATGGCGCCATTGTTGTGAGCTCAACCCAACAGATTTTCAACTATTGGGCCCAATAACAGCTTCTTCCATCTCCATTTCTCCTGGAATGAATCTCTTCATTTTCGGATACTAATGACATGGCATTTCAGAAAAAATGCCAATTCCCAAACAATATGCCAACTCATTTACTTCAATTGTTGGAGAGAGGGTCAGCTTGAATTTGATCTTGGAGAAATCAAAAAATGAGAAAATTCTCATCAGTCAAATGATACTCTCTAGCCTAGTCTTGATGTAATTAATTTTTGAGGTCACCCTAAACATACAAAAATCCGACAAAAACACTAAAATCCTAACCACCGAGGAAAAACTAAAATGTAGATTCTATAGGGTTGCCATAACTCCTGACAAAAAGAAAATAGGAAGAATGTGAGGCAGTGAACCCAAAAAACAAATAGCTCGATCGAGTCTTGTACAAAAACAAAACGTACACTTGCTTATTAGCTAGTCATCGATATGAAAATCCGACATATATTAATACAAGACAAGACCACGAGTGTGCATCGTTCAAGGAGTGTCTAATTTGACCGTTGCAAATTGATCGAGTAGCTAGCACAACTATGAATTGAATGACATGCATGTCACATTGGGTCTGTCCTTGTTTTGAACATGTACTATAACATGTCTTATGCAATGCTTCATTGCTTTCCAAATCCTCTATTATTTCTTAGATACATCAAATTAGAATTCTATAGTTGCATTGTTTCTACTTAATTACACTGAATTAAGAAATGAATGCAAGTTTCAATTTCGATGAAACCATGCTATTAGGAGGTTTTAATAAAGACTTTTATATAAAAAAAAATTAAATACATCGAATCAAGTCTTATTAAAAAAAGACTTATAAATATACGTTAGAAAAATTGTATTACTATTAGTCTATTATTAATATGACAAGGAATTACATGCCAATTATTTAATTTTCATGACTGATCGATAACTAACACTGCAAATATATAGAACCTATTTGAATTGAATTATATATGTTAGTTTAACATATACTACAATTCAAGTAGCGGAAAACAATTGGCGGGGTAATCGGGTTTAGTTGGTCTTACATTATGGTTAATTCAACAAATTAAATTACGCTCAACATCCCTTCAAATGGAAGCCATTCTAATTTGGCCCCTATTCCAGGGTAAGAAGTGATCTCCTTTTCAAATTATACTCATTCATGAAAAGAAAACAATCAAAATCCCTTATAATTAGCTAGCTAGCTAGTGAATGTTTAATTTAATTAATTAAGTAGTTCCCAAATTGATTCCAACAACTCATTAAATCAGCCGACCTCCTTTTGACGGACGATCATGCATAATCCCGTTCATGGGGGTCTTTTTTACTAGTTTAGACCACTTTTGCCCTACACGAAGCTTTACAAATCTCATACATGTTTCAACATTCATTGCATAGTTGTATTGTATGTACGAGATGCCATATCAGGCAGGCATATACACACTACTTTTACTACTATATTAATTAATTCCCAATTCCTAATGAAAGCAATCTTTTTCACATTGTTAATTATAGCATCTAATTATTATTATGTTCATACCGTATCATCAACTATCAAGGCAGCCTATCCATCAACAAAAGGGATTCAATATAATGTAAAAGTTGTGCATGCATGCAAGAAAATTAAAGTAGGTGAGAAACTGAGATTTTTCAGGTGTAAAACTTTACTTATAAATATAATTAACAATATCAAACCTGTTGTTATTGAGATAAAATCAATGACACATGCATGTTCATTCTATATTATTAGTCTATATTATGTACGTATTCATTTATTTATTGTGCGTTGTTGTGTAAACTCAATATGCTGAATTACATTTGTAAACTCTAGGGCTAGTTAGGATATAGAGTTGAATGACCGACTTGGTTAAATCAGGTAGTTTCTTCCTTCCACTAAGATGTTGACCTTTTTATAATTAATTACGCGGTCATAAAATTGAACAGTAAGAGAAATGTAAATTTGACCTACCAGCTACTTGGTATTTTTTTTAGGACTAACTAATTGAAATAACATATTCAATTACGTAAGTAAATTTTAATTTAACTGTTTACTTTTAATTAAGTGTGTATGAGAGTTGAATCCGGTTACATGAATTGGGGAATCTTTCATATACTACTATTTTGCTACATAGATTTTTGGGATTTGGGTTTAGGGTTTATGAGCTTCGCTTCTAGATATGATTTTTTTTCTATCCGTGAAATTCGAATTTGAGACCTCATGAAAAAAAGTATATATCGTTTACCACCTGAACCAACCTTCATTGATAATCTTCTACCTATTCAGGGATAGAAATTACTAAAAACATGACACAAAATTTTGCAATGGAAAATAACCATTTTATAAATATGGATTCATAACATCGTTCTTATTTTCTTTGTTAAACAAAACAAGACTAATTAATTAACGTTGTTTTGATATCTTTATACAAAAAAAATATCAAATAATATATTGTAGAAGCTCGGAGAGCTAACAAAACAAAGGGACTTTAGGTAGATTCTAGGCTTAAATTTATGACATTATGATATAATTAGTTTTTATTTATATATTTTTACCAACTAAAAATAATAACTCTACATTAAAAAATTATATCAATCCACCCAAATCCAGTTTAAATCTAACCGCGCCTAGCCCTCACCTAGTGTTTTCTTAGAACATTGGGAATAAGGCTCGGTTCGGTATTTTGTAGTTGGAGCTTTTTTACCCATTCAACTAGCGGAAAAAGGCTATGTTCGGCAATAGCGGAATGGGAGCGGATTCATCTAGCTGGAGCGGAATTTTGAGCGGATTCAAGAAGCTCCTACTCACAAGTTTCTTGCTTTTCCGCTAGCTGAATGGGTAAAAAAAGCTCCAGCTACAAAATGCCGAACCGAGACTAAGACCGGAAACCAATGGGCAGAGAGGGAGTGGAGTGGGGCCCGTGGGGGACAGGAATAGTGAGAATTGGACCGTGTGGTTGGGGCGCAAACATGATGGGCCTACCATCAGGCCCATTTGCTTTTTAGGCCTTTCTCTGATTTTTAGCCAACAGATTTGATCTCATCCGCCTTTTCTTGTCGGTTTTATTTTTCTCCCTTTTGCCTATTTTCAGGAATTACATATCCAACCCATACAATAAATTATTTTGACAAAGAATAGGTCAATTGTAATAGAATTTCAGTTGAAACAAAAGAGAGAGAAGTGTCATATATATATTCAGGTGAAACACATTTTCTTCTTCTTTTTTTCAAAGTCATCAACAAAAATAGTTGTGTTTTGGAGTATAAGTGAAATTAAAATGAAGCACGGTATATATTTTTTTTCCAAGTATATAAATGAAATCAATGTGTTTAATTACTAATTTATTTTTATCTTCACCGAAAAAAACTTTATTTATAGTGTCATTCTCTTTTTTATATAAGAAAAGGATTAGGGACGACTCTGAATTTGGATGAGATCGATCTTACAGATTTGAAAAAGTTGTCACATTTAGATTATCAATGACAGATCGATTATTGACATATAATTATCGTTCGATTTAGGGTTAGTTGTTTTTAAGACCTCTTGTCAAGTAGTATCAATTAGCTAGATTAGTCTAATTGCACTTGAGACAAATTCCGTATCGATTAGATTACAAACAAAAAATGACTAATATATAAAGAAAGACAAATTCCGTATTCATAAGTTTTTGAATCAAAAAATACATCTAACCTTATACTAGAAAATAAAACAAATGATGTAAGCTCGCTCCCTATTAACTATGGTTTTTCGGAATTTAAGATCATTCCTATTTGTTTATGTGTTTTTTGTCTATAAAAAACACTTGAACCATTATATTTACAACGGGAAAGGGTGATTCGAAGTCACGTTGTAGGATATCCCTTCGCAATCTTCTTCATTAACAAAAGTTGTAACTTATGAACCCAAAAAAAAAAAGTAAAAAGTAAGTTTCTATTAAAAAAAACACAAGAATTAAACCGAGTTTCTACAATCACATCATTTCAACTGTATGTGGATTCAAAAACTCGATCATTCCGCGTTTCTTTCCAAATATAGGTGTTTTGCTTTCTTGCTCTTGGTATTTAACTCATCCTAACCGGTTGAAAATTTTAATTGAAGAAATGATTGTGATATTTCTTTAAAAATTAACTCTGTAATCAAATAATATAGAATCATATTCTCTCATAATCGTTTAATTAATTATAAATTACTCAAACAAAAAATGAGTTTCATATATACGAGTCTTTTCATGTCCCCTAAGAATATGTATGTAACATAAATTTGCATGATGTTATAAGCATGGCTTATTTAGTATATGTTTTGAAGGAGACATGTCAAATGATGTGTATCGTTTGATCGTTTCTATCGAGCTACATATCCTCATTTATTTCGTTGGCCGACCTCCAAATTAAAACATCGAGTTGATAATATATCTATTATTTTCTCACTATAATATACTTAATTAATTAATTTTCTATTTAGGCTAAGCTACAAAAGGTACGGTAATGCAACCAAACCAACCCCATAAACACATAGAGCAAGACATAATATCGTATTTAACATGTTGCAGGTTTGAGTTTCTAATTAATCTTCTTAATAATCTTATAATAAGGTAATTATAAAAAGCTCAAGGAATTTCCCATCTTAGACTAAAAAGCATTATTGTCTCAATCACACCCCATGTGTGATTTAATTAATTAATTTAATTACAAAACAATGATGTGGCCCACACCATGTTGACTTTCAAGGAGTGTCGAATTCCTTATCGATCTCTCTTGCCTCCCGTACTATATATACCCCTACAAACTCCAATCTTTCATATCCATATCTTTCTCTGTTTTCCTCTCTAATCAATCAAAAACCCTCTCCCTAACACTTAATTGGTTCCAACCCAAAACGCACCGTTTATCTCTTGATCCCTCTCAAAGCTCCTCGTTTTGCGCTTCATCCAATCTTCAATTCATAGGCTAATAATAATACGTAAATACTTAGAGAATACGTAAGTACGTACACTCATTACACATACTACAGATCTACAATGAAGATGTTGTCGAAGAAAGCTTCAAGCAATGCCCATGGACAAGATTCTTCCTACTTTCTCGGATGGGAGGAATACGAGAAAAATCCTTACCATGCAACGCGTAACCCTGACGGTATCATCCAAATGGGTCTCGCCGAAAATCAGGTATATATAGAATAATTTTATTAACTAATAAACCTACATTTATAAGTATTATGTTAATGAAGATTCAACTATAAATTAATAGCAATATTCTCTTGATCATATATAATATTTTTTTATTAGGGCAATTTATATAATTATCTTGATCACAATATTCTAGTTTCTATATTATTTCACATATTCGTATAATACTGATCGATATATAACTTACCTTATTTATAAATAATTTGCAGCTTTCATTCGATCTCCTGGAGTCATGGCTTCAACAGAATCCGGATGCTGCCGGGTTCAAGGAAAACGGCCACCTCATCTTCAGAGAACTCGCTCTCTTCCAAGACTACCATGGTCTTCCTTCTTTCAAGAAAGTAAGTCCCCTGGCTTTGATCTCAACAAATTAAACATGTATCTATCTAATTCCTAGTTACTAACTTACTATATACTAAAATCTTACGTTTCATTATTTGGTATATTTCAGGCAATGACGGATTTAATGTCACACATAAGAGGAAACAAAGTCAGCTTCAACCCTAACAATTTGGTACTCACCGCCGGAGCAACTTCCGCCAACGAGACCATCATTTTTTGCCTTGCCGATCCCGGCGATGCTATCCTTATCCCTACTCCATACTACCCAGGGTACGTTAACTAATACTTAATCCACTAGATTGTGTGTTCGGACAATAATATCTCGAGGTCCTGTTCCGAATCTGACAATATTCTTTTATCTTTTGGTTAATGAATTACAGGTTTGATAGAGACCTAAAGTGGCGAACGGGAGTCGAGATCGTGCCAATCAAATGCACGAGCTCGAACGGGTTCAAGATCACCAAACCGGCCCTAGAGGAAGCCTACGAAACCGCCAAGAGACGAGGCCTCCGAGTCAAGGGCGTCCTCGTAACGAACCCCTCGAACCCACTGGGGACCACACTTTCCCGCCAAGAAGTCAACCTCCTCCTCGACTTCATCTCCACCAACAACCTCCACCTCGTCAGCGACGAAATCTACGCTGGCACGTTCTTCAACACCACCACCACCACCCCCTCCTCCTCCTTCCTTAGCGTAATGGAGCCTCTTGTAACGGACAAGAGGTACTCCTCCAACCACGCGCTCACGGAGCGCGTCCACGTCGTCTCCAGCCTGTCAAAGGACCTAGGCCTCCCCGGCTTCCGCGTGGGGTCCATCTACTCGAACGACGCCGACGTGGTCTCGGCCGCCACCAAGATGTCGAGCTTCGGCCTCGTCTCGTCGCAGACGCAGCACCTCCTGGCCTCCCTCCTCTCCGACGGGGAGTTCGTGTCGGCCTACGTGGCGGAGAACACGGCTCGGCTTAAGAGCCGCCGAGACATGATGGTGGCGGGGCTCAGGAGCGCCGGGATCGGCTGCCTCGAGGGCGACGCCGGGCTGTTCTGTTGGGTCGACATGAGGCATCTGTTGAAGGAGAGGAGCTTTGAGGGAGAGATGGAGCTTTGGAAGAAGATATTGTACGAGGTTAAGCTTAATGTCTCGCCCGGCTCGGCTTGCCACTGCGCCGAGCCGGGGTGGTTCAGGATGTGTTTCGCGAATTTGGAGGAGGAGACGCTCGAGCTGGCCATGAGGCGCGTGAGGGAGTTTGTGGCGGATGTCGTGGCGGAGAGGCTGGGGCGGCGAGCCGCCGCGGGGCAGAAGATTCGTAGGACCCACGCGCGGTCGGTTTCGAGGTGGGTTTTGAGGCTGTCGTTCGATGAGAGGGAGGCGGAGTTAGAACGGTCCATGGTTCGATAGATGGATTGATTAATATTTAATATGGATATGATTAATTTTTAAGTAATTAATTAGGTGGGTTTTAATTTTTCCTATCCTTTTTTGTGTGTAATTAAGGATATGGCCGGGTGAAAGAATAATTGGTTGATATATACGTTGAATTGAACGTATGTGCTTAATTGTTTGTAATTTGGATTTTTCGGATGTATTTTGGTCTTAGTTACCCAGATATGTAAAGTTAAGTTGCATGCATTTACGTACCCAAATTTGTAGTCAATGTTTGGTATTTATTACTGCGTCTTTCTTTTTTGATGCTCTCTCTTTGAAATAAATGGTTGATGATGATCCAACAAAATTAATACGTACGACCTTCGGTCATTTAGTCAATTGTTTACGTTTTCAAGAGTAAGACTCAAAAGTTATCGGTTCAACTCTCGTAAGTAGTGTCCTTTATAAAAAAACAAAATCAATGCGTATGTTAGATTAGTGGTGGCTTATTCTACCCAAAAAAAAATTAGTACATGACATATGTGCAATTGAAATTGAAATAATTAGTTGATTTGTATTTATTTAGTATTAATTATTTTTTAAAAGAGTTTATTAGTTTTATTTGAGGATTTTAATTCTTTAAATTAAGTATGTTTATCCTATGTCGTTAGGGAATAGCTTAAAAAACTGTTTAATTATAAGTGATCCGGAAATTAGTATCGATCAAGGTGAAAATTTGATAGCATGTCCTGTATTAACAATATCACACTGAAAGCTAGCTACTTATATACATCATTAAATTAATTTAAAAATTATATAAATAAATTAAAAATCCTATATGCTATGTATGCGATAATGAAAGCTTTGATGTTAATTTCTTTCTGCAATCAGAAGATGTACGTCTCGTTGTCAAGCATTACCATTTCAGCTCATATGTAAGTATTTTTTTTGGTCGAAAGCTCATATGTAAGTATTAGCTTTATTATGAGAATTTATGTTGGAACGATGTTGGGACCTCTGGTTTAAACATCGGAACAACGATACAGTTCTCCGAGTTTTGATAATGACAAACGCTATAAGGGAACTAATTTGCTTCGATTAAGTATTTCTAAGGAACACAGGTTGAGCAAAGAACTTCCACGAATGACCAAAGATCACAGAATAACCAGAGAATAACCAGAGAACACAGGTTTACACGATGAAGAGTTTCTCCCAAAGGAACTCTGAAGAGGATAGTTCTCATGACATGGGAACTCACATGTGAGGACAAGGACCGATCAGCGCATATCACTGGATCCTGTCTTGGACAGGATGAAGGCACAGTCTGAGGAGCAGACTGTCACGATTGATCCAACGGTCCGATTATTTCAAGAAGTTGACCTAGTTCAAATTGAAGTCACATGTGAAGAAAGTACAACTTGGGCATCAAGCAAAGGGCATTTCGGACACAAATGAAAGATGCGACTAAAGCCCAAGTGCACTCTAGTATAAAGCCAAATGAATAGTACTCGGATTGGGTACTTCTCCCAAAACTCACAAATACCCACAACAGAGAAAGAGAAAGAAGAAGAGAAGTCCTCGGCGGCGAGTGTCTGATCTCGACGACGGTGAAGCCGAGTTCACAGGAGCAAGGGAACTGCGATTCGGTGTAAGGTTTGAGTTACTTATTTAGTGATTGTTGTTCGCTTAGGAACTCAGTTGAGAAGATTCATTAGTGTTGCTAGAGTTAGGTAGAACTCGTAAGAATAGAGAAGTTTGAATCTGACTGTTTGTAACTAATGAACAAATTAATAATATAAGTAAGTCATTCAAAATCCTCCAAGCGGAGGTAGAGGTTTACCCATACAACTAGTTGATTGTAGTGGGGTTCCTCTATAAGGAACTGTGTTCACTCTGTCCTTTTAATACTTGCGATATTTTCTTCCGCTGTCTTGGGAACAGCTTAACAGCTAGTTCCCAAGCTCTAAGATAACCGGTTACGATCTAACAATTTATCTGTGCATGTGCGTACTATATCAACAGATTTGTACATAAAACTGTTAAAAAAGTATCATATATATAGATCGATGCATATATAGATACGCTCTCACATGTGTAGGTTGGTCGGTGGACTGAAATCCTAACCACCGACCCGTAATTAGTTCCCCTAACTACTTAACTACCACTTAATTAACAAATTTAAATATCCTCCTTTGCCAAACTAAAGTTAAATACTCCATGTTAAAACTCTCAGCTAAGTACGTTCGATAGAGTGTCCATCCGTTTGTGGAGGCGCCTAGTTGTATTTCGCGTATTCTTTGTGATGATGTTGCGGGTAGGGCCACTCCGCGCATCCGGAACCCTCATGGCCCCTAAGTTTATTTAAGCTCGGGGCTCGCCCCTTTTTCTGATCAAAAAAAAGTACGTTCGATAGAACTAACGTGCAACACTTGACATTTTCCAAGCTAAAACATGCATATATCTGTTATATATATAACTAAATTTAAGCACGCTGAATCAGCTTAGCTAAATCTTAATTTAATTTCCATCAGAGATCTAGTCAAACCGTCCAAACTCAAGAATTGTATATTGATCAAGGTTGATTGATGACTTGATATTAGCACCAAACAATTCAATTGATTTATTTTCTCTCATTCAAGTTAAGAAAAAAAATTCTAGCTACTAACTTTCTGGTGAAGCTCACTTAGCAATATATTAATGTAAATTAATCCATCCGCCTCCATGAGGATTGGAAGTATAAATTTATGAATTTAAGTTGGTTAAGTTGGTTGATTATTTTGTGAAAATATTGTCGTATTTCAGTTGTGGCAAATAGCATTGGATACGGATCATGAGCGTCAGCGTACCATGTGATATATGCGGCTAGTATTTTTAATTTCTTTAAATCAAGTTGGTTAATTGAATATAATGATGTTTCACTATAAGAAAACGTCTTGTAGTTGTTACTTACTATTTGCTTCTTGTAATCTAACACATTCCAATATTCCAACAAAGGAGAAAGTACTTATATATAGCTAAGTAGCTAACATTTAATTGCAAACACATAGTAAAGGTAGGTAGTAGTAGAAAATTATAAATCACAATCAATTGATTTAGTCAATGTCTTTTTTTTATAAAATTATAGATAAAGCCAAAAGGCAAGGCGAAGTGATAGGTGGTGAAAATTGTCTTGAAATGCAGGGAGGCAAATGACAAAATTTGGGGACAAATATGTTCGTGATTTAAGCAGCATTTCCTCGACAAACCCTAGACCCATTTCCATATTTATACATAAGATATATGAAAACCGTACAATTAATCTTTACATATTATTAGTGGAGGTAATACAGTAATCTCCTTTTGATCGATTAGGGCGGTCTGCCCTTTTGGTAGTCATGTCACACAATCACGCGTAATCTTTTAATTAATACTCTTAAATTTGTAACTTGAAAACTTGTCTAGTCAAAGCTAAACCTATATATGTGATCGGCGCCAAGGGTACGTAATTAAACCTCACATGGGTGGAGATATACCCCGTCCCACTTATGATCAAGACTCCATCAATAGAATTAAATACTATTAGTACGTATATTTATTTATTTTTTAGTTAAAGGTAGGAGACTAGGACTATAGTTAATTTTTTTGGAAGAAAGAAATTCCCACATCTAAAACATCAAATATAAACACCGACCTAGTGTATAAATATTGAAGTTATATTGCCAATTAGTTTTAGGATGGAACTCCTAAATTTATATATGTATAAAACTTATATCATGTGCATAAGCGCAGAGACGGACGTGTGAATCCTCACAACTAGCTAGATCGAGATGCTTGTTAATTTATGGATCGAGGGAAGATAGGGTCATTTTTTTTTTGTGTGTGTGGCAACGATATGGTCAAATTAATCATTCACCATACATGAATATATTCCCGGTATAGGTATGCCATTGCCCAATGCCCATAATATTATAGTAGCTAGTTACTAGTTAAAGGCTAGAAGAATATATATACGTTATATACTCCATATTATTTAATTAATAAGATGGAGAGATAAATGTATAATGTGGAGCCCAAGCCATGTGGATCCCTTCATCCCACAAGGGAAATCACTCGGAATATTAGCTAGCTTGCATAAGAAGACATGTCCCAATCTTGAAAAGAAACAACATGTAACCTTTGTACGTACTTGATGAATGTATAGCTGCACCTACCTTGCCTTGCCTTGTGAGTTGTGATATTATATTATATATATACTCTTGATTTCACTAACTTGCCCACAATTATCAATTATTAATCCTCGCTCGTCCGGTTCAATCAACTAGCTCGGACCGGATTTCATATATATATATATAAACAAACCCCATTCAGAGTTCAGACTATTGAAAGGGGTGATGCTCCCAATTCAAAAGACTTACCTAAATCATAATTAAGTGTAGTCGATCCATATACATGTTCCATAACAACAAAATAGGTCCTAAATGTTGATAATAGGTTGAATGTACGTGTGTTTGACTAGATTGAGTGATTGTTTATATATATAGATGGAGAATTGAATGAAAGAAGAGATACATAATGCATAATGCATACTGCACACAGTGTACATGTGTGACCACGTAGCGCCGGCCAATATAGCCATGCACGCTGGACCCCCTAAACCACGACCCGCCCATCTGCGCTGTGCTATCTATCTAGCTGCTAGCTTGTACCCGCTTTCAATTTTGTCCTATTTGCTACCTTATTGTGCTCACCACTACTTCCATTTAATTTCCACCAAATTCTATATATATGTACATAATTCGGCTGAAAGGGATTCATTTTTCTTATAACATAAATATGGAGAAATTATAAATACTTTTGGCTTATATGCTTATTGTGTGTTGACCACTTCCATTTTATTAATTTTCACCGGCCATATTATATATATCTATAATAATTCGGTTGAAAGCGATTTTTAAAAAATATAAAGAAATTATATATATTAGTTTTTCGATTTCCTAATATATGTAATTGTGCTAATGTGTATAGAAAAATTAAAATTCTTAATTTTTATAAACTATCAAGATGCTACAATAAAGCTTATTGAACATTGTAGTATTTCAGCTGCTCATATATACAACACTACCTAAATACCTAATACATCTTGTAAGCATCGTTCTCGAACAAATATAATTGAGACAATGTTTCCGATACACATAAAGACAAAAATATCAAACGCGTGAACAAAAGAGGTCAGAGCAAAAACAAGGCATAGAAATGATAGAATTGAAGTAACATATAAATGTTACATTCCGGGGACCGAAGAAGCGAGTGACATGTCGCCGATGTGGGATTTCTCCAACAATGAATAGTGGGCCGGGGCATAAAACCTTCGAGCAACTGGGACTTCATGGTAGTACGATAAGTTCGTCGTTTCGACTCTTATGACTAATGTCATTGACACACATAAAACAAAAAACAAAAGAAGCCGCACAAAAGAAACATTATTAGCACTTTCATCAACAAAAAGTCCAAAACAATAAGTTGGTCTCCCAATACCCTCACTCATCGTTGCTCAATGCTCGATCATAAGACATGGCAGAAAATAAAAATCAGTCCAATAAAATGTTCAGCCCTCCTTCACTGAAAACCAAGATGGGCCTGAGTGTTGGTGAGTTGAGTGAGGCCCATTACGGGTAAACGGGCTGGACGCCCACACGACTTCACGCTCTCTATCTTTTCCATATCTTCTTACTTATCAAGACTCCTTCTTCCATGCAATCATGCATTGACGGATATGTTGTTGGGAGAAAGACGTCATGTCCACGTGGATCCGTGTAGGACGTGACGAGATCAAATATAGGGATTAATCCCAAAAAGCAAAAACCAAAATGTTACACCTAATGATGTGCATAAGTGCATTGCTTATCAATGTTGAGTCACTAAAGACTCACTAATACTATCAACGTGTGAAAACATAAACAAATCAATTCAAATTTCCAAATTAGCTATAATAAATGCTCTAAAATACACTAGGCCACACCTACTAGATAAGATCGTCTATTGCTTACTTGGGCATTTTAGGCAGATGTCTAAACATATTACTATAATTGTGATGATGGTATTACTGTAATTTGTAATTCCAGTTCCAATTTAGTAGAAGAATTGCTTAGAAATTCTATGGTTAAAGTTCTAAAACCCTATACACTAATAATTGAATAAATTCTAAGAAAATAATAAAAGAAAAAAAAATTTAAAAAGATTTAGTGAGAGAAAAATCTCATTAATTTTTAATCGAAGGATTGTGATCTTTCCACCTCTCGTCATAAGTTAAATTGCAACAGCACAATAATTCACTCCAACAAACGAGGATGGAAACAGAATCGGAATCTTACACGTCAGCATTGAAATCCACCCCCCATAAGAGTCCAATGGCGCCACGCTTGTTCCCACTCACCCATCTCCTCCCACGTTGAGAGCGCCTTTTAAAAATCCACTTCTTCTTAAACCTCACCTTCTCCATCGGCTTTCAATTGCGAAAATGGCTTCCCAATCGCAAAGGATCAATCTGCTCAAGCGAGTCCTCTCTCGTAGGTTTTCCTCTTCTTCATCTCCTTCCGCTACACTTTCTGCGGCGGAGCCACCGAAGCTGCCGCCGTTCGATTACCAGCCGAAGCCTTACAATGGACCGATGGCGGCCGAAGTTCTCCGCAAGCGAAAGCAGTTCCTCGGCCCTTCTCTCTTTCATTACTATCAGAGCCCTGTAATTTCTCCCTCCGCTTATCTTTTTTCGATTTTAGCCTTTCCTTTCGGATCTGGATGCCTGATTACCGTGTATATCGTTTTCTATTTTAGTCTTCGTCGATTTGACTCTTATAAATTGGAGAGAGTTTCGATTGGTTTAAAACGAAGCCGTGCTGTTGTTTATCCTCATGTTTTTGAAATTTGTTCCACTGTGAAGAAATCCATGAGTTGTGATGCATAAATCAAGCACAAGCAAGTCCATATCATGTGCTGATTTAACTTGCCATTTTATGCATTATCGAGTAAAATATTGAATTGGATATCAAGTAGAGGAAAACAATCAATGTCAAATGTTGCAAGTATGTGTGTCTGGAATTGACTTCTTAGTTTCTTTTGTTTTAACATAGTTGTGTGTTTTGTGAAGCTCAATATTGTGGAAGGGAAGATGCAGTATCTCTATGATGAGAGTGGAAGGAGATACCTTGATGCATTTGCTGGAATTGTCACCGTGTCTTGTGGGCACTGCCATCCTGATGTGGTCAATGCTATCATAGATCAAACCAAACTTCTCCAACATGCTACCACCATTTACTTGCACCATGCTATAGCAGATTATGCTGAGGAGCTGGCCTCCAAAATGCCTGGAAATCTGAAGGTTGTTTCTTACATTTACCTTCCATTGCTTCACCAATTAATGATTCATGACAACATTTGCCTGTTCTCTTAATTATGGTGATTTCTGTGGTGTTGCACTTTTGTGTGAACTATGAAGCAAATTACTTCTGTCATATAGGTATTTAAACTTTGATTATGCAGGTGGTGTATTTTGTGAATTCTGGCTCTGAAGCAAATGAGCTGGCAATGCTGATGGCCAGACTCTATACTGGTAATCTTGAGATGATTTCCTTGAGGAATGCATATCATGGTGGGAGCTCCAATACGCTTGGGTTGACAGCTTTAAACACTTGGAAGTATCCCATACCTCAGGTTTCTCAGTTTCCTTATAAAATCTTATATTTTATGATGTATCTTGAAGACTTGAACTAATCACAGCTTTATCAATTGGCAAACTTTGATTGCTTCATAATGATTATAATTTTTTGCTACTACCTAATATGTGGAACACATGCCTATTGTCTTTCCATTAGTTTTATGAACTCTTCAATATTAAAATCCAAGATTTTTTTTCCATTTTGTTACATTCGTAGTTAATATAATCCAACGGGATCATATAGCATAGAAGCATAACAACAGTGTTTATGTTCATTCACGTATGTGCTATTTGGCTTAGTATTGAAAACTTGTACAAATCATTTCTCAAATCTACAGGGAGAGATCCATCATGTTATGAACCCTGATCCATACCATGGATTATTTGGTTCTGATGCCCGCAGCTATGCTAAGGATGTGCAAGATCACATTGACTTTGGCACATCTGGAAAAGTTGCTGGTTTCATTGCTGAAACCATACAGGTCTCATTTCCTTGCCAAATTAGCTTGTTTTTCACCCATCAATATATCATTATTAACAAGGCCTCTTACCAGGGAGTAGGAGGGGCTGTTGAGTTAGCTCCTGGATACTTAAAAATGGTGTATGATATTGTACACAAATCTGGAGGAGTCTGCATTGCTGATGAAGTGCAGACTGGATTTGGTCGTACAGGCAGTCATTTTTGGGGATTCGAAACACAGGGTGTCATCCCTGATATAGTCACCATGGCAAAGGTATTGGGATTAATATTTCCAAACTTTATCAAAACATCAATTCGTGTTTCCTAATCACATTATTGTTGTGGAGATGCTTGAATGATTTTCTTATTGACATTCTTTCAGGGAATTGGTAATGGATTGCCACTAGGTGCAGTAGTGACAACACCTGAAATTGCAAGTGTAATGTCTCAAAAGATTCAGTTCAACACGTATGGAGGAAATCCCGTTTGTTCTGCTGGAGGACTTGCAGTGCTCAAGGTTATTGAGAAGGAGAAGCGGCAAGAACATTGTGCAGAAGTTGGTTCCCATTTGATTGAGCGGCTGAAAGGTCTCCAGCAAAGACATGACAGTAATATTTTAACCTGACTTGAATTTTATTAAACATTCCTGTCTATGTTTGTTGAACCTGACTTGATCCCTTGTCCTTGATATGGATCTCATTAATCTATTTTCTCAGAGATAATGTCCTTATCGTGCAATAGCAAATATTTTCTATATAATGTTATTCATTTATGATACTTCTATTGTTGTTGATGAGAAAACATGCTTTTTTTTTCAGTCATTGGTGATGTGAGAGGTAGAGGCCTGATGGTGGGAGTAGAATTGGTTACTGATAGGACAGAAAAGACACCTGCCAAGGCAGAAACAGCTGTTCTGTTTGAGCATCTTAGAGGTAATTGATTGATCCACTCAAGTAAAAAAAATTACAGTTCTTGTTAGATGCTTTGTTCTTGAATTCAAGATAAATTTTTTTGTAATATACTTGAAGAATGACATGTATATTTGTTTTGGTTCAGAACTTGGTATCCTGGTTGGCAAGGGGGGAATTCATGGAAATGTTTTCAGGATTAAACCACCCATGTGTTTCTCAAAGGATGATGCAGGTATGTTTTTTTCATACCTTGATTCTTCTTAAACAATTGATTACAAACTCTAAGCCCATTGCACTTTATGCATTGTAGATTTCTTTGTGGATGCCTTGGACTATTCCATCTCAAAGCTGTAAACATCGCCATGGGTGTCAAATCAGAAATGCTGCATGAAAGTGATCAAGGAACAGAAGATTACCATTTGAATAACTTCCATTGAACCTCTCATGTATAGTTGACACCCGTGAAAGGGGAAAGGATAAAAATAGGATTCCATTTATGCAATGCAAGAAAGTTTTTGTTCATCACATTTAATTTATTTTATGCTGTGTGATCATCTGGGTTCACTTGATCATTTGTCATTAATCCAAAGTTTCAAATCTGAATGAAGTGCCAATCAAATACTGAATGGCACATTGAGGGGAACTTATTATGGGACAGGATTCCCACTACTCAGACACCATGCCTTAATTTTATTGGTGAAGAAATATGTACAGGGGGAACCACTAAAAATACAGCAAACAAAGAAAAAAAAAAAAAGCAAGCTACCCGCAATATGGTATATTTGTATTCCCATGCCAATTGCAAATTTTACAATCACTGAAAACAACCAAAATGCCTATGTACAACTTCCTCCTTTTACTATTTGACTGAGTTTTGCAATAAGTTGGCTCTCATTCAAACTTCAAACAAGCATGCCCCTGCAGAGTTCACTTGGAAAATCACTGTGAAGGTGCAGATCAGCTTTGGAGCGGCTTAAGAGGGTTCACGAGGTCGGTTAGCCCAAAGAGAGCTAAGCGCTATGAGGCGCTGGAAGTATTCCCCAAGTGCCAACAGAGCTCGAGCCGCTTGTCTGATTGTCAGGATTCGGTGCATCTGCTGCAGCGTTTCCTGACGAAGATGATCTGCCTGGTATGATAAAAAAAATGCATACCTTCTGTTACAATTTGTCAAACTGGTCATTGTGGCTAAGTTTATAGGAAAAACCCAAGTTTTATTAGCAAAAGTATAACAAACTTCAACTACACTTTAATCATTGAGATTATATTCAGTGTTCTAAACTAGGAAAAACCCAATTTAGTATTTGTATGGCTTATGTCTAGACTAATATAAGATTTGAAGGTGTTAGACCTACCTGGTTTACAAAGCTGACTAAAGCATCCAACCTCTCAACAGCAATAGTCATCTGATGAATGTAACTTCCATCCTCTACTTGAACAGCTGCAACAGTCTCAGCCAAAGTCTGCTGAAGCCTCTCCATTCCTTGTGAAAGCGCGTCTTCTGCTTGCTGACACGATTGTTGAAGGTTGCTTACATCCATCCGTTGTTTTTCGGTCAAGGGTTCAATCAGTGGAGTTAACACCTACAATTTAATTTCACCATTACACCCTAAAACCAACAAGAACAAGAATAAAATGTAGTTGATTTTTTTATTTTTGTTTCTAATACCTTGAGTAGCTCTGAAGGGCGAAAGCCGCCTATCCAGAAGAAGAAACGCTCAGCTGCTGATTTCCACATGCCAGACATGAGATAGAAGACATTAGCCTTGGCTGCATTTGATTTCATGCGAAACAGATCGACATAGTGCTTCATGCCGTTCTCTACAAGAATCCTCAGCTCAACGTCGGTTCTATGATCCTGCAAAGCAGCCCTCATTTCACAGATTTGTTTCTTCTGTTCTTCTAGCCAATGTCCATACTCCATCTCAAATGCAGCAATTCCTGCATAGAACAATGATGATTATACTGATAGTTTAAAGAGAGCATCTTGGATATCAAGATCCCGAATACTGGATATTTAGGACACATTTGGTTACACACTACAAAAATGAAAATAAAACGAATCTAGTCCACTTTAAACACAAAAATGGACCAAATTTGTTTTCTTTCATTTTCAGTTTAGTAGTTTGCAACCAAACGGGCGCCTTAGTCAGTAAAAAATAAGAAGGAAACCTGCGTCCGAATTACTGGGTAACTGTACATGATCTAACCCACTACCAGTTTGAAAACCCTGCATTTGGATAATCAAGCCCAAGTATAAATACATAATAACTTGTCACTGTTATCATTGATTAATCATATAAAAAATGGTTGAAAGGCATTATCCTGATTGCACCTGCTGCCTTGCGCGCTGAAGCTCTTGCTCCAACTGAACTAACTTTAGTCGACTTAACTCCAATTGCTGCACATAGGCCTATATTGCAAGCTTCAATCAGCTTAAGGACTACAATAAACTAGATACACAAATATTGCATTAATGAGAATTGAGTTGTGTCATTCTCAAACCTTATACCTTCTTTCTAAGACGGCTTTTGCGAGCTGCCTCCCGGTTTTGGGCAAGCCGTCTTTGTACCTACAAATGAACATGAAAATCTCACAAATGTGATCTTTCAAGCACATATTCTGGGTTTGTTCTGTCTTTATAATTATAAGAACATTTTCCATGAAAACAAGTTCTTTTTCATGCATTTCAATGACTTTATAAATGAAAATCTCCTTATAATTATAAAAACAGAACAAAGCCTTACTCAGCCTATCATCTTACCTTCTCTGAAGATCTAGATGTTTCTTGCTCGTAGTTGTTTGAAGGTGAAAGTACTCCATGTGATGAATATTCTGACTGAAACTATAGGAACAGAAGAGAAATCAGATTTTCACATTAGCTCTAGGATATACACATAACCATAAGACAATGAATTTCATGTTAAGCAATCAGCTTTATTTACCTGATTTTGTATTTTCGCGTCGACTTCTAGGAGTGTGGGTGTAGTTAAATTAGGACAACTATCATCTCTATAACCCTCTATCCATGAGCTAATCTGGTGGAGTGGGTCGTATACATCCATCCTTCTTGGCTCAGACGACGAATTTTATGTCTCTTTCAATGGATAAATGAACAGCCCCACATAGTGATTGAGATTTTTACATGATCTTGGGAGCAAAATTCAGTGTTTAAGGCTCTTAATCTGCATATCATGGTAGAAGAAAATTGTCAAACTCCATGAATACTATTCATATACAAAGATAGATATATTTATTCAGTACTGAGCTGAAACCCAAATGAACTTGGAATAAGGCAAGAACAAAAGTCTTGCAAGATCTAACATTTAATCTTAAAAATTACAAAACCCACATCAGTTAATAGAACCAAAAACCATCCATGAATAAGTTGACCTGAAAACTGAATACCCAGAAGAAAGGAAAACAAAAAAAATCTAAGTACCCAGATGAAGAAAACAAGTAAAACACAGATACAAAGCAGAAAAACTAATTACACAGAATTGAAAGCACACACCCAAGATACATAATCAGAGATGGAACAAATTTCACCTCAAGAAATGGGAATTCTTTTTTAGCTCAACTTCAAAGCAGGAGAATAAGAGGACAGATTCTGAGTTGCAATTGGCGAGCCCAAGAATCCGGTTTGCCTCTCTAAGGAATGATTGGTAGAGAAGAATCTCAACAAGGCAAGGCAAGAGACAATTGGGCAATGAAGTGTTTGGCTTAGCTTAATACACACTAAGAAAGAAAAAAAAGTATATTATATATATTTTTTCTTTTTATCTAGTTTCTATGAAACAAAACAAAACAAAAGCATAAGAAATGGTTTAGCCCCAATTTTGTCCTTTTCCAATGATATTGATATTATATTATTATTTATATTTCATGGATGAGAGCAAAAGACATTAATAAAATTGTCACCCCACACCCATCAACCATTATGATGTTTGGTGTGATCGGTTGCTACATTCAAAGATTAAGTAAGCAACAACGTCTGTATTATAAATTATAAAAAAGAAAACAAACAAATTGTTTTGTTATTTTGATGAAATTGTTGGATTGTACTGTTGCTATCGTAGTAGTCATGTTTCCACTTTCTTTGTCAATATGGCGCAGCAAATTCTTCCCTTTCCTTATTTTGCACTACTTAATGTTGGCAAAAATTCTACTCACACTTTGGGGAATGTTGATTAGTATGTTATCGCCATGGGAGATCAGAGATCTCAGATCTGTACTAGCAAGCTAGCTTTATAATTAGACCAAGATCCTCCAACAACGTAACTCCTGTGTTCTGGATTTGCTAGCCTGTCTTGCTAGTACATACATAGTGGGAGCTCAGCTCATAAAGGCAATATATATATATATGTTGGGATGGTTGATTTAGAAATGCTTATTTTTTTGGATTTTTGTAATAATAAAACCAAATTTAATGATATTTGTCTGTTGACTTTAATTAATTTCTTTTCTAGGTTCACTCATAGTGAGAAAATAACTTTCAAAATTAAATTGTAATACTAATTATATGAGATTAAAATACAAGAATTAGCAATGCATCAAACCTAGTTGTTGATCCTAATTAAGATAAAGGCATAAAGGAATACAATACAACTAAGATGTCCAGAATACTATACTTTCCAAAAAAATAGGCTATAAAAGTACTAAAATTGTAGGTGAACACACAAAGGGAAAAGGAGGGGAAAAAAATGTGCATGCACAAAGCGAACATAACAGACAATAACGAGTGAGAGCTTTACTATTTATCTTTCCATTTGAATTAGAAGCTTCCAATTATTCCTTACAAAGAGGAAAAAGAAAAAAGAGGCTAAAGCTGAATTATATTACATATTGCCTACTGTTATTACTGTTGCATGCATATTTAGGACAGTTAAAAAAGTAAAGGGTAAAACAACAGGGTAAAGTACAAACTCCATAAAAGGCAAGGTAATCCAGAAGACTATCCACTTGAGAGTTGAGAAATGAGAATCTCAAAGTGATGTTACTATTATTAGGATTTTTGACATCATATTTCTGTTCTTCAATAATAATAGATTCCCATAGAACAAATCTAAACCACTTAAGAAGATGAATAGATATGCAACTATAGCCAACTATATATATAGAGAGAGAGAGGCTATCTAGTCAAACCTAAAAGTATCCACGATTTCATAGCAAATTAGGAGGAGTACGTGTTTCATACTATTCTTAATGGACATAAGACCCTACTAAAAGTATCAAGTCTTTTTATAAATTATTTGCAAGATTGCCAGATCCTATAAGCTCACAAGTTTATCCTTGTATCATTCAATTCGTGCATGAACACTAATCAACCGGTTTTTTTAATGAATCTTGAATCGAATACGTTGAAACTTCATTTTTTTCAATCGGTTTTTTGTAACCTATGTTCCGCAGTATAGATCCTATAAAAATCTGAAATTTTCTAAACGAATAAAATTCACCGTATAAAATTTTTCTTACGTGGATTCTTAAATTAGAAAAACCGTTAAACAAAAATCATAACAACACTCTGATAAGTTATAATAAAGGTGTGATTTAAGACTGGAATTACGTGTATAACCACTATCCCGTTGCTTAATTAGTTTTTAAGAAAATCAAGTTGGTATATCCATTCGTTTATAAAACCAAGAACTAACCATGCTGATAAGAATGGGAGAAAATAATATAAAATCCAGCTCTAAGATTTAACCCTTCCAGTAATGTTGGCCCTTTGAATATCCATAGAGACACCGTGTCACCACCCTTCAATCGCCCAATCAGCCAGTTTAGGTTGACACTAGCTAATATTATTATCGTTTTAAATTCAAAAATATTATAAAAAAACCTCTTTTAACAATAATAATGATCAATAGTTACCCTAATCTTCTAAAACAATATTTATTATATATAAAGATTTCACTTACGTGTACAAATTTTTCTGTTGACATTACCTTGCACCAATTCTACCTTCCTTGTCTAAATTTGCCTCTTGAGCATCAGAAGCAAAGGAATACACCTCTTGCTAGTTGCTAATTACCACCACTTGCTGCTTTCATTTCATAGTGGAGAGTATTGGCTTAGAGCACAAAAGCTTCATAATGCTCTATTATTATTGTCATGTGGCCATTTATTTATGTCTTTATTCATAGCATATTAAGGCTTAAAAAATAAAATCAAGTTACCACACACTTATTGAAAATGTTACGTGTAAGGAATTGTTATTCCTTTTTACTCGCATACATTCGTCAAGGCAAGGCAGTAAAATATAAAGATTCCAACTAAACCAGATATTGGAGAGAAGCACAGCCACACATAAATTCAACTCGGATTGGGCCCATAATTGGCCCACTTACTCGTAACGCTTACTAATTTCAAAGGCCCAATTTAGGTAGGATGTGACAATTCCCCACTTAATAATGTTTACGTCATGTACCCAAATTTGCCGGAGCCACCCATCTTTCAATGTTTCAATCAAAGGGATTGATTTCATTCCTCCACCGCATCCTATTCTATGATCTCGTTCGTATAACAATTAACAAATAGTTGGTTGGTTAAGTTTATGCATCATAATTAATTATTATATTGACTATTTACTGCATGCTACTATTACATAATCTTACATTCAGATTTAGTAAACATGTACGAAAAGACTCGAAAGAGGTAGAGACTGTGTAACATAATGACATCAAAGTGCCCTATATAAACTAGAAGCTCTAGAATAAAACTCAAACTTACTAGCAACTATATATCTATTTGGTACCCCTAATTAATTGAAGGAAAATGAAAACACAAGTAAGAAAGAAAGCTAGGTTGATTTAGATTTGGCATTCCTCACTTAGTCGTCCACCTTCTTCTGGTTTCGGCCTTGTTCAGTCTCCGACACTTGACTCCCCTGTTTTCTGTCATAATCTAAACAAACCAAACAAATAAAAGTTACAAAAAAAAAGGTAGTTTACATCACACATACATAATTGACGAGCTAGGTACAAAGGGTTTCTTCAAATCCCTCATATGTGATGACTATTAAGCTAATTAAGGTAGGTTAATCCGTTAGAGATTAGAATTGTGACTTGTGTCTTGTGAGGAGATTAATTGAACAAACTTTACCGGTAAAGTTACATCACAACTCATATTAGATTTTATTCTCCATCTCGATCCTAACAATTAATGAGAAATATATGTATCTTTCAAATGAAACCAAGTTAGGAAATCTTTTTATAATAACACATATTTTTTTTTACATGTGGATCGTAGTTTTGCATGTGTAATGAGTAATTCAAAATTAACTTTTTAAATAAAAATAATTATTGGTTTGAACTATATATGAAGTAGTAAGAAATTACCGGGATGAGATTCATTGATAAATTTGTGGGATTCATTGGTGGAATTGGGAGCGTAGATGCCACCGAAGCCTTCTTCGTCGGATCGCGTGGCGTATCCTTCTCCAAACGAATGCGACATCACATCCCTACTAATATCCATGCCAATTCAAACACATTAATAATAATTCACGTACAATTTATTTCATGATCAACAAGAGGAGAAAAATAAATAAATAAATCAAGTCGTTTTCATTAATATCCGAATTCCAAAACCCGTACCCGGTTCTGTCGTTGTTATTCGGGTCCATGGTTTTCTTGTCATCCATTTCTTGATCCGAGTTGCTTTTGGGCTGCGACTGAATGGATCGAACAACTCTTCTTCTTCCACGCAAGGTGGTTAAGGGAGAGATGAGTGGAGGATTTTGAGCTAATAATCTTGTGGATTGAACAATCTTCATCGTGTTCGATCGATCCGTAGCTTAGGTTTAACGTACCAAGAGGATTTTATAAATGTGAACGTTAACGTACGTACGGCAACGGTGCAGATAGATGTAGTACACATGTTGTGAATTGAATAGATATGCGAGGACTGATTGGACACGTACGTGTTGTATAGTGAGAGCAACGTAGGAGCTTCGGACACGTTCAAAATGTGGCCAAACGTACGTGTTATCACGTGAATGTGACACCAAACAAACTTATGGCAATCTATTGTGTGCATCAATCAGATGATTGGTTACATATAGATAGCTAGTCTAGTTAAGTTATTAAATAGGACATTGAATATAAGATATAGATCGAGTAGCGCGCTAGCGCTAGTGTTAAAGAAGAGACCGATCGATCGAGTGGATCCCGTTATCTTAATTGCGATCGATATCGTCTTCTACTTGTTCGAATTCGCATTGCAAATTGCTGGATCGAATTAATTAATTAATTAAAGATCGATGAGAGATGCGGCGGAATTGGACATGGTGGATTTGGGCGATGAGTTTGTGGCGGTTGAGCCAGGGGATTTGTCTCCGAAGAAATCCAACGGAACGTCGTCGTTTTGGCCCATTACTATCTCGTCTTCCAGGATCGATTGAATCTCAACGCCACCCTCTCCGTCAAGGTCGCCCTGTTTTCATTTTTACCATTTACGTACATCATTTAGGGTTCCATGGATCTGATCGATCGGCTTTTTAATTAAAGTTCCGAGTTGATCATTTTCTTCAACCACTAATTAATCATTGATCCAAATAATCTAAGTGTTGATGATCGATTAAACACAATCAAACATATAAGATCTTGATTGATGGATTGATTGATTTTTCATGTGGTCGATCAATATATTATATATAGGTTACGTCTCCATATGGAAACAGTCTTCATAAGACCAGCTATATTGTGGTTGCGTTGATGTAAGAGTTTGTAATGACAATATGACATGCAGGGTGTTGAACTTGAACTAAGGAAACTCGAAGAAGCTGTAAGAGCCATCCATGAAAATCTCATATACCTCAAGAACCGGTATATATAATATAATAAACTAATCTGGCATTATTAATTCCTTGCATATATGGATTCTTAATTGAAATGCTTCAAAAACATCTCTTTGATTGTATGTACACTTGCAGGGAAATAGAGATGAGGGCGATCAGCGAAAGGACCAACGATAGAGTGGCATTGTGTAGCAGCATGTCTTTGATGGTTTGCATTGCAGCTTCAACTGTCCAGATTTTGTATTTGAAGCGTTACTTTAGGAAGAAAAAGCTTATCTAGTTGATGGTTTCCATTCTTTCATATTTCCTTTCAAACTTTACTCCAAAACTGGCTCAAAATTATCCAATCTTGTTGCAATGGAACAGCTCCTTGTCTTTCATTTGTAGGCATGCTCTCTATCTTCAAGGAAGGTAAATTTGCATCAACTGAAAACAAAATTAATACTTATTACACGACGATACCAACTTTTCACAGTGATTATTTTTGCAGTTTAAGGGTTAAGGGATGGCTTTGTGAAATCATAAATGTAATATACAGTAATTAATCGATTAGATTGGCAATTTTTGGTAGGAAATAGGAATATATGGCCCATAAGTCCATAACGGTAAAAAAAAAAAAATGCCGGCAAAGCTTCAACGGTCATTTGGTAAAGGAACAAAAAGTTGGCGCCCCCACCAAATATTATCCACTAGTTTAGTGAATATATTTCCTCTACATAATAATACAAATTCCCCCTTCTCTCTCTACACTTTACCAAATCCAGCAGAAGAAATTGGACGAGTAGTGAAAACCCTAGAGAAGCGAGCATTGCAGCAATGGAAGATCTGATGGCGCAATTCACCTTGTTATCAGATCAGGCTCTTTGCGACAAGAGCTTCGATCCAGGCGCAATCGAAGACCTAATGAGGCTCTTCGAGGTTGAGTCTTACAACGCCTGGGCGGCCATGGAGCTCAACTGCTCGGAGGAGGTCCAGGAGGCTCAAAATACTGTCGACGAAGCTGAAGAGTACTTCGAATCCGCCATGGAAAGCGCCATGGAGGAGTTCCGGATGTTCGAGGAGGAGATGGACAGGATTGCCGCTGCCGAGCTCGGGAGCCTCGTCCAGATCGGCGAAGCCGCTCGCAGGTTTGGGAACTCCATGGAGAAGGCGGCCACTTTTGCCTCCGACAAGTATGTCGGCGCCGCCATGAGCTCCGCCGTGGCTTCCATGAGATCTGCTTGGAAGAGCCTTTCTTCCTCCTCTCAGAAGGTCCATCCTTCTTGATCTCCGATGAACCCTAGATCTGGTTCTTTGTAAACTCAATCTGTATGAGTAATGTGGACTAATGTCTGCTCAATGATGGAATCTCTGTTCTTCTGCTAATGATCGAATCAATAATATAATATTTCATTGCGATTAATGAGGAGATTTTGAGTTGTTCACTTTGACTGATTGTTTATTCTTGATTTCATTTATGCATCTGAATTCTGAATTCCCATGGAAAAAGCTCGTATAATTTTGAGCAAAGATGTAATGCTGCTGGCACAAATTCTTGGAATGAGATTCCTTTGTGTTTCGGATATAGAATGTGGATTTTATAAATTTATAATTCTGGATCGAAAGAGGATCAATTGAAGTTTAGATATTGTACAGATCGAGTATACATAAGATGTGTCTTTACTGACAACTATAATTCAATCTTCATTAATAAAATCACAAATCAGGCATTACACATCTGATCCAAGACAGAGTCTAACATAATCACACGCCACGGCATTTTATTAATGGAACACACTAATCATTTGGAATTAATAGAACGAGCTAAGCAACATCCCTTGCAAGAAAAAGATTTTATAGATACTTGTCATCAATTACATATTTTTCTTTATATTATTATTGCCTAGGATGTAGAGTAACTAATTGAGAAACTCATTTGTATTCTTTATTTTGTCAGCATTGAAGGTACGTTGCATCAAAAGTAAGCTTGGAGAAAACTATTTTGGTATATATTAGAAGATACAACATTACAAAAAACTGTCCATTGTGATGCCTTATGGTTCTTAACATGATGATACATTTCTAATCATATGATTTCAACATAAAATCAATTGGCAAAACATCATACATTAGGCTTACAACTCTCTTGCCTTGTCATTTGAATGCAAAGAATTAAATCAATTGGAAAAAATTGAAGCTCGTTTAGCATTTCCCCTACCTTCTACTGCTCTACTCATTATAGACTTATAGCCTCCACTTACGTTAATTTATGCTACCAATCCCTCATATTGAAACTACAAAGTATACTTGTATGCATGTTCTAATCGATCATTAAGAAAATCTCATGTTCTTGTACGCTAAAGAGACGCTGAAAGTCCGAGATACGCAATCAAATGTGACCTCGTTTGATCGGTAATTTCATTTAGCTCAACCATGAAACTACTTTCTCCTTCAACTCCGCGACATAATCGTCCCCAACAAAGCTTTCATCCATCTGCAAAACAGAGAATTTTACACATGTTAACTGCCAATTTAAGCATCACAAGAAGAAATTAATAAAACATGTATACCTTAATTTGAATATGGTAGCAAGATCTATCTTCACAAGGATCGAATGCGGAAGCATTGAAAACCTCCATGCCTTCAAACTCGAGCCTACAAAGGAGGTCGGAGAAGATAGGATCAGACTCATTTCTATGGTGGCAAACTTGGATGATGACGTGGCCTTTCTTGATTTCATTGATGGCAACCGACAGAGTGTTTTCTTGAAGATTATTCTCATGTGCTTGCTTGAGATGCCGAGCCTTTTCTAGCTCAGACTGCATCTCTTTCTTGTTCAACTTGAGCTTCTCGATCTCAACCTCGAGTTGTGGAATGTGGTCGAGTGTTCTATCTATTATGTAGGGTGCACTCCACTTCTCCTACAAGATTATAGCAAGGGTAAGTTTAAGTTGAGTTATTTAGTTTAGTAGTACCATTTTTCTCAATTCAAATGGCATAACAATATACCAATTGAGATATATAGATTATAGAAGCAAGATTCCTTGCTTTCCTAATTCAAATGGCGCCATTCATTCCACTAGTGATAGAAGCAAAGATTCCTTGTTTTTTTAATTCAAATGGTATATTATATATTATATATTATATAAATATATGAATCAAGTACCTTATTTAAGTTAAAAAAAAAAAAACTCTAACACACTCCATAATTTGTTAAAAAAAGGATCATGTTAGGTGTTACACATAGAAAATTGAGCCAAACTTCTCTTAATCTTGAATAAGGAATACATTTAAATAACATTTCATTTTGTGCAAAGAGTTAACACTACATTTTTCCACCTTCACTAGTATACAAATTTACATTTTAAAAAAATATATATATGCAAGAAAATTTGGTATAGTAACAAGTGAAAGAAAATTAAAGACTGACCTTAGGTTTGTTAGAATCAGGAAGCAAAGAGCGAAGAGTTAGGTAAGATGCATTGAGCTGGAGCCTCCTATCCCTTTCTTTTGCATTATGATCCATCTTCTTCTTCTTCATCTCCATCATCATGCTTGATGATGGCGAATCCAAGGGACCCACATCTCCCTGAACTTGCTCCAATTGCACTCCTCCTGTTTGTGCAATTCCACCTTGATGGGTTATACCAATATTAATATTGGTACTAGTAGTAGTATTCTCAAGTGATATTGGATGAGGGTTATAATTGGGAATGAAATGATCATCAGGAAATAATAGGCTGAAATCCTCTGTGAACCCTAGTAAATCTTCTGGTAAGAAGGATGGGGAATCAATGAAATAGCTTGTGGATGGGGTTTGAGGAGGAAGAGGGAGGGAGAATAGTCTTTCGATATCGTCGTCTTCTTCTTCTTGTTCATCTTCATGGCCCGGATTTGATGACGACATGATCACCAAATTAACACAAACTTTACAGGAAGATGGGAAAGAGAATGATATATAAACATACAATACAACAATGGAGGGGAGTACCTTTTGGCATTTGTGCTGCCTTTCTAAATTGTATATAAACTTTTTGTTAGGAAATGTCAATTCATGAAGTCAAAGATAAAACAAATATAAACAACCTGAGAGGATAATATTGATAAACGTATATAAAATTACAAAGTTAATCTGTCAACAGACTTGGTCTTAATCTTACGACTTAAATTTATTTACAAGCCTAACACATGACTTAGGTGTTTGGGGATGATAGTGTTATAGAAAAAGGATGGGAAAGGTAAAAACTTTTAGATGGAAAGATGGACATGAAAGATAGTTGAAGGCCATTTTTAAGGAATCCAACAAACAAGACTATAAAAATGTCAAGAGGAAGAGGAATCATTTAAAAAAGAAAAGGCCAGATAAACAAGAACAAAGAAAGTGCAGTGTTTCTTAGGGGTCCTCTAATTAAAACATTATGATATTATGAATTTGGCTAGTACAACTTGTACAAGTGCCTTAGCTAGTCAAGTACATTGCCATACAGAATAGTTCAAGGACCAGTAGTACTACACAGTACACATGCTTCATAGTACTTCCCCATTTGGCAGCTCTCTCTCTCACATTTTTTGTGTCGGTGGGCCAATAGCCATTAAATCATGGGCCATGTGGTGGCAAAGGCCCAGCCCAATCGCGATATATTATTTAGATTTGGGCTAATTGAGTTCTCAAGCCATCAATAAAAGCAAGAAAGAGGCTGTCAATATATTTATTAATGCACTGATTAGTTGCATAGTAACACAAGTACAGATTTAAAAGTGTGATGAACAAATAACAGGCAACAACAGTTAGTTGCATTTTTTTGTTTCTTAAATAGAAATGGTGGTGACACGTGTCATTGCATCTCACTAGTAGAAAAAGAGGCTTCTTCCTCCAGCAAAAACAATGGTGGTTCACACTTGGCTGCATAACCAAACTTGGATGTGGAATATTTTCTATATACTCCTGTCAATTTCCCAGTTCCTGCCTTTTGGTGAAACCCCACCATTAGCCTCGAACACTCCCTGTAAAATTATCAACAAGAAAATACTAAATTCAGCCTCTTTACCCTTTAAATTTTGAATGATAAAAATTGACATTCAAAGATATGGCTACTTACAGAAGTTGATCTTCAGAGAAGGTTGAGTACCATTCACAAGTCTTGGACCATTGCTTGAATCCATGTAAGGCACATTGTGCAGTGTATACAGCAGACGCCGCGAGTAGCGATGGCTGAAACTTAAGCATCTCATACTCCACCAGTGATAGCTCAATTATGAATAATGTCAATAGCTCAAGCTGTCACAAAAGAGAAGAATTAATTTGTGGATAATTTTCTTTGAAAAGAAGAGAATTGAGACATGTTGGTAGAGCCCAACCTTTTTGTCAGCTTCAGCAGCCTTGAGGAATCTATTCAAGAAAACATAAGGTGTTGGTAGAGACATGTTGAACTGCAATTTGTTGAGCATCAATGTTTCCTGTTGCCAAAAAGAAGAGAATGAATGAGAAATGAAAAAAAACCAAAAAATACAACAAAGTTTGAGTTGATACTACTATAATAATGAGAGTAGTACCATTTCAAGCAATTCATTTCTTGTGTAAGCCTTGTCTGAAATGAATATCATATCTTCCACTATAGGCACTGAAACTTCCTCATATTTGCAAGCCAAAAGCATGGCTGTTAACCCAACCAATTGCAGCTTCTTCCTCCCCATTGAATCTTTACATAGAAACCTATCTATAAGGTTCACTGTTAAAAACAATGTTTCCTCCCTCAACTCAAACTTGTAGTGTACCTGTTTTTATTATTTTTCCAAATGTCAAAACTTGATCAGCATTTATTCTAACAAACAAATTTGAAGTACTGACATAATCATTGAACAGAAGTACATCAGTTTGTACCTCAATTAGCCAATCAATAAGAATAGCTCTCATCTTTTCATTGATGTCAAACTGTTGAGACATGTAATCTGGTGGGACACAGCTAGAAGCCTATGAAAATGAAACTACTTTAACGGTTTCTTCAGTTAAACTAAACCATGATCTCAACTTTGAAGAGAGATTTTGAAAAATTACCTCCATTTTTCTGTAGTGAGCATAGAGATCTCCCACATACTCAACCACTGCAAGGGTGTTGTTAGCATCACAAATGTCAATATCTATGACAGGATCTTCAAATATGTCTTTCATTTCAACCTCCTCCTGCAATAGGGTGCGCTAAAATTAGGATGAAATTGAAGGATAAATGTAAATTAGGATTTGTGATACTAAAACTACAAAAATGTACCATCTGATTCTTGTCACTGGACGCTGATCCAGTTTGATCTGGTGACATTGGAACAGGCAGATCTGAAGCTGGCTTATACTCTTCTGCATCTGTGATTTTGCAATCTTTAATTTGGCTTGAGAGTTGAATTGATGGCTTCTCATTCTCCTGGTAGTCATGAATTGGCAATTTCTTAGTAAAATAACAATGGAGAGAAAAGATACCCTAAAGAGGGAGATAGAGTGATTACTTTAAAGCAATCTTCCTGCTGGTGCTGGCCATGTTGAAGCTGAGCAGCAAATTTTCTGAAATCAATAAGTGAAGAGTCTATCCAATTAGAACAATACAACAATTTTGAATCCAAAAAATAAAGTAAGGTATTGTTGTAAGAATGTAGTTCAACCTTGTGATTGGTCTTTTGAGTGGATTATCAAACACATTTTGTGTGATGGGTCTTTTGTTGGCAACACAAGGGTATTTAGATGAAGCTATCCCTATATTCTGGTTAATCACACTCAAAGCTCGTCTAGTAGTATTGCGCCTGTTTTGAGGAGGTCCAAACTTGCTGGTGAGAGCTCCACCTTGAAAATTCAGAAGAATTATAAGATTGTAGATGTTAGAGAATCAACCAATATAATCACTTGGATGTCAAATTTGTGTTTACCTTGCTGGTTTGTGGGTTTGGCAAGAGAGATGTTGTTTAGATCAGTATCCATTGTTATGTATGTCTGAATCAGAGGCCAATCAACAACAACAACAACAAGTCCTAGTGAGTTGCCATATATAGTAATTCTTCTTATATAGCTTCAGTATAACATTCAAAATGTAGCATCAAATTAAATGATAGCCCAAACGCGTACAATGCCCATAAATGATAACAATGCGGGTAAATGAAGCTCAATTAAGGAGTGATACCAAGATATAATTTCAGATCAAACAACAGCAGGATCCAAAAGAAGCGAAATTACAAAGAAGCGGAGAAACATGAGATGAAAATTGGAAACTGTTTCGCATTCCACAAATTGTAATGTTGTCTCAGATTGAGCGCTGCTAGTATTAGACCTAATTAAATTCAGACAGTTAAGAAAGAGAGAGACTAACGAAGTCAACTTCTGGTGTGAAGGTGGCCGGAGATTGACGTCAGGAGCACCGCCGGTGGTGGCAGAAGGTGGCCGGAGAGTTGAGGCTACGCCAGAGCAAGGTAAAAGAAGAAAGGAAAGGAAACTATTGGCAGGGATGGGGGAATGAGTTATAAATTCAAGGTACCTTCAAATATGCAAATACAACGGCTAGTAAAGAAAAAAAAAAGGTCCGTTGAAATGTTTTTCCTTTTTTCTTTTTTAGGGAAAAAATGGTCGGGGGTAGCAGAAACAGTAGCCGTTGTGTCCTTTTCCTGTGTGTGGATGGAGGAATAGGAGGATCAGGATGGAAGGAAGAAGAATTCAAGGAGCCTCCTCAGTCCTCTCTCTCTCCCTATATAAAAGCCAAGTAGAAAGCAAATTGGTAACGGTAACGGTCGTCATGGGGTAGGGCTCGCGCTGGCTTGCAACACGTGGTCCGAGAGTATTGGTCATAACTAATTTAAAATATAATTTATTTGGGCTTATTATATTTGGGATTGATTAGTCGATTAATTTTTGTGAGTTTGCTTTCTTTTAGTTGTAAGGAGCGGGTTGGTCGGATGCATCGGAGCCTTTTCCACTAGATTCATCTTCTAAAAATGTTTAGGATCATTTAATCGAAGAATGTTTACTTGCATGAGCCGGTACGATAACAATACCATCGCCATTACGATATATGTTTATCTTCACATGACATTGAATCAATGTTGCTTACCTAAACCCACATCAATTCTCTAGTAGGTAAGCATTTATCCAATTAACTGCCCAAGGGTGGGCCTTGTTTCTATTATTGTTTTATTTGCGTACCTTAATTATTTTGTCCAAAGATTGGACATTAAAAATGAGTAAATATTACGGAGCATTTTAAGAGCACCCCTCTCAATTCTCATACCAAAGTGCTACATGAATCGATCGACTCTTTTGACAACAAGTTTACATCTCAAAAACAAAATAAAACACAGCCTCAACTCAGCTGAATTTATAGACATGAAATTTTTTCAGAGATTACTCCAAATCTGACCACCTTCAACTTGATCATCAATTGCTCAAATTCCATCTTAACACTAGAATTACTTTCAGAACATATACACACTACACAAACATTTATAAAAATCTCAGGCTTTTTAACACATTCTTCACACCACTTCAAATTTCAAGCCACCAAGTTCGTTCCCTGACCCGTGTCGGCTCCGACGAGAAGAAACCCGACCCGACCCACGATCAGACGACTTAGACGAGTTGGTTCTGATGTCCTTCATGGATTCAACCTGCTGCAGCACATCCACGACTTCCTTCATGGACGGGCGGGCTCTCGGGTCTGGCCGCAGGCATTTTGCTGTAAGCTGGCCCGCCTCCTGGACCGCTTTCATTGAGTATTGCCCGTTTAGTCGCCCGTCCATGACTGAGTTCACCTTCTTCTTGTTGGAGAGGCTTGGCCTTGCCCAATCCACCAGGCTTTTCTGCCCGTTTGGACGGTTTGGATCGAGTGCTCTTAGGCCCGTCAGCAGCTCCAGCAACACCACCCCAAAGCCGTACACGTCGCTCTTCACGTATAGGTGACCTGAGTATGTTTGTTTGCTCATTAGACTTGCCATAAGAAAGTGAAAACCATCACTTCGACCCGTTATGAACACCAAAACAAACAGCAGTTGTTGGAACTTTGAGTTTCACCATCTAATCCCATTTGTGTCATTTTACCATTACTAGACTAGAGCAGGAAATGTCGAATACCCTTCAATTGAACTTACTAATATAATGCATTGTGCAAAACAAGGATAAGAATTGTCACCTGTTGCAACATACTCTGGAGCAGCATACCCCATTGTACCCATAACTCGAGTTGTCACGTGTGATTTGTCTCCAGATGGCCCGAACTTGGCTAGGCCAAAATCGGACAATTTTGGATTGTAGTTCTGAAAGCAACATGAAAGAGGTGCAAAGAGCAGCATATTACTAACAAACACAATAAATGACCTGCTTGTGTTTTTCTTAATTCTAACTTTGTAAGTAGATCAATTTTTCACTTATAAACTTCCTAATGTACAAGAGCGCATATGCACCAACTAACTGATATTCAACCTTTCTTCACATGAGGAAAGGAAGACTAATCAATCTCGGGGAAAAAAAAGCAGTTGTAAAGAGTTAGAATATGTGTATTTTTTATACCCCATCAAGAAGGATATTGGAGGCCTTGAAATCTCTGTATATGACTTCATTATCCAAAGTATGAAGAAAGGCCAGGCCACGAGCTGCTCCAAGAGCTATGCTGATTCGTCTGTCCCAGGCAAGTGGTTCCACAGACTCTGCAGATTCGAAAGAAGAAAAGAAATTAAGAAAAATAGTATCAAATGTGATTCTAAGCTAAACATTCCTTGATGAGCTTGAGCTTACTCCTGAAAAGGTGATTTTCCAAGCTTCCTTTTGCCATGTACTCGTACACAAGGAGAAGCTCCTTGTCCTCCCAGCAATAACCGAGCAACCTTACCAGGTGAGGGTGGGAAAGGCTGCCCAAGAAATTGATCTCTGACTACATCCCAAGATGAAGAAACAAAGGTGTTAACAGAATGACTAAATGATGAATTAGGTCAATCTGCTGATCTTTTAAATTAAGCACACAAACTTTGCCTGGCTCAGTAGCCTTAGAATGTTAACAACTGACAAATGGTAAGCCATTAGCTACAGCAAAAGCTATCACCATAACAGATTAAGCCCTTTGGACTAGGCTATGCAAGTGGGGAAAGATTCATGATATTCCTCATCAATTTTACCATGAAGTACATTGATTCTCAGAATAACCGATTTCACAACACACTGCAATCAATTCACTATTCAGCAAAATGAAAGGGCTATTATCCTAATTTCCAAGATATTTACACATCAGAATTGAGCATTGAATAGCATTCTCAACTATGAAAAAGGAGCAGCTAACCAGCCTTGTTTCCCCAACTTTCAATGTGGCAACACATGATCATTCAAATGACATACATGATTACATGTTGAATAATAAGGGAGAAAATCTATAGAAGAAAAAAAGAAGCCCTCACCTGCCATTGCTCAAAGCCTTGTAAACTCTCAGAATTCAACTTCTTTATAGCCACAACAGTTTTAGAGGAGGCGCTCTTGAGCTTATCATCAATCCAGCCTTTGTAAACCCTCCCAAAACCCCCTTCCCCTAACACGGTATCGATCTTGAATCCCTTGGTGGCACTTTTCAGCTCTGAGAAAGTGAAAATTCTCAAGTTGGGTGTCTCCAAAATCTCTCCATTTGGGTTCCTTTCATCAATACTTCCGCTGTGTGCTAACGAAAACCTACTGTTTCCAGCGCTGCTACTGCTCTCTGAAAACCCTCTGTTAGTAGTACTGGGCCCTGAAATCCCTGAAATTAGTAGTCAAACAAATAAAGTTAGGAGCTTTTTCCGTTGATGAATTTGTTGACTAAAGAAAGGGTTCAAATTAGAGCTTGGAGACTTAAAGTACAATAGGACAAACATCAAATTAGGAACAAACCCAACTCTAATTATCACAATAATCTTGAATATGATACAAAAAAATTGCAGAAATTCCATGCATAAGGCGAATTTCATGCATGATAATGACCTAGAATTGAGAACTCAAGTACAACTCAATTGCAGACGATGGTCAAATTTTGAAGAGACTCGACTCTAAGTATCACAAATATGATACAGAACACCAGACAATGCAGAAATTTCATACCGGAAGAGGAAAAGGAAGGCGTAATGGCGCTTGATTTTGGTTCATCTGAGGAAGAGGATAGACCAAAACAGTTACCCATCAGGAAAAATTGATTCAAGTTTCCTCCTCTTCTACTACTCCTTTCTGGTGTATCAGACTTTTCATTAGTAGTTGATATGCCTACTGAAAATTGACAAATTTGGACAATCCTAAGCCTTTTGCTCTGTCCATGAGTTGGTTGGTGCCAAGAAGAAAGGGGGAGAGAGAAGAAGAGTGATTATTTATCAATTTATGAAACTATACTCTTGTATTAAATAATTTACTTTTTCAAAGAATAAGATTTCTCAGTTACTCGTAATTTTTTTATAGCCGCCATCAAAGAATAATAGATGGAGAATTTTCATACAAATTGTTGCTGGTTTTTCTGAATGTTTTGGTCTCGTAAATTTTCATGAAATATACTACCATCAAGTTATACTACTGTATTATAGAGTACGATGATAAGACATTAAGACTCATTATTTCGTTATCAATGGAATTTCCAAGAAAAAATACTTGTCAATATAAAATGGATGTTTCGTCTCGTTAAAGAAAAGGGTCACCATTATCACAAATTGCAGAGTTAGTGGTACAAAGTCTCTTGAAGAGTGGACTCCGTTATTAATATTTTTATTAGTACTTTCTTAATCTTGTGCTCCACCGGATCTCGTAGATTACTTTTTTAATCTTCAAACTTGATATTTTCAAGGTCGTTAGGTTTTCTACTTTACTCGGTTTCCACGACCCAGTCTCGCAAATCGCAATACGTTTATGGTGCAGCAAAGTTCCTGCATTTTCTTCTTCTCGTGGACCTGGTTGTCCTTCTATAAAATGTCTATTTTTCATGCTCTTTAATCAAAGTACTTATATAAGTGTAAATATTTAATTATGCCTACTAAATTGCAAATAATGACTCAATATTTGAAGAATATAGTCTAAACTTTCATTGTCGTGGCAAACTACGTAACCAAGCGGTGTGCTGTGATCACTAAGTTTCATTGAAGATGATATTTTTCACATCCATAATTGTTATAATGTTATCCTTAATTATTGATTCATTGTTGACAGAATGACAGACCATAAATGACAATATCACTCGCTTGAAAAAATTAGGAAAAATTATTCAAAATAATACCAACTTTTGCCTATTGACCCAAAATACTACGAACTTTTAAATTGACCAAAAATAATACCAACTTTCATTGTATTAACAAAAAATAGTACAAAGATATTTTCGATGGAGATTTCGGCAAAACCTATGACGTGTCTATCAAAATTTGTTGACTAAACATTAAAAAATATTGATGGCTAAGGTTTTGATGTGATTATTACTCACTATCATCATATAATTTACTATCATCATATAATTTACTATTTCGCATATAAATAATATCGATTTACATTATATAAATTATCATTTCACCTCGTGACATCAACAACAGTTGGTATTATTAATGACCAACCAACATATTTCAATGGCCACATCACATATTTTACTAAAATTTTCACAAAAAACACCGTTATACTATTTTTGGTTAATACAATGAAAGTTAATACGATAAAAGTTGATATTCTTTTTAGTTAATTTAAAAGTTCGTATTATTTTGGGTACATAAGCAAAAGTTTGTATTATTTTGAGTAATTTTTCCAAAAAAATTAATGCCAATATCACATGAGTAGGATAGATATGATTGATTAACCTATTTCGATTAACCGAGATTTCGGTCAATAATTTTAAAAAACCATGACCAAATCTTTCATCTCGGTTAATATACAATTAACCGAGATTTTTAATACGGTTAATCGATTTACCAAGAGGCATAAAATTAATCGAACTTCATCAAGATACAACATCTAATTTGAATACAAAAATAGTAATCTACAAAATATTAAGAAATAAAACTAATAACTTAATTTAAAAAGCAATAACAAAAGTAAAGTTGTATTTTAGAAAGAGGAGAGAAAATCTATCTCTAAAAAGATTTGAAGGAAGGCATAGGCGAGGAGCCTTTCTTCCTTGAATTATTGGCTAGAAGCCGCTTAGATCTTCAATTGTCTTGTAAGATATATATAATCTCTTCTTTCCATTTGGTTGAGGAAGCCATGTTTGAGAGACAAGTTAAATGACACCATCGAACGAGAAATTTCAAAATGGGTCAACTACCCATTGTAATCGTGACTCTATTCTTTTTCTGATTACGAGGATTTGATCTTTCTGAGATAGTAAGGTTTCGGTTTATCACCTCTTTATCTAAGCCCATTTTTTGACATTTGATCTGATAAATATCTTTCTTCAAGAAATTGACTCGTCTAATTATCTCTTGTGACTATGATTCCACATTTTTTTGTTTTAATGAGTGCAATAAACAATAGCCCTCTATCAATTTTTTAGGTTGCCTATAATTTTCTGGATCCATGTTTTTTGGTCGGGTGTTCTTTGTCTTCTTGACCCGCGGGTCTCGTAGCCTCACTCCCCACCTTGTAGATCGTCTAGATGATTTTTATATATCCAAAACGTGAAGTGAAATTGAGTTGTTTGCATAAAAGGTGCAAATTTCTAAGTGCCAAATGACCAAATTGACACCTTGCTTCAATCATATTTGGCTTTGGAAACTACTATGTTGTTGGTTGTGTTGGTCACATATGCCTCTTGTGTTTCTCATATCCGGCCCACTTAGTTGGTATTGTGTTCAGTCAACGGGGCTTTCTGGCTTCGTTCAACGTGCTTTAAATCGATGTTGTCTGGCTTGGCTCCCATTGGCTTCGGTTTCAGTCATGATTCCATGGTTTTCCTAGCTTTGACATGTTGACTATATTGACGTGGAGGCTTGTCCTTCTTTGTTTTCTTTGGGCTCTAGTGGTCCTTTTGTTTTATTTTGTGCTTTTCTCGTGGTTGGTTTGTGGCCTTTGGTCGTTGTGGATGACCTTTTCATATTGGACCAACTTCTAGGCTTTGGTCCGTTTTTCTCTCTTACTTTTGTAGTTTGTGGCTTGGCAGGTTTTTTATGTTCGAGTTTGTGGGTGTTGCTTTGGGTTGACTTGTGGTTCCGATTAGAGTTTGGTCTTTTAAATCTTAACTTCCTATTCGGCTACTTTATATGCGTTGATTTCTAACCTACGGAAGTGGCATACTCATCAATTCAAATTTACTCATAGATTTTGATAGTGGCAGTAAGGGGGGTTTGAAGTTCATGAGAATGATGGTGATAATGTGATTCAACAACCACATGTCAAGTTGTTTTAGGCATTCCCAACTAGAGTAAGACAAATACCATTTTGAATGCACATTAGTTTGAATGCAAGATTATGTTTCTAATTCGGCTAGTGTTGATGACAACACGAGAGAACATAGAACATTCATGATCAAGATTATGAATGAAGGAAAACCAATAAGCTATATTCATGCAAGGAAGCATGAGCATTGAAATGGGGCTATGTGACAAGAATTGAATGCACTAGAGAAGAATGAAACATGGACATTGACTACCATACATCATGGACATAAAGCTATCTCCTTCGAGTGGGTATATAAAGTAAAGTTTAAGGTTGATGAGGCTTGACAAGTTAAAAGCACGTTTAGTGGTGAAGGGCTTTAATAAAAAAATTTAAGAAAAGGACTATAAGCATATATTTAGTCACATAGCAAAATTACCTACTATGAGAATTCTGATAGCCTTAGCAACTGCTAAAATTTGGCCAATATATAAGCTATACGTGAACAACGCTTTTTTACATGGCCATTTGGATGAAGACATCTATATGTTACCTCTTGAGGGCTACGATAAGATTGCAAATGATCAGGTATGTAAACAATTGTTGGGTGCTGCTGAAATTGAGTTTCAAATCAAGAAAGAATCCACATGTAGATAGTGCACCATATGGTAAGAGCAAATGCAGCAATTGTGTATGTCCATAGGAACAATACTGAGCACTCTTCTTGCCCCACATCAAACAATTGTGTCATTGTGCCTGTTACAAAACAATAAAACTGTTAGTGAACTGAAACCTACCTCAATTTTTTACCATTTTTGGATGCTCACCAATGTTCATTGCAGGTGGGAGCGTGAACTGAACCATAAGTAGGAAGTGATAGAGAGGATCAACTGGGAGGAAACCGGAACGACTAGCTAGAAATACGACGCCCATTCCTATAAGTGGAAGAATCAAGTACTTGACAACGACAACGGCCAAAATGACACTTTTCTCCAATCTTCCTAAGCGCAAACCCTCTATGAGGTTGCCACCCATGATAAGTGTGATGCAAGGTATCGTTCCATGCCTAAACAAATCCAATATTGAGTGAATATCATGCTTTGAAAAAAAAACCATATGTGTACAATTAATAAAGGAGCACCCTAGTAGTTTAGCGCAATCTTGAATGACATGAAGCAAAGCATGGTCTCCAATGATGAGGTGATGTAACCAAGGAACTGTTCCGAAAAACAACCCCAAAATCTGCCATTTTAGAGAGAAAAACAATATTTTGTTACTTTTCTTGGAAAATTAATAAGGATGGTGATGATCAAAGAGACAATTGGAATTGACTCACTGCACCAATTGTTGGCGGTGCTATGATCTGCTTTATGATTCCAATTATATGATCATAGCAAGTTTTAGTTTGTCGCTCTCGTATCTCATTTAATGCCTATGATTTCGGATAGGCATCAGAAAACTCAGTTAAATCTAGTTTGTGAGGTTTCCATATGAGTGTGTAAAAAGGCTTACTAATTGATTGTGCATGCTCACTTCTTGTCTGGTTTGCTTGTCTTTATTTTCTTCATCGAGAAGCTCTGTTCTTGGATGAGCTTCTTCGTCAATGTTTGGTATCATGTTGGCATTTTTAACTACTTGATTGTTTTTGTACTCCATGGACGCGTTTCGTACCAGTTGATACGTGAAAGTCCACATGTACAAACCACCAAGCTGAAGTCCAAAATCAACAAACAAGATCAACAATTCATTTTCCATACCTATCATGTAATCATTACCTTTTATGGATGCCATAAAAATAAATAAAATCAATTACCGCCATGGAGAAGGCGGTATAGGAAAGGCCAATGGATTTGCAGGTCATGTGATCGCCAAAAGGACTATCATTCTGGTGACAGATTGCTGGGATCAGTATCAACACAAGATTCCCAAGGTTACCAGTTGAACATGAAGCAATGACCAATCCTTTTATGTGTGGTTCTGGTTTCATAAGTTTTACTAGTCCCTTCCCAAGAAGTGCTCCGAACAAGAATGTTAATCCCACGTTAATTGGCATGAACCACCTAAAATTGTTTGATAGAGAAGAGCAAAATCATTATATTGACATGATTTATAATTAAATATCCAAGATGTGTCAAAGCGGAGATCAACTTACCATGAGATGATGTCTTGGAAATTAACAGTCTTAGCAAGGCTTGCAAATGTGAGTGAAGGAGTAAAGATTGTGAACACTATCTACATAAAAGTTTCAAGAATCAAGAATCAATTAAATTTGAAAAATAATTGACGCTCCTTGTTTGTTTGTGAATTTTTAAGATGTGCAGAACCTTGTTGAGAGACTTTCTAGCTTGGACAGGGAGGAGATCGAGATATTGAGTAGCCATGAAAGCTCCCAATCCACTGATGATCAACACTTGTAAAATCGGCATGAATGCAACCACGAAGAGTTTCAAGATCGACACCAAATCCATCGCTTCTTACTGTACGTGGAGACTATGGTGTCTTCTAATTTTTTATCGTGGTAGCGAGATCAAATCTCTGGGTTTAAATCAATCGAAGGATTGATCATTGACATTCTCGAACAAACTCAATGATCGGGAGTGAATTTCTTGGAACCGTTTACCTATGATAGAGAGAACTTATGATTCTTGAAAGATCGATAAATGGTGATGGTCAATTTGAGAAATGGAAACAAATGTTTTTCAATAGTACCCCGAGTAAAACACAAACTCAAGAAGCACTCACATATAATGAACTGATGATCGGGGATTTAAAGAAGAGAAAGTTATGATGAATTGTTATTTCTCTGTGTTGGTTGGCTTCTTGGACGTTGCCAAGTGTAGAGCTGTTATTTATTACCTCTGAAATATGATGACCGATTCACACATAAAGATGCAATATACAATGTCAAACTTTTTGTCCTTTTTGTTTTCTAGATCTCCACAAAATAAGAATTCCCAACTTAAATACATAGAACCATTTTTTTATTGTATCTTAAACTCTTCCAAAATATAATCGCCCCTAACAAACCCTAAACCGACAATCAAATCAAAATATTACGCGCACATATAGTACATTTTATTTTATCATGTAAGATCTCTTTATTCGTTGAATAAAAATTAAAATATAGTCTTTTTTGAATTGTGCCATAGGTAGAAAATTTCTTTAATGGAAAAATATATTTTCTTTTTAACGAGGAAATTGAAAAATGACGAAAGGAAATTTATAATGTATGAGATTCTAGGAATCAAGGTGGATCTTATTCCAACGTTTAAACTTCCCAACCCCCTCTTTAGTCCTTTGTATTTATTTTGACGTGCCACTCTTCCTCCATCCTTTCCATTCAACCAATGGCGTTGCCACAACTGTTGCCGCCGTTGAAGGTGAATTCCCATCTAACCCACACATGAACGCTACCGCATCGAATTGACACCTTATAATCCAAGAACCAAATGGTATGACTGCTAAGTCGTTCGATAATCCGGCACAACTCCGAATGAATGACTTCGAATTACACACGAGATGCAAGATAAAAAAAATTAGGGAGTTGGGTGCACAACATCAACTATATTCTTCTGCCTCTTTTTCATCGTCTTCATCCGTGTGCACTCAAAATTCTTCGTAGAGAGGTTTTTGAGTCGCCTACAACTCTACAAGCGGCGAAACCTTAGATTTTTGTTCGGCACAAGCCAAACGATGTCGAGGTGATCTCTTTTCCATTGGGGATGTCGATTTCTGTTGTTGTGGCATAGATTCATTCTAATGCCTTCCTTATCGTTGATAAATAGTTTGCTTTCGGTTATTGGTGATTTTTATTTATTTTTTTTGCTTGTTCCATTCTGAAATTTCTTTGCTTTTAATTCAAAGATCTAATTTTCATGATTATTCAATGTTCACATGCATGTGCCAGTTTGCCAAATCATTGCAAAATGCAGAATTAGTTTAGAAGTGGTATGGGCCATCTTTTGGCCTGTTGAGCCTTGAGCATGTACAACTCTCAACAGATCATGTTTGTGCTCCCTTGTCTAATAATTGTTCATATTATGGGTAAGTATGGATATGCCAAATCTAGATTGCTCATTTGATGACTAATATTTATTCAATGAACTACATATGCAACTTCACACACTTGATGACTAATATTTTCATTTATTTACTGATTGACAATTGCTTTAAGGGATATCTGTATTATTCAAATTTATTTATTTGTTTTAAAATCTGATGCTAATGATGCTTTATTGCATCATTTCAAGAACTTGACTATTTTACTTGTTGTTGCTCCCAAGTTTTGGAAAATACCGATGCAACTTTGAAGAATATGCTTGTTAATCATCTATCAATGGTAATCCAATCAAATTTCCAAGTTCTTAAATACTCGTATGTGCAAACTCATTACTTACGATATGGCTTCTTCAACCATCAAGAAAGAATGCTCGATTAAAATCACTAATAACCTTTTAAGTTTTGGACCAACAAAGTCTTGCACTTGCCAACGGGATTTTATAGGACAATGGCAATTAGTGTCATGTTCGATTCCCCCTCCCTATGTATCGAAGGAGAAAATTAAACATCTTGCTATGAAGTTGTGTGAATATGGTGGTGTTTACCACATCGTTTATACCAATTTCTACCAATATTATCAAATGCTAACTATTGTTAAATTTTCTAAACTATATTTTCTTCATAGATTTGTAGTTCGACCGTGAGAGAAGCTTTACTTAATGTGAGTCGAGCCTTGACCCTGACTAGTTCATTTCTCCTTTCGTGATGCTAAATATGCAGATGTAACATCTCATTTTATGGTCAGGTTTTTGGTGATAAGTTCGAGCTTTTGCAGGTAATTTTATGAAAGCATTTGGCGGGTTTCAAACCCGTACAAAAAAGTCATATATTTATGGGCGGATTTAGGATCAGCCTAATCGGAGTGTGCATCCGAAAAACCGGAGTGCGCAATATTTCGCCGAAATTTTAACTCTTGTTGTTCATCTTTCTTCTTGCAGTATAAGCGGAGAGAACAATTACAACATGCACCCTCCACTCCCAGATTAACACGGCCCCACTCCTACAACGCTTTACCTTCAGACGCATTCTTATCATTCGGTAGGTCGAATATAATGCATTTTCACATGTAACCAAACACATCTTGGGGGCGTTCAACGATTCGACCCGAAACCCGGCTTTTTTAAATAAAAAGTTGCGGGTCTTGCTCGTCGACCTGCAACTCGATCCGACCCGATGATCACTCCTACTTAAAACTATCTAATTACTGCAACATTCAGCATAGAATCTGTCTAATATGTATGATTAATTTATTTATCCATCAATGTGGAAGTATAACTGGAACGTGTATTCGCATTTTTATTTGCTCGTTCTGACTAATTCACATTGTTAATAGGTAAAGAATACCACCCCTCCTTCAAAGAAGCCAAAGAAGCCTCTTAGTTCATTTTTTCTCTTCTTGTATGTTTTCTCTACTCAGTACTTTAAATGCACATGTATTCAACTCCAATGTTTTTTTTAATTTGCTATTTGATCCTACATCAGCGAGGATTTCAAGAAGGAGTTCAAGAAAAAGAATCCCAACAACAAAATGGTTGCTGCTGTATGTGTTATTTATTTACTTTTTCGGTTTCTAGTTTAGTTCCTAGTTTTCTTTTTTTTAGTTGTTGTTGTTGTTGTTGTTGTTGTTGTATTTAATGGTTATATAAATGACCGATCCAGGATGTTGCCAACCAAGGCTGGTGGTGAAAGTTGGAATTCCATGAGTGATGTTCTAAGCTATTTATGCAATTTTTAATATATATTTTTGAGACGAAGCATAGTTTAGACTAAACATAATTTCTTAAACTATATAGGAGAAAGTCCCGTATGTTGAGAAGGCTGAGAAGAAGAAAAAGGAATATAAGAAGAAGATGCTCGCTTACAACAAGGAACAAGAAGACAACGACTAGCCATTTTTCTTGTTAAAGAACTTTACAAGTATTCAAAATTAAAGCTCAAGGTACGAGAATTTCCATTTTTTTTTGTTATTTTTTGCTTATGTATTTGCACTCGGTTGCTTCTTGGGATTTGGTTACTGAAAAAGAAAACCTAAGTGAGGATTAGCTGTTCAAATTTTTGTTTCATCAGGTGATTTTTACCCATTATTCTTCTGGTATGAATTACATGCTAGACAAGTTTTTGGTATTTTGCCTTTGGAAAATTCAAACTTTGTTTTTAATTTTTTTTTTTGGGTTTTTGCTTATTGCTCCATGTTTACTTTTAAGGTACAATCCTGTCCATTTCAATTAAAGTATTGCTTATTGCTCCATGTTTACTTTTAATGTACAATCTTGTCCATTTCAATTAAAGTATTATTGTCCTCCTTGAAAACTAACAATCTGGTTTTTGCTATCAATCAACATGCAATTTCTCGTTTGCAGGGAGATAAGTAAGGGTGAAAGGCATGTTTAGGGAATTTCGGCAAAATATTGCGCACTCCGGTTTTTCGAATGCGTACTCCGATTTTGGGCTCATCCTAAATCTGCCCATAAATATATGATTTTTTTTGTGCGGGTTTGAAACCCGCCCATGTATTTGTGCGATTTTCTTGTGCGAGTTTGAAACTCGCCCATATTTGTACCTTTTTTTGTGTGGGACGGAAATCCGCACATATCGGAGTGCGCAACACACAATTGAGAGTGCGCAAACGAACCGCCTAAAATTTAAAGACAATAATCACACTGAAACATTCTTTTTTTGAGGGAAAAGTGCAGCAACACTTGGATCATATCATTAACTATCTCAAGCAAAGCCACATTGGACAAAACATTTGGTAGGGAAGATGAGCAAGTCCTAACTCCTATACACCAAGGACTAAATCTAGCAATCTCATGTGCTAATCTCTTCCTTTTCCTGCCAACATGGTTCTAACAAATCTGAATCCTAACCTCCCTAATTTCTTTGGTTTGCTCAATGTTTTCCAGTGTATTTTTCAAGCACCTTTTTTCTGTCCCCACCAGAAACGTGACATTAAATTTTGCAGATCTTTTGAGAAATTTTTTGGTAACTTGAAAACGGACATGTCATAGGTGGGTATAGCTTGAGCCATGACCTTTAATAATAGAAATAAAAATTAGAGATAAATTTAAATAGTTAAAAATAATTTAATAGAAAGAAGTTTTAATAATAGAAATAAAAATTAATCTTTTTTAATATGAGGTGGGGCCAGAATCGTTTTGGTAGCTCGAAAAGGTATATCTTTAATATATAGTTATATTTGTGGATGGAATCTTTAACATATATCTTTTGAAGAATTTATTTATAGATATATATTGATTTTATTTTATAATAAAAATTAATGATAATTATTTATAATGTTTAAAATTAATAAAAATAGATAATAAAATACTTAATAGATATAATGAAATATTTGATATTCTTTAAATTTACGTAGATGGAAAGTAATAAAATATGAACAATATAATAACTAATTTTATCTAATCTTTACTTTATCGAATCACAAAATGAGTTTGGTCCCATCTTAAATTAAATTAATTAAATTTTAAATATTTTATATAATAAAATTATCTTTATCTTTCATATTTTATTATATCTTATTTATTAAGTTAACTTTTATTTTTTAAATTCTTATCTCTTACATATTTGAATATTTTAATTTTTTATTCATATTTTATTTTTTTTAATTAAATATCTATGAAATATCATCAAGGAAAAATAGAAATGTAATTATTTTATATTAATAATATATCTTCATTCTCAACATTAAATTTAATCATTTATATTGATTTAAAAAATTATACATTCTACGAGCAATAAATTACTTATAATATATTTTATATCATATTTTTATTTATTAATATTCTATTTATAATGTCTTTAAAATATCGAAGTAGGGGTGTCCAAACCCAAGAAAACCGAAGTTCGGTTAACCATGATTTCAATTAGTTAATTTCATGAACCGAAACCGAACCGTGAATCCCGGTTAACCATAGTTTGGTTAACCAATTTTTCGGTTCGGTTTTCTCGGTTACCGATAACCGTTTATGTAATTTTACCTTAAATAATTAAGACTGAAATAATAAAATTTGAATAAAAATAGTGATCAAGCAAGACTTTTATTTACATATGTACTTATATCATATTGTTTTGGTTGTTATAAACAAATATCGAGAGTATATACTATATTTTGTGGAATCATAAATTGTGTGTTTAATTTTTATCCCATCAAATTTAATAAGCGACTTATATCAATGTGAAGTGGAAAAATAGTGTATAAATTGTTAAAATTGAAGAATGAGAGACTCAAATTAACTACATTAACACCTTGAAGATCATAAAGTTTAACCACTAAATAAATCAAAGATAACAAATATTTGAATAAAATATTAATATATTTTCGGTTTTTCGGTTAACCGTTATCTGTAAATTCGTGAACCGAAACGATAAACTGAAAATATTTTCTGTTCGGTTAACCAAACCGAAATATCAAAAAAAGTCGGTATGGTTAACCTAAAAAACAATCGGTTTAATCAATTTGAAAGTGACATGTGTCGTTTAATAAATTTTTTAACCTCCGTTTTAGGTTATAGTTATATGATGATATGATATAATAGTTATATGATATGATGATATGATGATATATCGATTAAAAACGGATAGAATCTTTTTATAAAAAAACCCGATCGAAATTATGCTTAAAAAATCACATAAAATAAAAAATCTACTCTTGCCTAAAAAAAGAACGGAAAACTCGAAGGGATAGCGGAGAAACACCGCGACTCCGTGATCAGCTCTAGCAACCGGTGAAGGCTACCGGCAACCGGCCCCACTGAAACCCAGACACACAGTGGTGCGATTTCAAGTTTTCAACTTGGAAACCCATTAACTCTCATCACGTGAGCGGCCGGTATGTATCCGGATGTGACCAACACGTGTCTGTCTCGTCACCTTAGGGTTCCCAGTCAGCGGCCGTGTTTTGTTTGTTTCTCTCTTTCGTTCTGTTTTTCCCCTTGTTCGCCCATTCATCTCTTCCTCTCCCAAACTATTTGCGAACTAATTGAAAGGCCCTCTTTCCCCCAAAATTTCAGCCTTTCCCCCTCCTTTTCACCCTCCTCCGTGTCTGTTAATGGCGTCTTCGAGCTCTGGATTGCGCATAGCATCTGCATCCCTTCATCGTTGCTGAAGTAGCGAGATACCTCTTTCCGTCTCTGTCAATGGTATGTAACGAATTTTAAATGTATTCGGAGTTTGAAGTTTTAAGTTTGATGCCACTTCTTGTGAATTTTGTGATGGTTGTCTGAATTATTTTCTGATATCTGTTTCGGGAGCTATGCTGTTTTTCAAGTTCGCATATACCTGAATTGTGCTTCAGCATCTATCCCCGAATGTTTCCGAAATTATGTCTGATTCATATTATTACGTGTATCGATTTTGACAAGGCCTAGTATTGTTTTTTTGTATTGCTTGTGAGAATTAATCTGTAGGTGAACTAGTTTGTTTCATAAGTATAAATTGATTTTGGTAATGGTATGGCGGGGTAAGCTACTTCCAACTGTGGGATGCGTTCACTTTCTGTTTTTTTATGTGTATTAAACTGAACAGAGTTATATTTCTACCAAAAAAAAAACTGAACAGAGTTATAAGGAAAGAATATTTACTGCAGAATCTCCATCTCTAGGTCAAAAGTTTTGGGATTTCACTGACGGGGGCATCGAGGGAAGGAAGATCTGCAAGCCTGTTTAGGCTTTTGTTTACTTGTCTGTGAAAGTTGCTTTTATTTGGGGAAGGTATTGGAAACTCTTCAGTATATGTAGTGCACTTCTAGACTCATAGTTGTCTACCTCACAAATGGGAGAAGAAACCTCAAGGATTAATTGTTTGGGTTCAGGGTTGGCAGTGTTATTGAATGGTGCAGATAAGAGTCAGAAAAATCGTCTCGTGTCATGTCACGATGACCTTGGCCACCAATCTCTGGAGAAAACTCTTGAAAACATATTTGATCTTCCATACAAATCAATAGGCCCATTGACTTGTTCAATCGACACTACTTATGCGCGCTCGATCATCAACAAACACTTTTTCAAGTATCATGCTCATTCGATTGGTCCTACTCAGAATAGAGATGGTATATCCATGGTTGGTGGAAACTCAAGTTCTGTTGTCACAGTGGATGAATCCAGCATATCCGGTGATTTGAGGATAATCAAACCACCTTCACTTGTAAAAAGTATGGCCATTTTCAGCAGTGTTAGGGCCAATGCTTGTGTGTGGAAAGGCAAATGGATGTATGAAGTAATCCTAGAAACTGCCGGTATACAGCAGCTTGGATGGGCCACTTTGTATTGCCCTTTTACTGACCGTATGGGTGTAGGAGATGCTGAAGATTCCTATGCATTTGATGGTAAAAGGGTTAAGAAGTGGAATGAGGAGGACGGTTCGTATGGTCAGCCTTGGGTCCCTGGTGATGTCATTGGTTGCTGCCTTGATTTAGATGATGATAGAATATTATTTTACAGGAATGGAATATCACTGGGGGTGGCATTTGTTGGTATAAGAAAAATGGCCCCTAGATTGGGCTACTTTCCTGCTGTCTCTCTTTCACATGGAGAAAAATGTGATTTGAATTTTGGTGTCCGTCCCTTTAAATTCCCAATTGAAGGCTTTCTTCCTCTTCAAAATCCTCCACCTGAAAATGGGCTAGCCTCTCAGTTATTGCTGTGCTTGTCTAGGCTCTTGGAAATGCAGCCACAGATGGGAAGGGCTGAGTTGACATCTGTTGAAAAGCTTAGAAGACTCAAGAGATTTGCTTCAGTTGAAGACATTTTTCACCCTATTGCCAATGCAATATGTGAAGAATTCTTCTCTATTCTTGACAAGGAGGTAGAGTGCACAGAATATATAGCATGGGGTTCATTTTTGCCATTCTTGATGCAGGTATATGGTTCGCAAGCCCCCCATGATCATAAGAGCTTGGATAAAGTTCTAGATCTTTTTCTAAAGTTTAAGAGATCTGGCCCATTGTTTCAACATTTGATTGGTGCCCTTTCATGTCATTGCAAAACAGCATCCTTGGTTCTGACAGAGTGCCCTTATTCAGGCTCATATCCTTATCTGGCATTAGCGTGCCATTTATTAAGAAGGGAAGAATTGATGGTGCTTTGGTGGAGATCATCTGAGTTTGACTTCTTGTTTGAAGGTTTTCTATCGCGAAAAAGTCCGAATAAGTATGACCTCCAATCGATGTTGCCTTCTGTTTGGTGGCCTAATTCATACGAGGACATGTCTCAGGAAAGTAGTATGCTACTGATAACAACTGCTTTATCTGGTGCCATAAATAAGGTATGTCGGATACTCCTGCACCTTGATTTTTTCTTCCCTTTCCTGATTTTATTTTTCTATCAATCAGAACATATAGCTCTTTAATGTTGAGCAAGTTTTATACAGGTGGTTTTTATGCCGATGAAGGTGAAAAAGGAGGAACTACCTAGATAGTTAATTGTTGCAGTATGTGAAATTGTTTTTAGTGATTTTAAATGTGAGAACTGCAGCCTTTGATAAACATAGTTGTAGTCTTGCGGAGTTAGAATAATGGACAATAGGACTGTAAAGTGTAAACTATACAACTGACTGAGTGACTTCGGAGCAAAGTGGTAAAAACTTGGAAGGATAACCTAGTAAACAAGACAAATTGCAGACTGTAGGAACATAGAGATAGTACCTAGAAATGTCTTGCATTTTAACGATGCAGCATGGATAAGCTTTAATGTGGAGATTCCTGGAAACTGATTGGTATTCTTGTGGGGGAGTTTTATTATTATGTTTTCCCATCTATGCATTTTTTAGTGTACATTTGAATGGACAATCTATATAGCACACTATGTAAATTCATTGTGCTGTGACTTAAAGTGTTTCCCAATTTCTGAAGTGTGAGATGTTGATTTGCAGATAGAGGAGAAACACAGGGATCTGTGTTGCTTAGTTATACAGTTCATACCTCCTGTAACGCCTCCTCAGTTGCCAGGAGGTGTGTTTAGGACATTCCTGCAGAATCTCTTGCTGAAAAGTCGGGAAGATCGAAATGTGTCATCACCTGGAGTTTTAGGCAATCCTGTGCTTGTTTCTTTGTACACAGTTATTCTCTATTTCTTATCTGAAGGCTTTCCCAATGGATTGTCAAAGACCTGGGATGTTGACGCTAATAATGTCGGGTTTTTACATCGAGGTGGCCAACAAAGTTTTCCTATTGGCATGTTCCTGAAGAATGATCCTCTAAGAGGTGATATTTCAAGATTTGGAGGTTCGTTTAGTCACCTATCTAGATCTCATCAAACTCGAGATCAAGAGACAGATTTGATCTCATGGGAGGAAGGTTGTATGGATGATAAAGAAACTAGGGTGACTCATTGTACCAGACAGAAACCATGTTGCTGTTCGAGTTATGATATTGATGTCAGTAGATTTTACTATGATCCAATTCGATTCAGTTCAAGGGCATCTCGAGGACATAACACCCCCATCCCTGAGAGGTCTGCTCATGTTGCTACAGAATGCAGTGATGGGAGTTTGAGTGATGAGATCTCTGATAAACCAAGTTCAAGTGACCATTCTCATTCTCAATTTGAGTTTCGACCTGTTCAGCATACAAGGGTAGTACCTAGAGACTACAACTTCTCTTCAGCTACATTGGGAGAGGAAGAACTTTTGGACGCTATGCTATTATTATATCATTTGGGTTTAGCTCCAAACTTTAAACAGGTGAGATTCTTCATATGCATGATTGAGAAAATTGAGATACTTTAAGATCTGTTCTCTCATTTTGAATCCACAATTATGTACATGCATTATTAGAGGCTGCATGCAATACTGCTTCCTATAAACTTGTACTTCTATATTTACACATTTAGTAGTATATGATGACAGCAGGCTAAGTGATAGATATTATAAATCATCAGTTTATTATGACAGGAGGGTTAAGTGTTTATTACGGTACAGTAGGCTAAGAAGAGTTCTATGAGTACGTTCAATGATACATAATACTCCGTATTGTAATAAAGGGAGACAGTGTATATGTAGACAAATGACAGAAATTTTAAGAAATAAACTTTTCTCCCCCTGTTCTTTCTTTCTTTATACCCTCTTATTAATTTTTTAGGGATCATTCTTGATGCAGTTGTAGCATTTGAATGATGCTAAGAGGCATTATTTCTTGTCATGTTATGCTATTATTTCCTTGTATGGAACATCTTGTTGTATCTTCTGTAATTATGAAGGCATCTTTTTGATTTACAGGCATCTTATTACATGGCACATCAGTCACAATCAATATCCCTTCTGGAAGAAGTGGATAAACAATTAAGAGAGAGATCCTGTAGTGAGCAACAAAAGCGGCTTAAAGAAGCTCGGAACATTTATAGGGAAGAAGTTATTGATTGCATAAGACAATGTACATGGTAAGCTTTACATAATACTTTTATGTTCTGCACTAGCTGTTTATTAGTTCACCAAATTCTACAACTCTTATTAATTGGAAAACTTGTAGTGGGTTTGTTTGTTTTTTATGGAAATTCAAAATCACATTTGATATAGGCTAAACTGTTGCATGCTATGACAGTACAGTTACCTATATCAAGGGCCACCACTAGGACTGAAGGTATTTTTTGTTGTTTGAACTTCAGCCTGTGTTGGTTAAAGTGGACTTATAACATCTGCCCGTCTCACAGTAAATGGTTCTCCCTTGCTGCATTTTGGGATATGATTCTCTCATTGCTAGTTACAGTAGTCTTTTTCGATTGCTGTCTGTTTTTCTTAGCCAAAACATTGAAGCCCTTTATATATTATTGTTCCCAACTCCACACAGCCTTGTGATAAGTATGTGTTCTGATTATTTTGTCAAATGTGAAGATAAGCTTTTGATACAGGTTGTGATATGATTATAATCATCCTTGACCTATATATCTGTTTCTTTTCCTGTACTTCGTATCTGCATTCTCATATGCTGATTTTGAAGTTATTCTATCATTTTTGGTCTCTTACTGATTTTTTTGCACACAACAGGTATCGCATCTCTTTGATTTCTAGATGGAAACAAAGAGGAATGTATGCAGCATGTATGTGGACTGTGCACTTGCTTCTGGTTCTCAGCAAAGATGATAGCTTGTTCAGCTTTGTTCCTGAATTTTATTTGGAAGCTTTGGTAATTTCTCCTCACTTAATTAGGCCAGTTATAGCCTTATGGGGGGTAATAACAGTTTTATTTGGATACTTTATTTTATGTGAGTTATTGGAGATGGATAGTGATCATCATTCTCTTGGGAGCATAAATGAATGTATAGCTGTCATCTTGGATGCTGCTGCACAGTTAATGATGCTTCAGTTTACCTGGATAAACAAGTACATGTTCGAGCATCATTGAGCAACTAACCATGTGATCTTAAAGTGTATATAACTTGCCAACGTAATAAATTGATTATTCTACATAGAGAGGCATGGGGGTGGGGTGGGGTGCATCCTCATGCTCATTGGCTTTTATACACTGCCTTTGAGATGGATTTAGTCCCTATATCAATTTTGGTGCATTCTAACTAAATTCAGTTATTATTGTCACATAGCTGAATTTTAGTTTTTCTTGGGTCTATTGGGCGTATCCCCTTTCACTTGGGCAGGGGTACCCCCATCTTGACCCCCCAGATTCTGCTGTAGCGGAGCCTCACTGGGTCAATAATGATGATGACGAGAGAGGCATGACGCGCATGTCTAGATAGTCTCTCGATCAATAAGTGGGTCTCCTTTATCTCATTAAGTTAGCCCACTCATCAAATTATTAAGGAAAGAATGCATCAATATAGGTAATATTTGAAGAAGAAAATGAGAATCGCTATAAATGAATTCAAAATTAAGATTGTTAGTCCGATGCTGCAAATTCTAATTAACGCGTTTACATCTAGGCGCCCTAGTTGAACTAAGTAGTATGTGATTATGTGTGTGGTGCTTTCTCATGTTTACATGATCGTGTATTACAGTTTGTGAACGAGTTTTTTATTATCTTGTGGTAAATGCAGGTCGACTGCTTCCATGTTTTGCGAAAGAGTGATCCCCCATTTGTACCGTCTGCAATTTTTATCAAGCAAGGCCTGTCTTCATTTGTATGTTTCGTACATATCTTTCTGTTTTAGTTATTAAATTATTTTTCTTTGGCTCTAGTGTACTTCCTTGATTTGACAACATTGTAAAGTATCCCATAAGGAAAGAACCTGAATTTCTAAAAAGGACTCTTTGCCTACAAGTTAATGGTTTCTAAATTCTCTTTACTTCCTTGATTTTTCCAACTTTGCAGAGTATTGCTGCAGATATCTTGAGATTTTATTATCCAAATTGTTGGATCCTGTGTATCTAACTTGAACTATCATTTGATTTCTGAGCAGATCACTTTTGTTGTCACCCACTTCAATGATTTGCGGATAACAAGTGCTGATTTAAGGGACTTACTATTACAGTCAATATCGGTATTGGTGCAGTACAAAGAACATTTGGCTGCTTTTGAAATGAATGAAGCAGCAAGTCACAGGATGCCAAAGGCATTACTATCTGCATTTGATAACAGAACCTGGATATCAGTCACTAACATAATTGTTAGACTGTGTAAAGGGTCTGGTTTTGGCTCTTCAAAGCGTGGCGAATCATCCTCATCCTCTGTTCTTTTCCAGGTAAGAACTTTCCTAAGCCTTGTGTTCTTTTCTCTGTGGATTACAAATTTGAAATTGATGTTGCTATATACTACAATATAATTGTGCTGCCATCCTCATTTTACGCGGCTGAATATCTGCTTGTTCTTGATTTATAAAGAGATTGCTTCGAGATGCTTGTGTTGAGGATCAAGAACTCTTCTCTAGTTTTTTGAATCAATTATTCAACACATTGAGCTGGACGATGACTGAGTTCTCAGTTTCCATCAGAGAAATGCAGGAAAAGTACCAGGCAAGTTTTTTTTCCCCATTAGTTTGATTGTGTGTGCATCCATGTATCCATATTTTCTTGCTTTTTTGCTATGGGCCATGAGGTGTTGGAGGGAGTACTTCCTCTTATTTTCCTTTTTTCTTTATTTTCATCTTCTGCAAAATTTGCAGGCTCTGGAGTTCCAACAAAGGAAATGTGGTGTGATCTTTGACCTGTCATGCAACCTTGCTCGAATACTGGAGTTCTTTACACGTGAGATTCCTCAAGCATTCCTTTTAGGAACAGATATGAATCTCCGCAGGTTGACAGAGCTGGTTGTATTTATACTGAATCAAATGACTTCAACAACAGATTCAGACTTTTTTGACTTGTATGTAACGTGTAACCTTCTTGCTAATCCCCTTTATTCAATTGAACACCCTTTTTCTGCAGTTCCTTAGAAATCACCATTTTTTGCACATGAATCTTTTATTATATAAAAATTCTTCTTGTAATGTCTTTGTAAGGATTTTGTTGGATGTCTAGTTCTGCTGTTCAAGAAGGCAAATTACTTGAAACTTTTCATACCTTCTAAAGCAAATCACTTTTAGGAACCTCCTTGAAATTTGAAAACTACTTGAGCACTTTGTGTGGGGAAATGGTTGAGCTGGGTTACTGATGAGTCTCTTACTGAATCATATGTTACTTCTTAAATCAGATCAGTAAGAAGACAAGGGCATTCTTTGGAGAAGGTGAACCGGGGAATGATTTTAGCTCCTCTAGTTGGAATCATCGTGAATTTGCTGGATGGAAGAGCTGAATCTGATGAAAGCGAGCAGAATGATGTTGTTGGGTTGTTTGCAAGCTTGGACTGTCCTGATACTGTGCTTTGTGGGCTCCAGTGCATGCTTGAATACAACTGGGTTAGCCTCTTCCTCTCTATCTTTCCTGATACCGAGCTTTATTAAGAGTGATTTTTCTAGGTAGAGGTTAAGAAGCTTGAAATGAAAATATTTTGTTGATTGTATTTATTTGGCTTTATTTTATTTTGTTTGTTTATAGGTTTTATCAAAATTTCTGTATTATGAATTCTTATTATTATTTTATTAAGATATTATCATTTGGGCAGGCTGATTCCTCCAAAGGACATGTCCATTTTACGAAGCTAAGACAACTAGAGGAGTTCTTGAGCCTGCTACTAAGCCAAATGGCATCCCGAGAACCGGAAAGTAGTGAAGCCAGGCTAGAACAAGCAGCAGATAGTGAAGACATCACTTGCTGTATCTGCTACGCATCTGATGCAGACGCTCAATTCATGCCTTGCTTGCACAAATCTTGCTTCGGATGCATCACAAGGCATTTGCTCAACTGTGAGAGATGCTTCTTCTGTAATGCGACGGTTGCAGGCGTGAAAAAGTTATCTCAAAAGCCAGCTTAATATGCTTATATATAAAGTTGTTGCGCTTACCTGTATTATTCGGGTTTTGAGTTGCTTTCTTGATCCGCTGCTGCCGCTTTCTATTATTTGTGCAAATGCGGAGGGCAGTGAACTTTTGAAAGTCTCATCGGCAGATGAGGATCTGTGGAGTGGAAGGCTAAAATAGAGAAATAAAAAAGAAAGGGAAGTTGAAAATAAAGTTGGGTATATGATATCATTATCATGTTTGAATGTTGCAACTTACAAACTGGGGTTTGTGTGTATATTTAGGTGCAGTTTGGTTCCTCAGGAAATGTGGTAGAAGCCACACTAGCCAGGGATGGGAAATTTGGTCTAGTTTCTCCAAGAATTTTGTAGACAAATATTGTATATATGAGAATGTGAATTGGATTCTCTGGCAATTTAAAATTTTTGATATTTTTTTGGCAATGCGAAGGAGAAATCGCTAGCTGGAACTGTTAATCAGCTAAAAAACAACTCTGCATATAAGATGAATTGTACAAGTGCTTATCAAAATATGATCGAGAATCTCAAGTCATCATTTCTTTGTGAACTTATTTATCAATATATGTTATTGCTTAGCATATATATTATTGTGTATTATGACAGTCATATATATATATATATACTCCCTCCGTTTCACAATAGTTGTTTATATACACTTTTTTTCTTGTTTCACAATAGTTGTTCATATAATTTTTTTTTCCACTTATACCCCTAATAATTACACCATATTAATTATATACACTTTTTCCAATGCAACTTTTAGAGTATAAAGTAGCTTTTAATAGGGGTAAATTTGGAAGAATTTTTCCCCCTTAATATATGTGCAAATTTGTCTAAGAACAACTATTGTGAAACGGAGAGAGTATATATTTGTAATATATGTGAAAAAAAAAGAATAATCATATATCCTTATGGTTTGCGCGGTGGGGTAGTAATGGGTTATTTTTACTACTTTACAAAACAGTATGTGCTTCACACTGATTATTGACACGAGAATAGCTTGTTTCAGTGTCACGCAATCGCTTTCTCATCTATCTTTGGTTCTCTAATTCTTCTCTATTATTTTTTTCAATCTCTCACCTCGAGATCCATAAACATTCTGCATCGTCCATTTTAGGAAAAAAGCGCATGTCCCCCAAAAAATCAATTCAGATTTCGCTATTCTTCAATCATCAGCGTCCTTAATTTTCTTATAGTGCTTCCTTCTCTCACAACCAGCAAGCATGGCGCTTTCTCTCCTTTCACCACCCCAACTCTCCTCCTCCAGCCTCCTCCTTCCCAGGCATCGCAGCCCCGCCGCTACTTGGCCGCTTTCAACCGCCACATTCATCTCCACTTCCGCCGCTGCGCAACTAATCTCTCGTCCTCGCTCCGTGAACGTCTCCGTCGGAGCTGATCTCTCAGGTATCGCCGTCGGCGAGGACTTGCCGGACGATTACGAGAGCCGTATGCCTAAGCGCGATGCTAAAGACAGGAGGAGAGCTGGAGTCCTCCTCCATCCGACGTCGTTGCAAGGTAATTATGGGATTGGCGACCTTGGCGACCAGACTTTTCGATTTATCGACTGGCTTCACGATTCCGGTTGCACGGTTTGGCAGGTAAGATTTGTTATTTCTTGCGAGCTGGATTTCGTTATTGACTTCTGTCTGGATGGTGTAGGCTGTAGCCTAATTGGAGTGTATTTCCATCATTGAAATAGGTTCTTCCGCTTGTTCCTCCGGGGAGAAGGGCTAATGAAGAGGGATCGCCGTATTCTGGCCAGGTGCTCTTTCTCACTATAGCCACATTTGGTATCTATGACATTCTCGCATGATTATGGTTTTGAAAATAATTTGTGTACGAGATGGAACTGTTGTAATGCTTAAGCATTAAATACCATGATTGCAATTGTGTGGTTTTATTCACGTCATGTTGTATCTCTTGAGCGCTTCAATCAGGACGCAAATTGTGGAAACACTCTTTTGATTTCCCTGGAGGAGCTTGTCAAGGATGGATTGCTACTCGAGAGTGAGCTGCCAGAGCCAATGTAAGTTGGGCTTTGTGTATTGCACTTGATTAAGTTTTTGCTTTCTCCCCTCACTTCATCAAAATCTCCGCAGAGAAGCTGAGATGGTGGATTTCTCATCTGTAGCCGAGATTAAGGATGCTTTGGTGGCAAAGGTAATTTGTCATTGGAAACATTTTGCTCTGTAAACATCTTATCAGCTATTATCAACTAACAACATAAAAATGATTCAAATAGCGCCCAACTGCCCATGATAGTTTTTGCTGGAAGTCTGTGTGCTTGATTGATTCCTACATTACTTTCATTCTGAACCATGTATTGCGACCTCCTTTATCAGCGATTTAATATCTGTAGAATCCTGTTTTACTGGATTTGGACACTGCTGTAAGATTGAACCGCAAATCTGGATCATCCTAGGCTAAATGCACGATGAAAGATATAAAGGACTTTACCTGAATTCCCATCTTGGACAATGCATCTAGGGGTTCATTTGGTTCTCACCACAATTTCAGGGAACTTATTTAGGGGCACAGTACTCGTAGTGTGCCCCTGGGATATTTCTTTAATGAATGTGACACACTCATAGTGTTGTTTTAGAGTGTAATAATTAACTTGATTCGTCAAGACAATCATCATCTTTTCTTTGGCTCTGCCTGAGTTCCTACACCTCTTAAGAGGCTTAGTCATCCTACTTGAGAGTTTGGTTGAAACTTTATCTAGCATCAAAGGAGCACCACGTTGAATTTCCCAATCATGTATCACGTTTGAAATACGTATTACTTTATTTGTTGATAGAACAACCTTGGAGCTGTGATTATTCTTTAATGCACTAAATAGATGCTACAAACTTACAAATATGTTGCTTGTCTTAGGCTGCAGGGAGGCTAATTACAAGTGAAGGGGAACTCAGAGAGCAGTTTAATGATTTCTGCAGAGACCCTGATATAATGAGTGTGTTTTTCCTATTATTTTTAAATATTTGCTTTCATTCCAAGTGTTTTAGAATACATGGAGAATTGGAGATGCACCTAATAGAATTGTGCTTGTCTGTGACTCTTTTGCACACATTACAGTTCTACAATGTTCTCACTAGCTCTCTTGCACCCAATCTCCTTTAGGCTGGCTGGAAGATGCTGCCTATTTTGCTGCAATTGATGATACCATAAATTCATTCAGCTGGTATCAATGGCCTGAACCTTTGAAAGATCGTCATCTTGTAGCTTTAGTGCAAATCTATGATAGCAAGAAAGAATATGTAAGTCTTGGCTTCCTTTCAAATTTTACTCGTTATATACTTATTATCTTTAATTTCGCAGCTTTACTTACTTACACTTTCAGTTGGACAGATAAATACATTTATCGCCCAACAATTTTTATTCCAAAGACAATGGAAAAGGGTTAGGGACTATGCCCAAAGGAAGGGGATCAAGATAATGGGAGATATGCCCATTTATGTGGGTTATCACAGTGCAGATGTTTGGGCTAATAAAAGGCAATTTTCACTGGTGGGTATATCATGTCTATAGATGGTTTTCATTTATTTGTTTTTATTTTATCATGTTTTAGTTAGTTTAAAAGACAAAAAATGCTCCTATCAGTCTTAGGGCATTCTCTCTTTTAATTGAACTATACTTTTTGATTCAATATGCATTTTCTTCTTGGATAGTGTGATTATTTTTAATTAGACCATTTATTTGCAGAATAGAAAAGGCTATCCTCTTTTAGTGAGTGGTGTTCCTCCTGATGCATTTAGTGAGACTGGGCAGCTTTGGGGCAGGTTGGTGATTATATTAATGGAGCCTCTTATAGGACTAAGTGTTTGATTGCTTATTTCCTGCACTATGTCAATTTTTTTTGTTTCATGAAACCTCTTTACGTACTTATATTTATTTAAGCCCTCTGTACGACTGGAAAGCAATGGAACAAGATGGATTTTCCTGGTGGGTACGCAGAATGCGAAGAGCTAAAGATCTCTATGATGAGTTCAGGATTGACCATTTTCGAGGATTTGCTGGATTTTGGGCAGTTCCATCAGGTGAAAGACTTGTAAACTGAATGCTAGAATCTCAGTATACGAGGTTATATGTTTTGTAATGAAGTAATTTGCATCATGTGCAGGTGACACAATTGCATTGAACGGCCGATGGAAGGTTAGATCTTTCCCAACTTTAAATTTTTTTAATCATTGCATTATATTTTGGTGACAATTTATTATGACCTGGTGGCAGGCTGGACCAGGCAAATCTTTATTTGACGCCATCTTCAGAGAGGTTGGAGAGATTGACATCATAGCAGAAGACTTGGTAAGTATAGATTGTCATGAAATTTTTGCTACAAATTTTTACATACTGTGAGCCTCTGCATCATTTATTAAATTGCTCACAACGTGGTCACAGTTTTCGCGCTTGTGTGCATATGTGGATTATTTTTTGTTGAATCCTTACCCGTTGGCTGATCATTGCCATTCTCTTTTCGCTATAGGGAGTAATCACAGAGGATGTTGTAGAGCTAAGGAGATCCATTGGGGCACCTGGGATGTCTGTTCTTCAGTTTGGTAGTAACTTTCTGCCAGCTCTTTAGAGTCTCTGATTTCAGGCACCTTCTCTTGAAAGTGTCAATTATGTGCTGCTGCGTATGTTGGTCCAGGTTTTGGAGGCGATGCAGACAACCCTCATTTACCTCATAACCATGAGAGTAATCAAGTTGCATACACTGGTACTCATGATAACGATACGGTAAAGTTCATAATCATTATCTTCTTTTTTCTCTCATCACCAAGGCTCTATATTAAGTCTATCTGATACAATATAGATACGTTTGATAAAATTTCTAGATTTTTTTTAACTACAGGTACTGGGTTGGTGGGAAACGTTGAATCCTGAAGGCAAATTCCATGTGAGGTTTCTTCTCTTGAATATTCAATTGAGTACAACCTTATTAAAAAATATTATGTAACATTTTACGGTTTTGAGCATACCAATTTTGATCTCCTATTCTTTTTACTTAAAAATAAATATGATTATTAATACAGGTGATGAAGTGCACATCATTAACTGAAGAAAAGGATGTCTCATGGGAGATGATCAAGATGGTGCTCTCTTCAGTGGCTAAAACTGCAATTGTACCCATGCAAGACATTCTTGGACTTGGAAGCTCAGCTAGGATGAACACTCCAGCAACTCAGGTAAATTGCAAGCAACATGAAATGAAGGATGTAATTTGATCATTAGCTGTTTATTTAGCTAATAAGACTTGACAGTCTACTGTATGTTCATAAAAATTGCAAGTTGTAACTTGTGATTATTCTCTTCCTCTGACTATAACAGGCCGGGAACTGGAGCTGGAGGATACCATCATCCGTGAGCTTTGATTCGTTGGAAAATGAAGCAGCTAAACTACGAGATCTGCTATCACTATATGGACGCCTGTAGACTGGAGGAGCAATGGTATAACATTTGAATGTGTCAGCTTTAAACATTTGACAGTCATGACAAGTCATGTTTTCAATCAACTTCAATGAAATAAAATGGGATCTCAATCCCCTTTTTTGCTCAAATTTTAGTCAAATAATTTTGATTTGAACGAGTTCTTATGTGCTATATTGATTGAACTGGTACTTGACCGTAAAAGAACATTGCAATGGAGTGAGAAGAACAACAACCACTTAACTTAAAGGAGTTTGGTCACCAGTAGTCATTACAAGAACACTTTCCCTCCCTAAAATGGTGAAACCGAACTCTGTCTCTAACAACAATTTCTCTTTGGTAGATCATGGATACGAGCTTTATGACTGAATGACAATCTGTGCACACTCGGAGATTCTTAACTACTCTTATGGGCAAGTAGTTTGGAATATGAATTAATCCATACGCAATAGCCAACCTCTCACTATGAACACCCAACACTTGCTCTTTTTCCTCCTCATCAATATCATGCAACACATCAACAGTCACAGAAATGTAACCCTTCTGTTTCAGCTTTCTCGTCATCTCATCTAGCATCAAGTACAGGCTCTTGCTTTCCGGGTGTGATTTATCTCCCATGAGAAATTGGTGCACCATGCCATTGATCTCAATTGAGCTCCAACCACACACTTTCTTCGCGTTTTTGTCTTTCATTAAACTCCTGATTTCGCCTACACTAGACCACCTCCCTAAAGAAGCATAAACATTTGAAACCAGCACGTAGTTCTCAGCTTTATGAGGCTCTAGCTCAAGTATCACCTTACTCACACGTTCAACGAGTTCTTTATGCCCGTGAGTCTTACAAGCCATGAGCAAAGCTCTCCAAGGAATAACATTTGGCTTCATGGGCATGGCTAGAATGAAGTTGTACGCTCTGTTGACAAGTCCTGCTCTGCAGAAGAGATCTACCATGCAACCGTAATGCTCGATTTGAGGATCAGTCTTATATTCTTTTGACATGCTATTGAAGTGGTGAACACCCTCGTTGACTAAACCAGCATGGCTGCATGCACTCAAGACACTGGTGAAGGTCACAGAGTTTGGCCTTATATTGGCTCTTTTCATGTCATTGAATAATTCTAGAGCTTTGCTACCATAGCCATGAATAGCGTATCCGCCGATCATGGTAGACCATGCCGTTACATCTTTCTCGTTCATGGTCTTGAAAACCTCGAGGGCTTCATCGATGCTGCCACATTTTGAGTACATGGTAACCAATGAAGTTCCCAAAACAACATCAATTTTGATCTTCGTTGTGTTGATATAAGAGTGCACCCATCTACCCAAATTCAAAGCACTTGATTCTCCACAAGCCCCTAAGACAGTAGCCAGTGTAAACCCATCAATCCGAACCCCATCTCTTACCATCTCCTTGAACAATGCTAGCGCCTCATTTGCATTCCCGGCTTGCCAGTATCCAGAGATGACAATGCTCCAAGAAGCAACATCTCTCTCAGGCATTTCATCGAATAGCTTGCGCCCCAGATCCAAGCACCCACAGTTGACGTACAAGCTCACAAGACCATTCACAGCCGGGGTTTCACACCCAAACCCCAGTTTAACAATCAATCCATGGGCCATTCTACCCTCTTCAATCCTCCGTAGTTTACAACAAGCCTTGAGAACAAAACCGAGCGTATAGCTGTTGGACAAAATGCGTGAGAGACCCATGTCCCTAAACAGGGAGATGGCTTTGGCTGTGGACTGGTAGTCGCTCGCTAGGGAGTAGCCTCGGATGATGGTGTTCCACATGAACAAGTTGGCTGCTTTCTGGGCAGTTGAGAAGATTTGGCGGGCATAGGACATTTGCCCAGGAATTCTAAGGGAGGAAGCCTCTATCAGTTTGCTCATCAGGAGCGTGATTTCGGTTAGACCGTTGCGAACCATGTAGCCATGGGAGGCTTTCAGGTGTCGGACCGTCTTGCATCGCTCGATTGCAGCTGCTACGGAGCCCTGATCCAGCTTGGGTTTGAATCGGGTGATCATCACTGTGGACAGCTCGAGTCGGGTAGAGTGAAAACTGGCTTACTATTTTATAACATTTTTCTTGAAAAAAATTCAAATGTAATTTAATGACTTTTATACCGGAGCGGAGCATTAGTCAGTTGATTCAAGCAATTCACATCACAGTCTTCTCATATTAGTCATATACTCGTATGTAATATTGTAATCAGCAATCGTGTAACTACAATTGAGTAATTGACCGTCTGTCTGCGTTCACTGGGGATGAGAAAATACTTGAAATTATGTTGCAAAGCTATAGACTCTCAGGCTTTCAACCTCTCAACGTTGACATCCAAATTCTCTTTAGAAAATGAAATCCTTTCGGTTCGTAAACTCCGACACAAGCGGCGAGAATTCGCTCATCTCTTGCAGTTGCCCGTCAAATCAGAAGAGCCCATTCTGCATTACAAGAAAACCCATAGCCAAATGGTTGTCTCAGGGTGTCATTCTGATACCTTTCTGGCTAACCTTCTCATGAATTCATGCTCAAAATCGGGCTGTGTTCGGTATGCACGCAAAGTGTTCGACAAAATGCCTAAGAGGAATCTGATATCTTGGTCGACATTGATTACAATGTACGCCCAAAATGGGTATTATGAAGACGCTTTGCTAGTCTTCTTGGAGTTTCTAAGAAGCTCAGATGGTATATCCAATGAATTCATATTGGCTAGTGTTGTCCGTTCTTGTGGTCAACTGGGTGCTATCTGTCTGGGATCTCAAGTCCATGGTTTTGTTGTCAAGTATGGTTTGGATCAAGACGTGTACGTTGGTACCACTTTGATTGATTTCTATTCAAAGAGCGGTAATATGGATACAGCGAGTACTGTTTTCGATGAGTTAGATGTCAAGACCTCAGTTACATGGACAACAATTCTAACAGGATATACAAGAATTGGCAGAGGTGATGTTGCATTGATGCTGTTTTATCGGATGAAAGATGCTGGCACTCTTCCTGATAGGTATATCCTATCTACCGTTTTAAGTGCGTGTTCATTGCTTAAGCATCTTGAAGGGGGTAAGCAGCTCCATGCATACGTGTTAAGGAGAGGAACTGTGATGGATGCTTCGGTGATGAACGCTCTCATAGATTTCTATACAAAATGTGGTAAGGTGAGAAGCGGACGGTGTTTATTTGACCTTATGGTCTCAAAAAATCTAATTGCGTGGACAACAATGATTTCTGGGTGCATGCAAAATTCATTCAATGTGGAAGCAATGGAATTGTTTGCTGAAATGAACAAATTCGGTTGGATAGCCGATGCTTTTGCCTGCACAAGTGTCCTCACCTCCTGTGGGTCACTTGAGGCTCTTCAGCCCGGAAGGCAAGTTCATGCTCTCACTATAAAGGTAAATATTCAATCTGATGAGTTTGTGAAGAATGGTCTGATAGATATGTACTCTAAATGTGAAGCTCTGGTTGATGCTAGAAGAGTTTTTGATACTATTTCTGAACATAATATTGTTTCATACAATGCAATGATTGAGGGATACTCAAGGCACGAGAAGCTACACGAAGCACTAGATCTTTTCCATGAGATGAGACTTAACAAGTTTCCTCCTAACCTTCTGACTTTCGTTAGCATTCTTGGCGTATCATCTTCGGTATTAGAGATTAAATTAAGCAAGCAAATCCATGGTCTCATAAAGAAGATTGGGTTTTCCTTGGATTTATTTGCTGGCAGCGCCCTGATTGATGTTTATTCGAAATGCTCTCTTGTGGCGGATGCAAGGCTTGTTTTTGATGAGGTAAAAGAGAAAGATTTGGTGGTTTGGAATGCAATGTTCTTTGGCTATACACAACAGATGGAAAATGAGGAGGCTTTAAAACTCTACCGTCATTTGCAAGTTTCAGGGCAGAAGCCTAATGAGTTCACTTTTGTCGCACTGATTACAGCAGCCAGTAACTTAGCAAGTATCCAACAAGGGCAGCAGTTTCACACTCAGCTTGTCAAAACCAGCTTAGACCTTGACCCATTTGTTACAAACGCGCTTGTTGACATGTATGCCAAGTGTGGAAGCTTAGATGAAGCTCACAAAGTATTTGATTCTGCAAAACAAAGAGACGTCCCGTGTTGGAATTCAATTATCTCCACATATGCACACCACGGAAAATCCAAGGAGGCTCTTTCTGTGTTTAAAAAAATGCTCCAAGAAGAAATTCAACCAAATTATGTGACATTTGTTGGAGTTCTCTCAGCGTGCAGTCATGCAGGGCTTGTAGAGCTCGGCCTTGATTACTTCAACTCAATGAGATGCCATGGGATTCAACCCGGGATGGAGCATTACGCTTGTATGGTTACACTCTTTGGAAGAGCGGGTAAATTAACAAAGGCTAAGGAGTTAATTGAGAGAATGCCTTTTGAACCAGCACCATTAGTATGGAGGAGTTTGCTAAGTGCATGTCGGGTTTCTGGTAATGTTGAACTTGGTGCATATGCTGCAGAGAAGGCTATATCATCGGATTCTTCAGACAGTGGCTCGTATATTTTACTTTCGAATATTTATGCGGGTAAAGGCATGTGGGAAGAAGTGAAGAGAGTGAGGAGAAGAATGGAGTCGTCTGGAGTGGTTAAGGAGCCGGGGTGCAGTTGGATAGAGCTTAACAGTGAAGTGCATGTCTTTGTTGCCAAGGATAATACTCATAGCAAAGCTGATCTCATCTTTTCGGTTTTGGATAATGTGGTTGAAGAGATGAAAGCATTGGGTCATTTGCCTGATAGGACCGAGATCCTAATGGGTGCTTGACCCGTGAGTGCTTGTTACACTATGATCAAATCTCTGAGGTGGGAGTTTGAATTGATTTGGATGGTATATTGTTTCAGCATAATGTTGGGATATTAAACTTGCAAGGAATCAACAGAGTTGTTCCTTGTGTGGAATAAAACTGTTTCTCTCTCCACTTTTCTAGGCCTTACCTGTAAATTTTGCAAGAGTGAAAATGGGGACTCGAAAACTATTAAACATTTATGTTCGCTCTAGTTTCAGTTAGAGTATTTTACCACATTCTTTGAAATACATAATTTTTGCATTTCTATTTCTTATTATTGTAGGATTCACTGCGGCAGTATCATTCTTCCTTGGGCACTGGACAAGTGGGTAGTGCGTCTAGGATATGTTGAGTTGGCTAATCTCAATTGTTTGTACTTGCTTTTTTGTTTTTCCTTATTTTGAACTCGAATAATTTATCACACACCGATCAAAGTGAAATGGAACGGTATGTATGATGAATCAAGGACAGAGATACAAATTCGTATATTCCTAGCATATAATGAATCTATGAAACAATCATGTCAATTTACAACTACTGAAAAATTGAATGCGGTTCTATACAAATCACACAGATTGCATAAGCAAGCAAGCCCCTTTTGAAAACAATGACACTCCGGGAGGACAGAAGCCGATAACAGGCTGCTGGTTCTCAATTATAAAATTAAAAAAGCCACCAAAAATAGTTCTTCGTAGATTCTTCACCTGAAACAGAGCTAAGTAATTGCCTTCTCTATCATAAATGCATGTCCAAAATTATATAGTTAGCTAAACATTGATGTCATTGCGTCTTGGTCTAGTATAACTGAGCTCAGAAGCACTCGAGACATTGAATCTCGGCATGTTGTTCGCTTCAGGGGTTATTATTGGACGCTGAGGGTAAAGGGTTGGAGGAGGAGTAAGGCTATGCTGAGCTGGGAGAGGAGGGTGCATGTTGTACTGGTACGAGTCTCCACTTCTACTGCAAGGAGGAGGATAAAAAACAAAAATTAAAATTGAAAACTATATTGCAACCGAGCATTCAAGTCAGAAAAAATGAAGTTACCTAGAATTATTCCTGAAGAACTGGTCTTCTTCACTTGTAATCTCATCCAAACGATCCGTAGGTCTTTGTACAGGAGGTAAAGACCAAGGTAAAGGAATTGAAGATGGCAATTCATCTGAAAAGTATCTTCTCCTGATCAACTGAAAACGACAAACAACCAATCATGAGATGAATTTTGCAGGAAGAAATTCAAACCCATGAGACTGACACTAAGATAACAAAAAGAACTGACCATGCGGAAGAACTTTGTCACAGCTTCCTTGTCATATCTTGCTTCTTTTGCAGCCTGTAATAGGTTGAGAAAGAAACACATCAGTCATTAACTTTGATAGAACAAGACATTTAAACAAAAATAAAAATATTTCCCTTGGACTCAAGTGATTATCATATCAGGGTATAAAAAGCAACTATTCATGTCACATATACTAGAAAGTCGCCAACACCTAACAATCTACCTCAGAATTCCTTGCTTTCTCAATTTTACACTCTTATGAGATATGAACTATAAAATTGGTTCAAATAAAATGGTAGACTAAGTGCATAACTCAACTATTACTATATGAACTAAAAGTCAAATCAATCATCCTAGAATCCAGCATAATTGTGCAAAAACAGTAAAAGTTATATTCTAATACGAGAGAGACAATTATCTCACAGCTAAAAGTGTGTCACTGCCAGGAAAACTCTCAACAAGAGGAAGCTCTTCACTCGGAGTAAGTAAACCTTGCTTCTCAACCCACTGACGGGCCATATCAACAAGATTACCACTACTAACTCTGCTGCCTTCCTTTGAAACAATATCTGCCTTATTCTTTATAACAATATAGGGAACAGAAAGGCCACCAGGTCCTGCACATCCCAAGGGGGCAGAGAACGTTCCAGTAGCTGCAATTTCTGAGGCCCATTTTATCAAGTTTGTTTTGGTCTTTCTTTGGGAAAGATCATACATAAAAATTACGCCTGTATAAATTTTCTAATCAGCAAATCTTGATTCAGGAAGGATGGAGATCACTGAATAACCATTTTTAGTTATTTATCCAACTAAAATCAAATATTCTAAACAATAAATCTCATCAATCTTACCATTAATTTGGGAATAGAAAAGAGATCTACAATCTTTGTAACGATCATGTCCTGAAATATCCCATAATTCTACGAAGAAATCTCGTTCAGCATCACCTTTGGTAATACTTGAAGAGCTTCCAGAACTTCCATATTTCATGTGCTGAAGAGGAACAAAATGGTCTATTAGACGAAAGAATCCAAAAGAGTAGTAGTTCTAACATTCTTCAAAAATTCAACGACTTTTTAATTACCTTAACATTGACTGAGCAACCAATTGTTGGAGCAGGGCGAGAGATAGAATGACCATTCATGATCAAATGAACTAGAGAAGTTTTGCCAACGCCTAACAAGAAAATATAATTGTTCTGTACATTAAATTCAACATAAAAAAAAAAAACAAAAAAAACACTGAGGCACATTTGTAGGTTCATTAACACTAACATCTAGAATATCCAAAACATAAACCATATATCCACACAAGGTAAAAAGGGTTCAAATCTGAGTTCAAATTTCCTGAGCATCAAGCAAAGACTTGAATTTGTTATGTAAAAGACCTGAATATTCGAATACATTCCTGCGAAGTAGTAAATAAGGCGAAGAAATTAAGATCGAGAAAGCACCTGAATCTCCAACAACGAGTACCCTAACCTGCCCGCAAAGTGGCCCTCCATTGTGCCCCCTGGTCTCCCTCTCTCTCTCCCTCCAAAACATCTTCTTCCGTCCCCTTCCGTCCCTCCTATATTCTTACCTGCTCTTCCCTCAATCTCTTTCGCAGCTCTGCGCAATATCAGTAATTCAGTATCAGGCCAGCAGCACAGACACAAAAACCTAGTCGTAAACGACTAATTTGAAGATGGAGATTCCGATTTGAAAGCTCTCGAAATCGAAAAAAACTTTTGAAACCTAAAACTGAACCATCTCAAGCCTCCCATGTACCGCGATTCTTCACACTCCTCTCAATATGGCGATCAAATCACCTGCGAAAAAAAGCTTCAATTTGCTCGCCTTTGTAGATTAGCTTATCTCATTATATCAGATCTAGAAGTTGATCGGAGGATGGAGTTAATCGACTTTGAGCACTGGAAAAAAGTGGTTGGCCGGTCTTGTGTTCGCTCGCTCGAGCAGTTTTTAATCGCTTCCGTGGAAATACTGAAGAGAGAGGAGTTTATGTTTTTTATTAGCCTGCCCTCCTGATGAAGTGTAATTGTGTGTACGTAACTACGTATGTATGACTATGAGGTATCTTACGAATTACGATCATTACAATAGTTTGGCATTAAAATTGCACTCCACCAAGATATTTATATAATTACTATGGTACCATAATTTTATGAATTTGGTGTCGAACCATCCAAAGATAATTCGGTGGATCAAAAATGTGAATGTGATTAAATTAAGAACTGGCTATTACGGATTACCAGTTAACAACATGGCAACATCACCTTCGAATTGGCAAATTCAATACTATTTTATTTCTTATAATACTATTGTACCTTCATTAGATTGCAGAAATGATACAATACATAGTTTGGCACAGCATAGTTGTGCTAGTAAGGCGGTGAAGGGATAAAGCTACAACTTACCAACCGATGAACGAACGTGTTAGCGCCACGTCCTACGCTTCAGTTTATAACCTCCATCCCCCAGCTGATTCTCAAGTGTCGCGCTCGTTGGCGAAACCCCAAATGGCGCTCGAAACCACTTCCTCCGTCGGCTTCTCCACCAAAATTTCCGGCTCCGTTCTGAACCACCGGATTCGGATCCCCGAATTCGTTTCCTATTTGGTTCCTGCTTCCCGGAAAACCTCTCAACCGTCCGGGGCTGTGCACAAAAAGGTCTGTTATGCTAGGGAAAGCGGGATTGTTTCGGTGGTGTCGGATTCAAGAACGGATATTTTGGAGACAGCGCAGGAATCCGGATCGCAGGTGAGAATTGTGGCGGTGGTGGGAGAAGGTAGTATCAGTCCTCTGAAAGATGCGCCATGGGAAGAGGTTATGCTTCACACCGTAAGTGACAGCTTATGAATTACATTTCTGGTGTAGTTAGTAACTTAGTAATTGGATTTTGTTTTATCGATTTACCAAGCTTAGGGTTTAAGATCGGTTAGTGCTAGAAGTTTGAGTAGTTGTTACTTGTGATTAACTTCATTTCCCTTGTAATTGGAAAAAAAGATTGGGAATTTTGGGACGAGGCTTTTCAATCTTATTCTCCTATTGATTCTAATGTTAATGCTAATGCTATCATGCTATGGCACATAATAACTTTCTTATGTTTTCCAAATTCTGGGCGCATGTTGCTTTTCTGATTCTCACTATGAAGCAGAATTTGGCCTAAATCCTCTTGTTTGATTCTGACTTCTGAGCCACACTCTTTGTGTTTGCAGGCAAAGAGGCTGAAATGGGTTGATGAAGGATTCGAGATGTCGGTATTCACTGATAATCTCTGCTGCTCAAACAGCGAAGAAGTTGAACATCTCAAAAAGGTGATTCAAAGTACAGATATTTTGATGATGGTTGGAGTTACAAGTCAAGAATCCATCAAATGGATTCAAAAACACAGTGAAAATATCCCAAATATCGTATGTTTTAGCTCATCTTCTGGCTTAATGAACAAACTAGGCGGATCGGTTGTCAGTATTGAAGCCAAGGGGAGCGTATTCGGCTTCACTCAATCAGAGAAATCAAAGGAAGAAAAAGAGCTATTTGGAACTATAACAGAAGCATGGCAACGTCAGAATTCAGATGACATTAGGTTCTGCATTCTTGTTATAATCAACGCTTACATAAGGCCAGTTTCGAGCCTTCAAAACCTAAGAGCAAAGGGATTCGCTACTTTAAGCTGCATGGTAAGAAACTGTGGACCTCAGATTCTCAATTGCTTACTTGATCCCAACTGCAGAAAAGCCCTTCAGTGCTTGAACAACTGCAGTCCGGTCGATCAAGTGTGTAACTACCGTTGTATTGCTTCATACGAGAGCCCTTACCTAGAAGCATTCTCTCTTTGTGTTCTCCAAAAGAACAATTGCTTAGAGTTAGATGCAAAAGTCCCTGAAAAGCCATGTGTACCTCCTATGGAGTCATTTCGAGGAAACGAGCTATGCCATGAGGCAGCTGAAGATCTATTCGTTGGGTGGTTAGGAGATCTTGATTGGAGTTGGCGTGTTGTCGCAGGCCAAAACCCTGCATATGATCAGTTTCCGTGTCAATATCAACTTTTTTACAGAGGTAAGGCTAGAGGGTCATTTTGGTATGAGCCAGTTTTCCAAGTCAAGACTCTTGACGGGAGAATTGTGTGGAGGAGGCGAAGATACAGAGTGAAAAGAGGAAGAGTGCCAGGGACGTTTTACTTTAGTGTGTTGGACAATGGAGTTGTGTCGAACGAGTTTTGGACGATTGTGGATGTTGCAGATGATCTGAGCTGGGGTTTGTTTCATTATCATGGTGCTGCTAGAGTTGCTGGGCAATCTTATACGGGAGCGGTTCTTGTGAGCCCGAATGGGCAGTACCCGGATCAGGACGAGGGTAAAAGATTGTGTATGTCGTTAGAGAAGTGTGGAATTAAGGAGTGGGAGATGTTTAAGGTTGATAATTGTTCGTGTTCTGGCGCTCCGTTAGGTTTACCAGAAGGATCAACCTTGCATTGTAAGATTGGATCACAGAATCTCTAAGGGGGTGCATTTTTTTTGGGTGCTTGGCGACGTACTTAGTTTGATGTTATTGTACGGTTACACGTACTGTTGAGATATTGATTTGATTTCATCGTGTCGAATGTGGATCCACACACATGACACATATATTACGTACGGTCAAAATCATGCTCTTCGAGTCACGTGAGTAGCAAATTATTTCAAAAAAGTCCACGATTGCATGATTGTTTTCAAGTTCAAAGTTGTCGTAACCAATTAATTAAGGTGAAGGTGTACAAATAAATAAATATATACCTAAAGGAAAGATCAAAAAGTTATGGCAAGTAAAAGCAATGCAAGCGCCAAAATTGTGGAAACCCTTGTAGTAGTAGTAGTAGGAAAGCTTGAAGCGCTGACAATTTGAATAGGAAAAAGGCAAGTGCGGGTGGAAGCGTTTTTGGTGGTCAATCTGCCAAGGCCTTTAAAGTCACAGTCACCCAAGTCTTGGCCGTTCATCTGAAAAAACATGTTGAAAGCGAATGAAGCCGATTCCTTCTTATTTAGGCTGGCGCACGATGCTCCTTTGAGCATCGGTGAGCAATCGGCTCGGGCGCAAACCCAATCTATGGAGCCGGGAAGCGTGCTCAGATCCTTGGCCTCCCAATCCAGGACGCACCATTGGTTGTCCAAGTATTTGACGCCTTGTGCGGCCACTAGCTGCTTGTTCTGAAACAAAACAAATGCATACGACGCGATATATGTGATTGAAGCTTAATTACGTAGGTACAAATAATATAATCATTATTGCCGTACCTGGCCATCGAGGTTGAATTGAAACTTAGGCTTGCCATCATACGTAAAAATCCCCCAGTGCCTCTCAAACGGCCCCGGCGCGACACTCTTCATATTCTCATCAAACAAGCCAAACAAATAAACATCCAACGGGCCGGGCCGCATGGGCGTCCCCTGATTCCCGGCTAGCTTCTTCATCAAACCGTCGTAAAACCTCTTGGCATTGTTAATGTTGGCGTTCTTTTCGCCATCAGTGGGCCACCCTACTTCTCCCACAACAATCCTCAGATCCCCCCTCCCATGCTTCTTCAGCGCCCAGACGAGTGTGTCGAAGTTGGCGTCGAACACGTTCTGGTAGTTCTTCCCCTTGTCGTTGATCGTTCGGCCCGAAGAAGGCGAAGTCCGCGGGGAAGTTAGGGTTTTGGTAGAGGCTGATGTAAGGGTAAATGTTGACCATGAAGACGGAGTCCTTGCTGTGGAGGAAGTTGACGATGTCGACCATTAGGGATTTGATGTCCGACCGAAAGTCGCCTCCCGAGGGGGAGTCCGAGGTGCCCTGGTACACGTCCGAGTTTAGGGGGATGGTGGTCTTGATGTTGCGGTGGTCCGCTTCCTCTAGGGCTTGTTGGATGTTCTTCATGGCGGGAAGAGTTAGGTTTGTGAAGGAGCCGTTGTAACTCATCAAGAAGGGCTCGTTTCCTACGGCCACGTACCTTAATAATTGTCGCATCAATTAATTGTTACTTACCTAGGCATGTTTATACATGGTACTAATTTTTACAACCCTGTAATCTATATATATATATATATATATGAATACACTCGAATATATAACCGATCGATCTCACAAACAGAATTAATAAACGGAAATGCATGCAAATATATCTATGATGACGTACGTACTTGATGAATACCTTATATCAACACCTTTGTCTACAGCCTTTGTAACATTATGCTTAACCCATTTCTCGGCCGAGTCATAATCTTGGAACCTATAGAGCTGATCATTTGGTATTGCGATAATCACTTCCATCTTCGTATCTGCCAACGATTGGACTGTTGACCAATCCGAATCAAACAGCTTCACCTTCTTGATCCCATTGTCCTTGAGCATCTTTACCACAATGTCTGCAGGCAATGGTTGGAAAGCTATGATTCCCCAATTTACCCCTATACTACTACTCCCTTTACCCTCTACTACTACCACCACCGACGTTACCGACACTGCAAGGGCCCACAATAGGCTCAGTGTGATCCGACCCATCATGAGTGCTGAATCAATGTTTATGGTTGATAAGGATCGAAGGCAGTATAATACCCCTAGGAAAGTAGGAATGAATAATTTTACAAAACAACTTATTAGGGCTAATTGGAAGGGAAAAGAGATCAGTTAAAGAGTTTTTTTGGTTTTCAATATAAGAAAGTTGAAAGTGAAATGTACTCTCTTTCTTTTCTATATTTTGTTGTTTTTGGAAGGTGACTAAAATGATCTTTGGATTTGGAAGAAGGATTTGCTACTTAAAAGCTGGGTGGGTATTTCTATTTTGGGAGCTATGGGAAGAAATACAAGCTGACTTTAGTGGTAGAGAACGAGTCTTTAAAAGGATCCAAAATGAGTGGAATGCTCTCTGAAGTTAAGTTGTCCCATTTCGTGAGGACATTAGCCAATGTGATTCTGAAGTGGATGTTAATTTGTAACTCCGTGTAAACAGGGTCAAGGCCAAATGCCAAAAGTGTGGATTTCGTTTGAAGATTAGTCGTCTATGTCACCATTAAGAACGGGATTAAAAAAGAGAAGAAAAAGATGTATTGCAAGGGCTGTTGTGGACATATATACATAACACAAATCTTAAAGTATTATCATATCATAATAAATGCAAGCAACATCCAGTTTAAGACCAGCCCAATGGACATGAACAATCATATTTGACATTCGACTAATAGCCTATTAAATCGACACATAATCAACGACAACAAAAAGACCTTAAATTTTGAACCAAATTGTACAATGACAAATCAAATGCTATTGGATCTTATTCCAATCCGACTTCTCATATCTTTTCGACCTTATCAGCTTTCACAACTGGATTAGCCCTTGCAATCGCGTCCTGCCCAGCAGCTTTGTAGTCGAACACGCACTCGTGCTTGTCCGAGTACCGGTGCAACGAGCAAAAGGTTTGCCCGCAACGACACTTGAATCCGGTTAACCCCACCCGTTTCTTGCAGAAGCTGCACCTGCTAGGACCTGAGCTGTTACTATTAACACTCTTGTCCTCATTTGCAGCTTTATCCGCCTGAATCTGAATTCCGGCCTCTTCTGTTTTCTCCCTGCTTTTATTCATCTGTTCATCACCCCTGGAATCCACTGAAGCCATGGAATTCTCCTGTTGCTTGGCTTGCTTCACGAGGATATCTTTGTAGCATTTTGAGCAGAGGTTATTAGTAGCTGGGTTCCCGAAAAACCCGCAATTGTTCGCACAGAGGCTTGGTTGGTCGCTGCTTTGGGATTGTTTTGACATTTTGGGTAGAAATCTTGAGCTATTGGACCCAAATTAGTAGATTTGATAGCTAAGAAATGGAAACCCCCAATTCAATTTGTACCAAGAGCACCAATTTCAAGACCGAACACAATTTCATCATAAAACCCCTAATTCAGAAAGACCCAAAAATCGAACTTTGCATCAATCGAAAATCACAATTCAGTAGACTTAAACTGAATTGGAAAGCACTTGACGGATTCGAAGATAAGTTTGATGGGTTTTGTTTTTACCTGATTTGGTGGCCCTCTTCTTCTAATGAAAGGAAGGATGATAATGTAAGACTGGAGAATTTAGGGGATTTGGGGGTGTCGGACGGAAGAGAGCATAAGAGAGGAGAAGTGAAATAGTTGTAAAATAAAGCGATTCAATTAAAATTAGGTTTGCAAAGAAAGCAAGCAAAGGAAGGTGGCATTTTAGGGGTGGGTTAGGTGTGAAGGTGGCAAAATTAACCCATAAAAAGATACTTTACTTTTGATTTGATCCTTTGAGAATGCGAGTATAATTTTGCATAATCCCTTGAATTGACAATGCAATAACTATGTGATTATTCAATATTCATCACCGTATCTACGCAATTCAATAGCTAGGGAAAGAATGGATGAGTAACGTCACAAGACAAGGAATTGCTTGCACGAAAGAAATTCTTTTATTTTATTATCAGCAATTGAACTTTACCGTGAAAAATAGGTATCATAATTTATAAATACAAAATACTAAAGAATGTGTCTTACCTTGTCAGTTGTCATACGTTACTTGCTTAAGGCAAAGGTTCCAATTTCCAACAAGCAACGGAAATATCCTAAATTAGTAGTTTCATAATAATAGAAAATAACAATAAGCATCCTTTGTGGAAATAAATATTCATGAGAATAATCATAATTGTAACATAAGATTCTTCCTTGAAAAAATTGAAGAATTAATAACAAACTTCCACTACTTGTGGGAGCAAAGAGTTCTCTACTACAGAGTGAATGGAATTGATAAATTAGCAAAAGTTTTGGTCCTTTCCCTCTCATTACTCTCTGCAATATCCTTGAGTGTTGTCCAACCCTTTCTCCTCCTCTTACTCCCGCCGGTTTCAGTCTTCTTGGCATCCACCATGGCCGATTTAGCCTCTGATTCATCCGGCTTCTTTGGTTTCGCCTTATTCCTCTTCCTCTTCTTACTGTCCAGTAAAGTAAGGCCCTTCAATGCTGGAGTTGTCGGTGGTTTCTCTGCAACTGAAAAGGTGGCTTCTTTTGCTGTTGCAGGTGAAGCTGTCTCCCCTGTTTTCTCGGCTTCAAGTTTGTTTGCTGTGTTTTGTTCTGAACTGGTAGTTCGTTTCTTGTAAGCTGGTTTTGGTTTTGAGGGCTGCTTGGATTTTGGAGGGCAAATCTCTATCATGTGTCCTTTGGGGGTTCCCCTCTTCAGATTCTCATATGTACAGAAGTGACACTTGTATACCACATTATTCTGTTGGGATGAGATGGGTTTTTCACTTTGCCCGTGTACCTTGGCCCGGTTTTTTACAACTCGGATAGTGCAGTTGAAGCCAGGTTGAAGAATAGTTTCGCACCTGCAAACATTGTACAAAGCCAGCCATTGATCAAGAGAACTGCAAACAACAAGGAGGGAATAGATTGACCCAAGTAATAACATAAAACAAAAGCAAGGAGATCGACAGGATGAGTGAACAAACATCTTTGCCCATATATACTTTAATCTGTGTAACATACTAGTCAAATTTCTTTGCAAGTGGTACTGGTGGTACCCAAATGCTTGCCGTAAATTCCATCACTTGTCAAATTCTTTTCTCCTGAAGCTGAAAACTGAAAAGTCATTTCCGCATGAAGAGAGTAAATGATAACAATGACCCAATTGAAGCTAATCTAACTACCAACTCTATATGACAGCAAAGATCCACAATCAGATATAACTCATCAATGAGCTTGATATCAAAACTCCCCATTCACAAATTCAAAAAGATTGACCTGTAGGTCCATCTACTAATTGTCTACATGTCGTCAGCGAAATAAACAAGTTCACACATAAGCAATAGCTTAGCAACATCCAGATCAGATTAGAAACAAACAATTCAAAAACATATTTACATGTAGGCACTGAAAAGTGAAAATACAATTAGCACAGACTACCAATATTGACAGACAAACAGGCAATATGTAACCCATGCTATGGGACTCTCCTTTGACATGACAAACAGGATCATCCTCTAGAAATTCTCCTTAGAACAAAGCTCCAAAGAATGTACCTCCTTCCATATTTGCTAGAACTTCCACTAACTAGATACAAACATTTACCAATAGTTGTTACTATTATTATAGTATCAATATTATACAGAACCACTTCATGGCAATTGAGTCAATCTTCAGTCTTCACTATAAGAATTCCAATGAAAATTTAGATTTCCTTGTTTAATTGATGGCCTTCCTCGAACAATGTTTTTTAGGATACTGAAATTTGGCTAAAAGAAACACATAAAAGGAGAGAAGTTTCAAATAGTTATCACTTCTTCAAAATTTTGAGAGAGCAATGAAATTCATAATCAACTTTTGCATATGAGGAATCAGACTCTACTATATTAGCATATCAATTTGGCATGACAAACTTTGCATAACCAGAACATAAAAATCAAAACTTTAAGGGCTTTGCTCCACAATAACTTCCAAAAATTGTGTCAAATTCCATAAAAAAAGAAGAAGAGAATGACAGCATGCTCGGGACAGAAAGGAAACAAAAAGAGCTTACCTTTGGCAAGGAAATAGGGAAGGGTCAGGAGGTAAGCCCAGAGCCTCTGCGGTAGCAGCAAATCGACGACCAAACAGTGCACCCAAGGACGGTATAGAAGCCTCACCAGCAGCCCAAACAGCAAGATTTTGCAAATGTTGGAGCTTCATGATTGACTGCAAGCTGTTGGTTTGCTTTTTCCCGCTGACCTCTTCTTTGAAGCTCATCTGAATGTGTTGCCCAGAAGTGTGTCCGGGGCCTTTCTTCTTCCCACCTCTCTTACCCATTGTTTTCTAAGAAGAATTTAATCAAACATGTAGTGAGCATTAAAGTACACCCAAAAAAAAAGACCAAATATACCTATATAGCAACCGATGTTGTCAGTGAAATTTAACTTGCAAGAGGCATTTAGTCGAGCAGGTTGTGAGCAATAAAATAAGAAAGCTCAAGTATTTGTATTTTTCTTGTTGGGTTGCAGCCAAAAAGTACGTTCTTGCACCATTTTAAAGTTAGAGAAAAATCACGGAGCCTGATCTACCATTTTTTTGGAAAACGTGGCTCTTATGCAACTAGAATCAATCAAGAAGCTCGTTATGAAAGTGATAAAAACTTTTAGTAGCTCACAAAAAAACCACTTCATACGAATCAACCCATCACAGAAAACACCTCATCAATCACAAATATAATTTGATTTTGTTCTTCAAATATGAATCATAAATGTTGATTGAAGAATCAGTGATTTTTGGAAGTTTGCAATTGATGGGTTTATTTCAATCAGCCTCGTACAATTGATGTTGAATCAACTGAACGCTCATTCACATATCCACCATTACAGAACCTCAATTGAAACTTACTTGAAAGAAGAAGCCCGTCAAGTTCGTCGTCGTACAAATTGGGTTTCGGCCCTATCCTCCGCCTTCCCTGGTCACCGGCCCGATTCTCCGTCGTCGTCGTCGTACAAATTGGAGAGGAAGCCCGTCGATTATTTTTGGGAATGAGGTATTAGATTTTCCTTGAAAAAAAAGAACGGTCCGTTTAATGGGCCAAGAATCATAAATCAAAAAATACTTCGGCCAAGGCCCAGTATGGAGAAACCCAATCCAATATTTCCCGGTTTACATTATAGCGGCGGGTAACGGAAAATTTCAAACCGCCTTGCGCGGAAGAAGGAATTCAAGAGTTTCAGCACCACTTTTTCACCTCCCGCCCATCTCTCTCTATCGCCAAGCAAAATCCCTAGCTGGTCAATTTCAATTTTGCAGAGTAAGATCTTCCGGCTACCCCTCTCCCCCTTGCAATTGTATACTTTTCTCTATCTTTCTTTGTCTCTCTCGTTTCTCATTCTCCCTAATTTTGGCTGGAATTTGCCCCTTTCTGATTTAATCCAATTTATGCTAGATATGTAGTTTAGAAAACAGAAACCCTAATTCTGCGCTATTTGGGGTCGATGCCTGTATACTACTTATAATCCGATCTTCTATCGGTTTTCTTTGAGCCCGCCTTATATATATACATGGTTTCGTCTATTTCACATTCTAAATGCATTGGCAACGATTATAATCTCTTGTATGATTTATCGTGTTCTAGGGTTTCCATTCCTATTGCTCTAATCGAGGTACTAGCAAACCGTTTTCTGACGTTTTTTTTGCTCAAGAACTATAATTGAATCTGTAGTCCTTCCGAGATTTTCCAATGATGGCTTAAAAAAAGAGCATGATTTTATGATTGTATTGAGCTTCAACATTGATCTATTTTTTCAGAAGGAAAACACACATGGTACTGGGTGAGGAAAAGTAACTAGGCGACCAAAATTAGTTCAGACCAGAATGAAAAATAATTATAATATTTTTACAATACTTGCAATTCCTTACCTTAGTGCAATAATTCAGACAGTTCTATTTGCAGTGAACGAAAAGAGGTTGATGGAATGTTGTTTAGAATTTCAGGAGAAATAGAGTATCTGATGAAATCTACAAAGCAGAAGGAAGAGAAGGCATTAAAGTCTTCAACCAAAAGGAAGGCTACTAGAATCACTACTAGTCTCAAGAAATCTACAAGCTTCTCTAGGGTGCAACATTCTAATGCAAAACGTTGGTATTCTCTTACCAATTGTTATATCATCTGCTTTTTTCTGGTCCATATATAATTTTCTGTGTTGTAATTAATTTAAGCTAACACGTTGCTTGTACTGATGCTTAGTGGGTGGTTTTGGGGGCACGTATTCCAAAATATGTAAGATGTGCTTGTCAGTGATGGTCTTATGCTTGTCTTAATACTTATAGGAGCAAAAGAGGTGCTTAATAAGAAGTATGTTGATCCTCAAGAACATGGTTGCTCTAGCTTAAATGAAGTTGATACACCAGTTGCAGCTGCCATATCACCTTCAGGTGGTAATGAACATCAGGCAATACTTTTCACTTCTGCAAAGATCAAGCTACAGCTTTTCCCTTTAAATGAAATAGTACAAATGGGATTAGAAAAGGTGCCCTGGCTTTTGTATGCAAATATTTTTCATCAATGAAGTGCATGGAATTTTTTAACAGTAAATGGAATTAATCTTCAGTGAAGTTGCCTTCGTATTTCTTGTAGGATGGTCACAATCCATACTTGGAATTGACTCTGAGTGCTCGGAAGAAAATATCTTCTGTGCTTAAGCACCTAAATAATAAGTGGGGCAGTTCAACCATTGCTTTGGGGGACCCCGTACTCTTCCCTTTTAACATTAAGCTGGAAAATTTACCTGCTTATAGATGCTGGACTTTGAAGGACAGCAGTGTAAGTGCAGGAGATGTTCACACAACTATTGGATGTCCAGCTATATTTCGGTTGAGGTTTGTCGTATTGTCATGTCCATCTTATTAGGTGATTAAGTTTAACTATGTCCTAATATTTCCTTCCATTTGATTTTTTGAAGGTATGGATGGCTTTCTGCTCAACAGAAAAACATTTTAATTCCTCCTTCCACTTCATTGGCATGTACACAGTCTGATGTTTCACCGGAAGGTTGTGATATCCTGGAAGCTTCAACTCCAACTAAAGTGATAGGTGAGGAATTGAAAGCAGTTGCTGTTGTTGAACAGCCAACCATAGATTCAGGGGAACAATTGCCACCAGCTGATCCATCTAATACTGAGGTATATCTCGATGTCATGTGTAGCCTTTTGCATTATGTTCATTTTGGTATATAGAGAATTCAATATTGTCATAGTGTCATTTATCCTTTTGTTAGTCATTATGGAATCTGTGGTGGATAAGTAACAAAGCCTAACACATTTTATAATTTTATTGTGATATTTATAACCCTCTCTCTGAGTTGAGTTGATAAATCCGCATAAACTATATGCACTGCTAGTTCAGTAAACTACTAAGGGTGGATGTGATAGGCTAGAAATGGATTTTGACTCTAGAGAAGCTATCTTTTATTTAATACATAAAAATGTTGGATCCACAAATACCTTCAATTGTTCAGGGACAAGGGCTGCAAAACGGAGTATCTCATGCATCAGCTTTGTGGGTTGATTCCTTTAGCAACATTAGCATCGGTGCTCTCCTATCTGAAGAATCTTTTCTTGGAAAAAGCAGCATGACCTATCCAAGATCAAATGATGGCAAATGTGTTTCTCAGCCTTCTCAGTTACCTGCTGATTCATTGGATGCTTACATTTTCAACCATCTAAAGAGTGATGAGCCAGAGGAGATCAGATCAGATTTTCAACCTTCTCCAGTGGTCGCTGATTCCTTGGATGCCTTCATTACAAACCATCCAAAGAATGTGCAAGAGCAAAGGAGTAACAAAGAGGAGTTGCAACCTTCTCAGCTGGTTGCCGATACATTTGATGCATCCATTGCAAATTACCTGAGAAATAATGCACAAGACTCGAGACCTCTCTCAGTACCATCATGTATTCTTGATGCTGAAGAAACTTGCCATTCGTTTGCCTTTAAGAAGCCCCATTCATCTGAAAAAGAATTCATTGGTGATGGAACACGTTTCTTTGCTGCCGTATCAGAGCTGAAATCACATAATAGTTTAAAAGCCACTGAGGTATGCAAGTTTGCCTTTTCTTGCTTTGTTAATTATAGGGTAAGAGTGAGTTCAAAAGACCTCTTATATATCTGTATATAAAAAAAAAATAACAAATATCTTACTGCTTGTGAGCATTAATTAAGTAAAAAGGTCGCCTGTTTTATGTTTTTTGCTTCATTGGCCAGGCTGGCAACGATCAAGATGAGAGTGCTGATAAAAAATCTGAACCAGAAGTCCAATGTTCAAGAGGATTGTTCATTGATGAAAGCAGCCTTGGGTTCTCCAAAATTAATTGGGTAATATATGCTAACTCTCTTTTTTCCCCTCTTGATTTGGCTTGGCAAGGTGATTGATTGTAGAGGGAAAAACAAAAAACAAATCATTTAGGAGTACAAAGAGTAAACCCTGTAATTTCTTCATAACATGTAGAGATACTTTGTCAATAAAAATGAGTTTCTTGGTAGGAAAAGATTGTATTCACTGAAGTTACTTGGCCATATTGATACCCCCTACCCACAACAATGGCTACTAAAGCACCACACTGATACTTGGTGACAGAAAAAAATATTTCTTGATTAGAAAAGATTGTATTAATAGAATCACCACCTTGATAACCTTACCCCACAATAGCAGTGTTATTTCTTTGGAATTGGTTAAAGATCAATTCCATCCTTTACAATATTTTCCATTCTTCTTTTGATATGGTGAATTGGTTTATGTCTGCAGACGGACTCTATGGGACCATTTGATGCCAGTCTAACCTCTCAGCAGATGATAAAGGGCGACAGCATTAGCCTCAGCGAATTTGTTAGGTAAATGAAGGACGGTGCTCGAAACATTGGAGGCATACGGTTGTGAATGAAGGAAAATAGGTCAAACATTGGTGGTTCTGAGTTCTGAAAGCAGGAACAAAAGTTTATCAACTATAACCATTTGGTTGTACATAACATAACTACATATCAGACTATCAGTATATCACCGAGTCACGTGTCAGCAGAATTTTTTGATTAATTTGGGTCTCATTTTGTGGATGGTTTCTGATCATGCAAAAAAAGGAAGTGATAAAATTTTACTTCAACTGCGTATTCCTATCATCATGTTTATATCTGATAGGAACTCAAGGGGAATCTACATCCCATGATTAAATGGTTGCATAGCGCCATTTAAGAATGACAACATCACTTTGATCCCAAAAATCGTTACCAATGTTTGCAGGGGCGGTTTTGGGTTTGACTGATCGGAAATCAGGCGGGCGCGAGCAACGACATTGCATAATTCCGTCCACCAGTTGCATCTTGTGTTTGTAACATCAAGAAAAGAGGAATTAAATTCTTCATATTGGACATTGCTAGGTATCTCGTGTTTGTAACATCAAAGATTCAAGAACAAGAGGGATTAAATTCTTGATAACGGGCACGGAGAGGGTAGAGTGAAATGTTGGCATAAACGAGACGGCTGCGACAGTCTTATTGGTGTTTGTAACTTTGCAAGTAGTATGGTGAAGGTTAATTAGAATGATGAATTATATAATTGAACAATCTACTTTGAGAATAAGATATGCCAAAGAGTGGTTGATTTATTACATTTGCGACTAAAATTCTAACAGTGTGCCAATATTTTTGATGTCAAAAATCAATCATAACCAGGTCTTTTATTAGTTTCAATATTGAATTTTGCTTTGTAATTTTTTGACATCTAGGTCTGATTGGTTAATATCATTAATATTTCTACTATAAAATCTTATTTAAAGTTCATTTATGATTTCTTGAGTTATTTGATTTTCATCAAAAATTATAGGACCGTTTTTGGGGGATTTGAAACCCTTTGTTTATCGGTTTAATTCAGTCATTGATTGATAATATTATATACTCCGTAGTATATTGATATGGTTGTTTTTTGCTCGATGACAGTTGAAAATTTAAAAGACTGAAGGGTAATTTGGATTTTACTTATAGTTGTTAAATTTTGTTTTAAAATTTTATGTTGCTCAAAATTATCATAAAAATAGATTTGCCCAAAATCAATCTCTAATACGGAGAATGAGGGAGGGAACCATAATTTTGGGCTTTTGGCCCAAGGATGTTTGAATTTAACTAAAAATTCGACCGGAAAAATTACGGTCCGAAAACGGTAAAAAAGAGCGCAAAATTTCCCCAAACTCCCGAGTCTTGAACCTGGAAAAAAAAACATACCCATAGGATAATAAACAAATCTCTCCCTTCGCAACTTCCCACCTCTAATTTCCAAAATACATTTTAGCCGTTTTAGGGTTTCATTCCCCCGCCCTAAGAAATCTCTCAAGAGAATCGAATTCTTCTGGCATCTCAAATGGACTTCGACGAGTATGAGTACCTAGAGAAAACAGTAGATGATTCAGAAAATCGAAATGGTTCGTCGAAGAAGAAAGAGAGCGGGGAGAAGAGAGATAAAGGCCATCGGAGGAGGGAGGAAGAGGACGAGCAGGAAGACGTAGAGAGGAGGAGGAGAAAACATCCGAGAAACGAAGAGGATAATGGTGAAAGGAAGCGCGATGAGAGGGAGCGGTCGGAAAGGAGGAGAGAGAGGGAGGATCGGCGTCGGGGTGACAAAGACGGAGAGAAGGAGAAGGATAAGGATAGAGACAGGGAGAGGGAGAAGGATAGGGAAAGAAGGGACAGGGAGAAAGATAGAGAGAAAGAGAAGGAGCGTGAAAGGCGGAGTAGTAGTCGGTCTAAGCGGCATGATAGTCGTGAACGCGAGAGAGAGAGGGAGAGGGAGAGGGAGCTGAGAGAACGAGAAAGGGAGATTGCGATGAGAGATGGCAGGTGAATAGTTATCTTGTGTTTTATTTGCTGCTTATTGGCTTATAGTTAGTTAGTTAGTTTTGTTCATATAGTCATGAACCACCTAATTTCCAATTTCAGTTCACTTTATTTGTTAAATTGTCCATATGGTTATTCAAGTAGGCAATTTCAGTATGAAGATACAATCCATTTGTATGAACTGCAGTTGGCTAAGTGTTGACTGGTGAAGGTGGAGGTTTAGATTTAAGCACATTAGGCTGGTACAACAGCCATGTGACTGTTTGAAAGAATGATCTGTGTTGTATTATTCTGTGTAATTCTATTGTGGTTGTAGTGATAATATTTGAATTTCTTTTGGGGGGATTTGCAGGAGATTTAAAGACAAGAAAGAATCCGAGCCAGAAGCTGACCCAGAGAGAGATCAGCGGACAGTGTTTGCATACCAGGTCACCCTAATTATTGTTTTCTTTACTCTTATTGTTACCAAGAGTTTATGTATGTATTCATCTCACACTTTTGTTCTTGGTGCTATTGTGTCATGGTGACAGATGCCTCTTAAGGCAACAGAACGTGATGTTTATGAGTTCTTCTCAAAAGCTGGAAAAGTAAGTATTGATTCTTCTGTAACTTGCTCAACAAAGCATTAAGGTTTTAGATGTGGTTTTTCACTTTGAACAATGCACATATAAACTTCGATATGTGGCAAGGAACAACGTGCTATGGTGCAAGTAACAATATTTATTGTGGCAGGGTGGTCAATCAACTTGGTGTCATAGCTGCATTGATTTTTGCATGATACCATGTTTTATGATCTGTTTGTGCATCAATTTGCTTGTGTGTAGCACTTGATGATGGAGCATGTGGATGAAATCATGATGAACTGGTGGTTTCATGTTTAGTTCATCTTTTTGAACTGTAATTTTCCTGAATAAATCAATGCTTATTCTGCAGGTAAGGGATGTGAGGGTGATCATGGATCGAAACTCTAGGCGATCAAAAGGAGTTGGGTATGTAACTCTTCACTAATTTATATAACACCATATGTGTGCTTGTTGCTTGTAGTAAAATCTTAGCATATCTCCTTTGAAGATGGAAACTTGACTTTATTTTTAAATGAACTAGCATTGCGATAAAGAAATCCATGATGAGGGATGATGGGAATACCTTGCTCTCATGTTTAATCAATTCTTACAGCATGGTGAAGGTAGATAACATTAACCTGAATCTGATCCTTACTCTTTCTTGCTTCCCCAATCTGCTCATTAAATCTCCTTTCCACAAGGACAAGGTCACATGAGCATGCAACAGTCTTTGTTTGTTGATTAAGCCATTCATCCTTTCTGATTTGAACTTGTTTCCATTTAGGTAAGTTGTGTTTTGGATCCATCATTATAAGGGTGGATTGGACTGGGAAAAATCATTCTAAGATGATATAATGAAGGTTTCTGAGGAATAAACAAGTTGGTTGCCCATATATCCTCTAAGCCTTCAAATATTGCAGTGTGTGGAGTTTAACCTCTGAGGCTTGAATTTTGCAGTTCTTAACTTTCATATCTGCAGCACTGGATATTCTATTTACCTACAATTGTCGATGATATTATAGTCTTGTTATAATCAATGTTTACTGCTTGTTTGAATTTTGTAAATTGCCTTGAAATTTTGCATTACAGAAGGCTGATTTGCAAAAATATTTCCTTCTGATAAAAATATTCCCTTTGATAGCAGTATGGTCTCTAATATGAAGTACAATGTTACCTCTTTGCCTCAACCATTGTTTTAAATTGGAGATATGAACTATACTGAATGTCGATGGGTTGCAATTGGATGATTTCTGTATTAACTAGAGGTTAGAGATTGGATGGATGGACTACATACTTTTCTTTTACAACTGTCCCTTCCTTTGTAAATCCTTGTGAAATTTTAATTTTGGTCTATACATATAAATTTTTCAACATTTACAAAGGAAAACATTACTTTTTCAGAACTATCATTAACATTGTCATCTATGTAGTATGAAAGACATAAAAGTTCTTCCACTTGAGTTCAATTGAATTTTGTTTTATGTTTCAATTCTGTATGCATTATAGAGACCCAAAGGGGGAATGTCTCCAGTTCTCAAGACTGAAAAGATTTTGGGATGGAGAGAGTATATTTTAGTAATGGAATTATGTTTCTCTAGTTATTTTCATTACTGCTTTGTACGCTAACATATTATTGCCTTACGTGTGATGCCCTTCCATATCATATTTATATATGCTAACAGTCTCTTTTACTTGAGAAATCAGATATATCAAAAGAGCCCCGATCAGCTATGTCACTTATGGTTTTCTCCCCCTACAATTTTAAACTAATTTGCATGTAAGTTCTGTATGAATTTGTATGTTCTTAAGACATAGATGTATTAACATAATTCACTTAATTATGATATGCAGGTACATTGAATTCTATGATGCAATGTCTGTGCCAATGGCGATAACTTTGTCTGGTCAACTGCTACTAGGACAGCCTGTAATGGTCAAGCCATCAGAGGCTGAAAAGAACCTTGTTCAACCTACTGCTACTTCTGGGGGGTCTAGTGTCACAGGGCCAGCTGATAGAAAATTATATGTTGGGAACTTGCATTTCAACATGACAGAACAACAGCTGCGGCAGGTTAGATATTGTTGATGTTATTCCTAATTATTTTGCTGGTTTCTTTGAACTTGCTTAGCAGTAGAGACTAGAGAGAGAACTGTTTGGCTCTTTAGAAAATACTTACCTCAGATACATTTAATAATCTATCCCAGGACTGTGACTTGCATTATCCAATTAGAAATTCTTTCCTTTATAGCTGTGAAGTAGTAAGAATATTGTTCTGATTGCTGCTAATTGTAGCTTATTGTCTTGCTAGATTTTTGAACCGTTTGGTCCTGTGGAGCTTGTACAGTTACCTCTCGATCTTGAGACTGGGCAATGCAAAGGCTTTGGATTTGTGCAAGTCAGTACCAACTGATTCTTATATTTGTTTACCTAACTGAACCACACGGCATTTCTAATATGGAGTTATTGACAGTTTGCTCAAGTCGAACATGCTAAGGCTGCTGTATCTCTAAATGGAAATTTGGAAATTGCTGGTCGAGTTATCAAGGTTAGGGAACGTCTCATATAGTTTGCTATCTTCAACTTACCTGTTGTAAAAACTTTTTGAGCATACTTTTGAGCTGATCCTGTGTATGAATATTAATATAATATAATTGATACATTATATTTTTAAATAATATAAATGCTGCCAGGTTTCATCTGTTACTGAACATGTGAGTGCACAAGATACCGGAACAGCTGCTGCAGATTTAGATGATGATGAAGGGGGTGGTTTGGTGAGTTCTTTCTGCACAATATTTAATGTCTTACCATGTTGTGACCCTACCAGCTAGGCTAGTAAGGCTTGACATATTGATAAGATTCTCGGTGGACCTTAATTTGTGGTTTCTTGGTTGATTTGATATTGTTGATGAGCTATTTTGACTATTCAAATCAAGTTACTGTATTTATTTTGAGCTGGCCCAGTGGCCCTTGGGATTAACAAATTTTTATGGTTCATCTTGTTGCTATCCCTTTTTAGACAATATTGCGATTGATGCCTCAGTCATTAGCTTACTTCCTCAAAATAGAATTTAGATTCAGCCATTTAAATAATTATTTTGGGCCTAGTATTTTCTGTTTTTGTTGTCGGTGGTTAATGTCATGACAGCAACTTGCAAAGTTGAAAGGAATCCAATGTCTTTGGCTATTGGCATATGAACCACATCAAGGATCATGCAAACCTTTTCTTCTATCTCAAATTAGTCTAATATACCTTATAATATGATTTTACCTTTAATCACTCCCTAATAGTCTTTTCCTGTGTGCACATTCACCAAAAGCAACTTTTTTTTTTTCACATTCAAGTGTTAAGCTGTTAACTGTGTTGTTAGCACAAGCTTCTATCTTCTGCCTAGCATTCTTAAAATCATTATAATCTGTGGCTTTGACTACATTGATTCTTGGGACACTGGTCTGAATGCACCGACTCCTTTGCTCTTGGTTCTAGCAGCTAGTTTTTCTCCTCATAATAGATATTCATGTCTTGGTATCAGATTATAGAGAAACAATAGAAATTGCTTAGATATTCATGCTCCTCTCACTTTGTTCTGAATGAAGTATGATGTTCTTCTTGCAGACTTTGAATGCTCAATCGAGAGCAATGCTGATGCAGAAATTGGATCGTACTGGCACAGCCTCTGGGTGAGTATTTGGTTTATTGTGTTTTAGTTTTATTACTCTTAAATATTGAGTTACATAATATTCTTCTAATCTTACCTCTTAATTTCTGTAGCATTACGGGTCCACTTGGTACTCCAGCGCTTAATGGCTTGGTACCTGTTCAGTCTGGTTTAGCAATGCCTATTAACGGTCAAGCTGCATTTCCTACTGCAGCTTTCCCTGGCCAACCTCCTTCCACAACTACCCAAGTTGTTGTCGGGAGCCCAACTGAATGTTTGATGTTGCAAAACTTATTTGATCCGGCCACTGAGGTCTGTCTATTATTATGAGCCTCTGCTGAGCTTTTTATCATCAAAATATCCATATGCATATCTAGTGGCAACTTCTGAGATTTTGAAATATCGCAGAGTGACCCAGAGTTCTTTTTGGATGTGAAAGAGGATGTTGAAGGAGAATGTTCAAAGTTTGGGCGAGTTGAGCATATCTATGTTGACAGGTTTGTATAATGCAATACCACATGATATACTTACTAGATTATTGTATTTACTGCACACTGTAGTTGATGAAGGCTTTGTGGTATATGTGCTTGCATTTCGATCAATGTTTTGATTTTATTCACTTAACCACAATCAATTTATTTACTGTGCCTACAGGAATAGCGCTGGCCATGTGTACCTACGTTTTGAGAACAAGGAAGCAGCAATGAATGCTCAACGTGCAATGCATAACAGATGGTTTGCACAAAAACTAATTTCTGCCATTTTTCTGGTAATGCATTTCAAACAAATATATCTCATTTCCATTGACAACCCTCTATACATTGAATTAGTAATTGATCTATCCTATTGTATAGGTTTGAGCCAATTTTTCATTTCATTTTTTTGTCACAGCAACCATACGAGTATGAAGCCAAGTGTAGAGATTCAGCGTAAGGAGGAGCTGAATATGATGTTTGTGTCATTGTTTCTGGACACTTGCAGAGTGCTTCTGGATCTGGATATTGTGCTCTTTCCCTTTAAAGCTATTAGTATTTCTCTCACAGTTTTATAATTGTGTTTCCTGAATCTGTTAAATGATGTTAGTCTCAAGTCTCAACATTGATTTTGTTAAGCAGGTCACCTTAAGAAGATTACAAAAATCGTTTCCGTTTGTGAAGGATACAGTTGATGCATTTGCAACTCATCATATGGGACTTGTGTGTAAACTTAGGACATATATAGTCTATATGATTAGGTGAAGCAAAAGGTGCCGTGCCTATGCTGTATGCTTTTCTTATCAGAACACTCCCATTTTAAGGACGAGAGCTGAACGCCGATACAATACAGTATGTATTTTATTCAAATACATAATGTCTCTACAAAGTAACATAGGTGCAGATGCTATCTTAAAACATGCTTTAATGGTGGTGATTTGGCCATGCCCGAATTTGTGTCAAAATTCGGCGGCAGTGTTAGTGTTTGAGAGACATGTTTTGTGCTGACTCAGCCACGATTTGTAGGTTGATTAAGATATCCAAGCAATATTAAAAGATATCTTTATTATTATCACAAATATCTAATAAGACGGTCATTATGATGCACTTAATTTCTCGAGTGCACCAGCATTGGATCAATGTGCTTAATTCTTTCTAATGACATATTTTATTTAATATTAGGCTATTGGTTGGTGAAAATTACAAAATTTTACAAGAGGAAGCACTTCGGTATGACTCTAGTGACAAAGCCGTTGCAGTGGCGTCCAAGAACTTAGTGAATGCTGGTCGTTGGAAAAATAGCAAATACTACTCCCCGTCAATAACAAGTACATGCTTGACAATATATATAACAATCACAAAACCTTGGCGACTGAATAAATGGGGGTAATAATCTTCACTTTGTATGCATCATGAGAAAAATCTTCACTTTGTATGCTTGGCGTTTGATAAAGAGGAGTGAGATCGTGGATTCAAGTCATAAAAGGTGTATGTGAAGTTCCTGTGAGTCATAGTCACTCGAAGTGGTCGACATCTAAAGTAAAAGCTCACCAAGTTCTCTCTATACTATCTAGGTTTCGATCTTTAACTCGCCTAATTTAATTATTTTATAAATAGAAACTTATAAGATAATCATCAAGCTAGCTAGCTACTAAGTATACCACAATTTCCAGCATATGATCGATAACTTAAAAGGGTGCTACCTACCTATGATCGAACTTGGAAGGGACCTAAGATTTAGTTATAAATTTCTAGCTTCCAGCACGTTTTTGTGAACGATGAAAGACAAACAACCATGTTAATTATATAGTATGTTGCTAGCAGAATCATGTCAATTACAACATGTTGGAATACTCCCACATCGAGAATCCATAACAAAAACCACTAGCATGTTTAACATATGATATATAGGCAGCTGATCGAATTAGGAGAAACTAGAAAGTGTAGGTACGTATAATCAGTCATGTAGCTTGTAGCATACGGCTCATTAATCCACTGAAACTACGTACGTACGGTACGTAATTAAAGGATCGATCACAACGTACTTGAATCAATTACAGTCGTTAATTGCTAGATTTAATTTCTTTGGGTGATAGATGGATCAGTACTTGTCGATCTGGATTTGCACATAATAATATGTAAGTACGGTCGTCGTAAAATAACCTCGCAAACAAATTAAGGACGTAGAGGCTCAGGCTGTTTTATATACAGGCATACATGCAGCTAGACAATGCTAGAGGGTCTGCCAAATTATTCATGATCATATATACCGTACTAATTAAGCAAGTTAAGTTAAAACATATATATGTGTTGGACATATATAAATTAAATAAGTAATAATTAAGAGCACCTAATTAATTAGCTTCTTCCTCATCATCATGGATCCCTTGGGCAGTAGATTTGGTTGATTTTTAGTTAACGGCCTCGTAGTCTTGTAAATCTGGGCGAGGGGCCTATACTTGTTCGGCCTCTTCCTCCGATTCTCTTCTTTGTCATCATCAACAAATCGTCCAAATATGATCCGAACCACGGAACACGCACAAGAGACCTCGCTTCTGTCAACGTTGACGACTGATCTCCTGTTGCAGCAATCGCTGGCGTCGCTGTGGTCGCCGTCGCTCAACTGGACCAGCTGCTCGGCGGCGGCCATCTCCGACCGGGAGAAGTAGCTATAGGAATCGTCGTTGATCGCACCGGCGCCGGGGCTGAGAGGTTGCGGTTTCATGGAGTACGTTTTGGCGTGTTTGAGATGTTAGTTGAATTGTTTGGGGACCACAAAGACAAACTGCGATGGTTGATGCATGGAAGATGTGAACAAATTAAAGTCTCCGAGGAGGGTTTAGGCGTCTAAGTCGGTTTCTTTTTCTTTTCTTCTTTTTCCCCCCTTTTTACAGAATGAATAAATAAATTAAACTTTAGAGATCGATCTTAATTAATTTGGAGTACAATTTATATATGCATGTTCGCGTCAAGTTTTGACTTGGACAACACGTTCCTCCAAATTTCCACTATATAGGGTCGCTTTAGAGTTTAGATTCATGTTAACAACTTTTTTTCGGTTGGATTAATTTTGGGCCTAATAGCTAATAATTATTGCTCTGTAAGATAATGCAAATTAATTAAGTAAATTAGCCTACTCATTTGTTACCGAATGAACTATTTTAAAAAAAATTGTGCAAAAGAGATGTTTAATTATTCACTTAATTTTTTTTTTGTTTTATAAGAAGCACTTAGGCCATTATAATTGGAGAGGGGGATTCGAACTCGTGACCTAATTATTCACTTAAATTTTGAGGTTAGGGTTAATTATAGAGTTTGGTTCAAATAAAACAACTCTTTATCCTATAAAATAAGGAGCATTTAGAACTCTTTGGATCTCCTTGATCCAAGGGCTGATATTCTCGGAAATTAGGGACGCGGTGGCATTTTTTGTAATTTATCAGACATTACAAAAGTGCATTACTATATACCAAAAGTGCATTACTAACTCCAAATATTTTAGTTGATTGAGTTCAATCAGAATCGAGTTAATTTTGGATGCCCAGGATGATGCACTCTTTTGGTTTAGTAATGCACTTTTGGGTATTCGCAATGCACTTTTCCACCATAACGATGCACTTTTACAGTGAACCGAACATGGAGCGCGTGCCCTGTTGGCTTCATTTTTGCTTGCACTTTTTCGGCTTACTAGTGCACTTTTTGTATTTAGCAATGCATTTTTTCACGATAGCGATGCACTTTTGTAATTTTCGAGAAATTACCAAAATGACACCGTGTCCCTAAAAGGAATAGAACAGCAGCCCTTGGAGGCTCAAAACACTTCTTATATTATAGGATAATGAGTTGTTTTATTTGAACATTATTCGTTAATTATAAGCATTTCAATGTAGTGTACCTTGAAGCATGTGACAATGCATCATACAAGGTTTTAGCATTCACGCTTTTTTTTATCTCTCGCTCGGTTCGATTAGCCGGGGCTAATCTACGTCCGAACCAGGTACTGCAGAGACCCATTTCTAGGGGTGACCCTCCCAATTCAATTTTTTCCATACACGACGCCAGGAAGATTCAAACTTCAAACCTCCTTAACAAACGCTTAAGGAGCCTAGCACCTCATCCCACTAGACTAATTAGTTATTAGCAGCATTCACGCTTTTAGTTGCAAGAAAATCTGTAACAGAATTATTTTTTTCTTAAAACAAGTAAAAAAAAGTTTAGATGAGATTCAAGGTAGAAAGAAGAATTGTAAATCTTGAGTAATACTCCGGTGATTTTTTTAAAAAAAATCTATTTATTTGTAAGACTATTAATAATGGCTAAGATTATCACATTAATTATAGGAGTATATTATTTTAATCTTAACAACTATAAAAGTTGTCTCTCTATGTTCAATAAATGCTCCATTATCTTATATGGAGTAATAATTTTTATCAATATTAAATTGCAACAAATATATAAAAGATTTTTTGAAGAAAATTAAATAAATACTTATAATTATCTATTCATTATGTAAGGGCTTCAAATTTCCTTATTGTAAAATAAAATAAGATAATGAACGATACTTATCTTTTAGAGAGTAAATGAAACATACAATGCATATATTGGTTATTCATAATTTTATACACATGATAATCACATTAATCTAAATCTAATAAAATAGGTTAAAAATAAACCTAATATTGAAAATAGTTTAAGTATAATAAGTGAAATTAATGTTTGGACAGACAAATTAGAACGTAAAAGAAATTCATGTATCTTAAAATGGTATGCACTAATTAAATAATACAATAACTTATATATTTTTAATATTTCATTTTTTGTATACAATCAATTATAATATTTCATAATGAAATTAATTAATATGCTTAATCACATGTTATTATATCTAAAAGTTCGAACATTTAATAAAATAACAAACACATGATATAAACATTGTCCCGTCCAACGAACGGATTAACACTCTAGTATGGATAATATTTGTTGAATACATATTGACATTTTCTACGGTCACTTTCATACATAAAAAATCTTAAAACAAATTAACCACACATTTATAACTCTACTGCCCAAATGCGAAAACCCCAATTCAACCAACCATTATAAGTCAATTAACCTACGCAATACTATTTATAAAGTAATCTCAAAGATCTTCACAAACCGCCTAAAAACGTCTTGAACAAAACTCATCCACCTGATGCAAGGGGCGTTCGTCCAAAACCGAAGTATCCACAATATTACACTCATTGCGCATGAGATCTTCTACTCCTTCCGCAACAAATGTGGGCGGGAGAGGTGGATCGCAATCAAGCATGACATGGAAAAAGCTTATGATTGTATCAGCTGGGAATTCCTGGCTAATATCCTTCACAACTTTCACGATAAATTCTTGGGCTGGATTCGAGAATGTGTTGAAATTGTCTCCTTTTCTGTCCTAGTCAACAAGGGACCAACAAAACAATTCTACCCCCAACAGGGTCTCAGGAAGGGGGATCCCCTTTCATCATACTTACTAATTATTGTTGTCGAGATCCTGGCGAGACAACTCCACCTAGTGAGCACCAACCCAAAAAGTGACATCAGGATCTAAATCTCAAGAAATGGAACAAAAATCTCATTCCTAGCATTCGCAAATGATATTATCATATTTGCTAAAGCCAAAGGCCAAGCCTGCATAAATATTAAAGAAAATGTCGATGACTATTGCTAGAAAGTCAATTTTCACAAATCCGCCTTTCAGGTCACCAAAAACACAAGTAAATGCAAAGGAACAATAAAACAGTCTCCAAATAGCGAACATTGTTGCTCTGGACAAATATCTTGGTTGTCCGATTATCAATGGGAGAGTAACACAAAACGCCTTTAAACTCTTGATTCTGCAAACCAGATCCCAATTATCAAAATGGAAAGCAAACACCCTTTCTCTGGAGGGGCGTAAAACCCTAATCAAAGCAAACCTCTCAGCACAACCAAACTATATTATGCAATCATTTCTCAGGTGGAAATCGCCAAGGCTGAGTAAATGAACCAAACACTCCAAATGAAACTGCTATGGAAAATTTTAGAGGAACACCTCTGGGTAAAAATAGTGATAGAAAAATACGTGAAAGCGGAAAGTACTTTGAACTATAAGAAAGAGCATAACACATCATGGCAGTGGGCCAAACTACTAGGCCTTAGAGATTTGTTCGTGAAGGGGCTTGTCTGGCAGGTGGGAGACGGGAAAACCATTCGATTTAGGAAAGATAACTGGATCGGCAATGGTCGGTCCTCTTTACCCAAAAATTGAGGTCGAAACCCTCATCAATTGGGAGGATCATGTTGATGCATACCTCCGAGTGGAAAATTCACGGAACATTGAAAAATTGAGTGAGGTCGTTAATCATGATGACCTCGAAAAAATTCCAAATTATTAATCCCATTAATAAAATCCCGTATAGATTGTACTAGCAACCAAGTAAAAATGGTCGGTACTCTACCCACTCTACCATGGAGTGGCTCCACCAATCCAAATGTGAACCCAGAATTAACCTGGAATGGATTAACAAGCTCAACATTCCCCTAAAATGAAGAATTTCTTTTGGAAAGTGGCATGAAAAGGCCTACCAACCAAAACAAGGCTTGTTGCCAACCATATTCCGGTACCACAAGGTTGTGAAGCATGTAATGACCAAGTTGAAGACATAAACCACAACTATTATGCCCCCTTACTAGGGCGACCCTTAATTATGTAAGCCCAATATTACATTGGATTGTTGACCAAGTATCACCAGAGAACAAAAAACCACACCAGGTCATGGAGGAAATTAGGACAATGACAAGAAAAGAGGAAATGGAACTTTTCACTAGTACTTGGTGGAGCCTATGGTTCTCTAGAAATAAGAGAGTCTTTGACAACAACAACGGAACAAACTTGAATAATGTCGATAGCCTAAACGAGTTTACTTGAACCCAGGTTAAAGAGTGGAAAATTGCAGGAGCCTCGATCTGATTCCCTTAGCTTTCGCACTTATAGTGTGAGAGTTGGAGCAGGGAGAATGCTTGCTAAGTGGGCAAAACCCAAGAGGGATTACATTAAGTTGTTTTTTGATGGTGTAGTGTGTGCGGATGACATGGCTTCTTTCGGGTTCATCCTCAAAGACTCTGGTGTCTCCCCCATCCATTTTGACGGAGGACTGATTGGTCGGTAATCTGTTTTGATCTCCGAGACCATCGCATTGCGTCAAGGACTTCTCGAGACCATCAGACATGGCATTCCCTAGATCCAGATTGAAGGCGATAATTTGCAGTTGGTCAAGGCCATTCTAGGTGACTGGCGCTGCCCGTAGGAGATTGAGTTGTTGCGTTCGGACATCCACTTCTTGCCCGTTTCCAAGATTGGAGTATTTCTCATGTCTTCCGTGTGAAATTTTGTGGCGGACTTCATCGGTGGATCTTTCAGACGTGTCTCCTCTATTTGTTGTAAGGGTTTCTTGATCAACCAAACAAGCAAATAAATATATAGATCAAGACCTTGCTGAGTATAGAGAAGTCAGGTTCGTCCACGGGAGAGAGGCAGTTCCAAAGTTTTGTTAACTTAGGGAAAACAAGAGCAAGCAAGAGATGATTTGTATCAAGAGGTAAGACATTTCTTAGATTTGGGTATCACCACAACAACAATTATGCATGCCAACACCAATGAATCACAAAGATCGTGATTTTATCACGTAAGGATGTCAACTTTCGTCAACCATGCAAGCAAATCAATAAACTTTTCTATATATCTCAAACTTTAATTAGGATTAATCAACTTTCGTTTCAAAACCCTAACCAACTATTCCAATTCACAACTATCTCTTTCGATTAAACTGCAAATGAGAAATTCCTTATCTTTCAACAAGGATTTAAGCACAAGAGATAGATTATGGATAAAAAAGCATTCAAATCATGATCATAAGAAACACACATAACCATTGTTGGGCTAACCCCAACCTTATAAAGGAGAAAACTACTCACACATCATCATTGCAAACAACTAAATTGAATTAAAAGTAAACTTACACGTTCGTCCAAAAATCGCTATTCCCTTCAAATGTATGTTCTTCCCTTCTCTCCAAAAACTAATGTGTTTCTTAAACTTGCATGATAAGAAAACTAAAGCTAAGACTAGGGTTATATACTAAAAGCTAACACACCTCCTAAGGAAATAAAATCTATCAAAGATCTATCTTCAAGGAAACTATCTAAAAATAAAAAGACACGGGATATTATCATTAAATACAACCGACTCAGCTTGTCCGCTACCGACACGGGTGACCTCGGTAACGACCCCGTCAGGGTCAGTAGGGTTTCATGCATTTTCCTTCGATTCCTCTTCTCAAATAAGGCCTCACTAACGACCACCTCAGCCTCGGTAACGACCCCTTTCAACGATGCATCTCCCTCGGTATGTGGGTCGTTAACGCTTGTTTTCCTCTCGATTCTTCCTCTTATCGTCTCCTATGGGTCGGTAACGTGTCTTCAGAATTCATGTATGGCTCATACGTGGCCATCCTCCATTCCTTTCACCTCGTTCCGCCTCCATTCTCTTCATGCTTCTCCTTAGCTTTCCTCCACACCTTGTAATGCTCCAAAACAGCTCCAAAACACCACCAAAGCTTATGTAGACTCCATATCTTAAATAGATATGAAAACCTACACAAAGTCACAAACGACTCAAAACCACACACAAAACTAAAGAAAAATAACCCAAACACGACTAAAAACGGACATCACTATTCCGCTTGCAGCTGACTCGGGTTTTCTTACCCTCATCCATCATGATGCTTTAGGGCGACCACTAGCCTGTTAGTGGTCATCCTAATCTCTTTCCTTATAAAAAAATACAAATTCAAGTATTTGATAGATCCAAATTAAAAGTGGGGTGTTTAAAGGGTCAATTTGCACAATTTCAAAGAGTCATATAGTATATCTTTTAAGCCTTTTGGCAAGTATATAAAGGTACGTATGAACAGACCAAAAAAAATAAAGTGGATTTTCCACATGGACCAAGACTAGTCAATAAGACCTACCAAACATATCACCAACAATTTCTTCCATCTCTCTTAATTTCCAATTTTGAAATATCCTTCGCTCTCTTTTACGTAAGCAGTCAGTCACATTAGACAAGGCACAAAAGAGCTTGCTTGATCACTTACACAAGTAGTTATATTATTTGTTTACCTTCTCTCAGGCACAGATCTAGAAGTGAGTTAGGGTTTGCTATAGCCCACCCCAAATATTTAAGAAATATAAATAGTACTAGTAGTATATAAAGCCAATGTTTAATCTTTCCCAATAGTAATGGAGTGCATGCACTATTTTGATAGACTCGTATGCGTTGGTTCGATCCCCATTGGTGGTATTTTATTTGTTTTCAAACATTTTATAAAGATGGCTTGCTTTTTATGCAACTTCTCGTGGTTTTTTTGTTCTTTTGTTTTTTTAATTCTAGCCAACTACTTATCAATTTTTTTCTCTCCTTTGTAATACAAGAAATGTTACTTATTTGTTTTTCTTTATACGTATATACTATTAAATTTATAAATTTTTTTACTCTTAGTGGTTCTATGCTTAATTTATTTTCAATAGTATTGAAGCTTCTTTAATTTGTTTGAGATTTATACAGTGAGTAGGTGATCTAAATCTTTAATCCTAATTTCTTCCCTGTTTATTAGTGCTTTTTAATTGTATAAGGTAAATTCAACCTATCCAGATTTTCATTTCTGGTTCTGTCCTTGCCTTCTTTTCTCTAGACTATGTCCTACATTCATTCTTGATTAAGTTAATCAAAAGTCAGTTCATAAATAGACCTTAAAATTTTGATAAACATTAGTACGTATAAGCAATTAAGCATATTACATGCTTATACGTACCACACGGGGTAAGATTTTGTATCATTTGATTTATTTCTCTATACAATGTGTATAAAATAAATTTTTAGTTTGTCACAAGGAAAAGTGAAAATAAGAATTGATTAACATTAGGACTGGTCCCTAATGAAACAAATAAAAATTTGTTGTATTAGGGATACAGGGTCTTTAGATAACTCTTTGTTAGATTTGATAATAGTTTTGCTCTATGAAGTGTGTATGTACTCTTTTTACTTGTATTTTCCTCTTATTTTCATAGTTAATCTAGATGTCTAAATGATAATTTTCTTCTATGGAGTGATGTGCATGGTGATAGGCCTACATCATTACTTCGTCTTGATCTCAAGGGTGCTATTGATATAATAGAAAGGGAGAAAAACTCTCACTAGGAATTTGATGTGTGTAAATTGATTAACATTATTTCATAATGCATGGCTTTTCATATTGGATAAATTTAGAAAAAAAAAGCATATAAATACATAAAAATATAATTATATATTTCGAAGCATATATAATATAAGGTTATGATTCACAAACTATTTTTACATTAAGAATTTGTTTTGTCCCTATGTTAATAAGGGAGTCTTCATTAATCAAGCCTTAATTTCTATATAATTTTTACTTCATCCAACATATAAACCTAGAAATAAAATCATAAATAAAATAGAAAGACCATAAAATATCTAAGCTAATTGAAGTATGCTACTATCACAAAATATCCAAGTAGGAAGGTCACAAAATATAATGGATTTTTTTATAACCAAGGATAAATTATATAAGTCTAGATGAACATAAAATATACGGTTAATAAATATTTAATTTATCTATTGATATATGTTTGTCTGGTGATAATGGTTTCCCTTATTAGTTGAAGAATGGGATCATGTCCATTTTTATTTTGTTTTGTTGAGCATAAATCACACGGGTAATAAAAATAATTGCTTGTTTATTAACATATATAAATTATCAATTTCATTCTCATTCATATCAAATCACTTATTCTTTCATGTGAATATGTGATGTAATTGAAAAAGTAAGGACAATTACCCAACTTGTAAAAAAATTATATTAGAAAACCAAGATACAACCAATATCAAAACATAAGAGCAACCCTAAGAGATTACCCATATAAATTGATATTTATGTTTTTAGAGAATACTAAAAAAATTTTGGCCCAACAGATTCTCTAACGCATTCTTCAAAATGGGGATAGAGGGATAAAAGTGATATGTTTTTCCTAAATTTAGGGAATTCTCCAAATGTATTTGGAGAATGAACTAAATGTAAATGTACACATGTTAACATGTAATTGGTCACATAAAATTTTATTGTATTTTGTAAATATATAATAAAAATAATAAATGTTTGGTTCTTCAAAATGAAGAAACTGTTGGAGTTGAAACATATATTTTTTAGAAAATTTGACTTTAAATTCTCTATTTTAGAGAAAATTATAGGGAAGCTGTTGGGCTTGCCCTAATATAGAGAAAAATAGAAAATAAAAGACTTTGATTTTCCTTTGATTCTCTCTCTATATATATATATGAGTAGGAGAGAGACCTATTTGACTTTCATTGATTATTAATTTATTATCAATAAATTTAATTAAATTTCAAAATAATTAATTAGGCTATTGGTGGATACAAAACTAATAACTTCTCTACATTAAATATGTGAGAGGTTACGATTTGGATTATTGTTTGATTTCTCACCTAGCTCACGCCTTCACCGTTTGATTTCTCTTTGAAGCAATGATTCGTAAATAATCTATCTCACCCATTTACCGTTTGATCTCTTTTGCTTATTCAGAGTTGAGCTCTCCTAATATCGGTTTATTTAATCAAAATCCATCTTTAAACAATATTTAAATTTGCTAAATTATTTACAAAATAATTTTATTTGCAAATTTTATTTATGCCCCTTTTAAAGACGGAATTTAAAATATAAGTTTTAACGGAATAAAAGACATCCTTATTTATAAAAAAATATTATGTTGTTATATTTTTTCCTAAAAAAGCGGGATATTAAAAATACCCTAACCTAACCACAAAGGGACCCTCCATTGTGCTATATGGTCTCTCTCCCTTTCCATTGTGCTCTTTAGGAATAAGAATGTGACCGCAGATGCTACGCCTCCGTTTGCAGCCACTCCGGTTTAACTAGGGCCCTCCTACATCCGTTTTTTGGTGTGTTGTGTTTGCAATTACAACAGACACTCGAAATTCTCAATGACGATAATATTGTTGTATCGTGTTAGTTTGCATTTCTATTTGGTTTAGAAAATTTTAAAAATTGATAGATTGAGGTAAGCTAATGAGAATGTTAACTTGTCTAGGAAATAAATGAAGTTTATTTTGTGTGAGACGAACAAATTATTAAAGTTCTTATTTTGTAGTTAGATATGCCTTTTCATGTGTATTGGTGTAGCCTTTACTATAGTTTTTTGTTATGCGTTACTTTCTTACTATCTCTTTTTTGTTATGCATTACTTTGGATTGGTGTGGTGAGATATGTCCGTAGTGGGACTATATTTGTCACAATTTGAAGTGATCATTTTGGTCCTATTCTGGCGGAACATGATCTAGTGAACAACAGAGGTGCACTGGTTGAAGATGGTTGGGCCTCAACAGTGGCATGTATGCAATGCGGTGTTCACTTTTCCCGATTTCAAAGGTAATTGTTGGGCAAAAAGATTGTGGTTCTCTCAAGTGAGTATAAAGACGAGGATCATGGTGAGTTGTTCCTCTATATAGTTATGAAAGATCGTGTGGGACAGGATCAGAGCTTTACAAGAATGAATGAGAGACTCTGATTGAGTTGCAACCTATAGGAATGGTTACCCTAAGAGGGTTGTAAGGATGGCATTTTTTTCAAAAATAAATATCTTGCTTTAATATAATATGTTTATTTACCCTGTTAGATTGTGACATCTATGGTTTCATCTCGACTTAAATGTATATTAGACATCCAATTTCCCACTGATGATAATATTTTTTTGTCATGCATTACTTTGTGATATTTTTTTACCTTCTTTTATTTTTGTCTCATCGAGAAAAATACTCTCATCATGCTCCTACAAAAGGTCTTAGATATGATGGTACCTATAGAATTGAAAAGTGTCGGATATGTAATGGTCACCAATTATTGTCTTTTCTCATATATATGTTTTACCTTTTGTGATATTTTCTTTTCCTGCCACTTCTTTGTTGCATTAGGGCTACAAGGTCTCTATATACCTCTTTGTTAGATGTGATAATAGTATTGCTCTATGAAGTGTGTATGTACTCTTTTTTATTTGTATTTTCCCCTTTTTTACATGGCTAATCTAGATATCTAATTGATAATTTTCTTCTATGGAGTGATGTGTATGGTGATAGGCCTAGATCATTACTTCATGTTGATCTCAAGGATGCTACTGATATAATAGAAAGGGAGAAAAACTATCACCATTCCTTGTCTTTTTACTAATTAATTAAATAATGAGACCTTGTTAATTATTCTTGAGCATCGGCTTTCTTTCTATGTATATTTTGTTGTTTTTTTAATTGTTATTTGACAATTTAGGAAAGTGTTGAGTGTTGGATGTGTAGAAGTCCTCAACCAAAGAGAATACATAGAAAAGACTAGTCAGATGACAAACAGTCTATATTGAACGAATTTCATATATAGGCAATTAGCATTATCGAATGATGATCGCCAAGAAGCATATTCAAATCTGTTGAAGCTAAGGAGCCAATGGTCATAGAAGATTTGTTGTCTTTAACTTCTTCAAATTCAAAAATTGTGTCAATTATGTGAGCTTCAGCTCAGCGCTCTCTTAACTGCAATGTTCTAAAAACGCTAGGCTGTGAGATGGGGCCTAGCGCCTAGAGGGCTAGGCGGAGGCCTAGGCGGAGTCTAGACAAATTAGGCGGATCAATATAATTTTTATTTTATAGGGTTATTATTTATAATTGATGAGAATATAAATAAAGAACAATCTCATTATAATGTCTCTGTATAAATTCAAGTATAAACTTCACCTAGAGTCCGCTTAAGCCGCTTAGAAGGCCGCCTAGCATGCATAACCGGTCTAGACACCCCCCTAGGCGTCCAAGACTAAATCGGAACGGTGGACCACCGCTCATCTTCTAGGCGGCCGCCTACACCTTTTTTTAGAACAATGCTTGATTGTCATTTCCTGAATTTGATTTTAATCGATATATTTTTACCGTAATCCCATGCTTAATGATGTCCTCTCCCACAAGTCCTAACAAAAGAAAGGAATACGGAACTAATTCTACCATTTAATGGCAAACAGACTGCTATTTAGGCCGATTTTTCAAGCCCAATTTCGAGTGGCTTGTTGTTAAAAACAAAAGAGTCGAGGAGGCTTAACTCAATTTGGCTTGCTCGATCTATTTTTGCTAAAACTCGTCTTTATTAAATGTTAAAATTTACCATTATTTATAAAATAATTTTATTTTCAAATTTTTTATTCATGACAGATTTATGAATCGAGCGAAGCAAAATAAAGGAATTCCTATTTATAAAAAAATCCATGAATATTCTTTTATAAAATAGCGAGATATTACAGATGGGGAGTAATTGACGATTTGTCTTTGTTACGAATCTTGGTTTGTGTAGTGGGTGTCGTTGTCAGAGTGTTGGATTCTCGGGACTTAGTTTAAAGGAAGTTTTCCTTAACAATGAGCTTCCCGTGAAACTCTTCAAAGGAGATTGATGAATCTTTGTTGTTCAGTGTTCACGACTCAGTGACTAGTAAGAGGCATATAGACCTTGAAGTATGTCATCTGTAAAGTCTTCTTGGATGTGTGGAGCGTGAATAGACGCAAGGAAGTGTGCATCTTCCTTTATATTATGCATGTATTTAGATATACTGTGAGCTCCTTTATTGGCATATTTGATTTTGTATTGAATTTGTTGTTTGCGATTTCGAGAAGCACTAGAATTTGTTCGCTTGAGGAGGTCCCGAATTGCCTTAGACGTGATAGCCTGAGTGTCAACATCATGATTGATGCAGACAAGGTGTTGAAAATAGCCCCATGAAGGAGTTTATCATGGGGTTTTGAATTCTGGTAGGTTTGGTACATGTTAGTTGCGCTCACAGTGCGGCCGCCTCCACCGGCGGCATGAGGACCGGGACTTCTTAGAGGGCCGCCCCCATGTCTGGGGCGAGGGAGGGGGCAGAGAAAGAAGGCTGGGCAGGAGCGGGGCTGAGGGCGGAATGTAATCTCAAAAAGCTGAAGCCGGAGTATGCAGTCGTCGGTCGAAATGTCGGATACAGTCGGCGGATTGTTCACTTGCAAATTGGAGGAGAAGGATTAGAATGGGTTGGGCTATTAAATTTTTGGGCCTAGATGATTCAAAAATAGAGTTGGGTCATTTTACATTTTAATCAAAACTAAATCAACTTATTTTGCCTTGTTATCTCTCACTGAACGAACCTTGCACATTGCACACTTTTAATACACCTATTTTTCAAATTTTAATGTTTGTTTTGTTGCTAATCAACTAATTTTTTTTTCCAATTTGTAAATGGTAATGCATTTATATTGGTAGGATCTTCTTAGAAATTATATTGTTTTAATATAGAATTTGGTTATCATTTTTTATTATATTTTGAAAAGTTTTTATTTGCTTAAAATTTTAAGTTGATTTTTTTATTGTTGATCAAATTAAAATGGGAAAATGTATTTTATAAAGGCCAAAATTTCAATTGATTCATATAGTGCGGAGCAACCTTCGCACAATTCCAACAGAAATATTTTAATATGAAAGTTGAATTGGAAATGAACCCGAACGAGATTGAATATTGATGAGGTTGATATTGTTTTCGATCCTAGATCACGCAAGCCTATTGATAGTTCCAAACTAATATTAGAGAGCGTATGCGAAAAATATATGCGGACAAAGGTGTTGTGTGGAACTTATATATTCTAAATATCTCATATATATCTAGATATATTAAAATAGCTTGATTTGTTTGAGTTTCAATGTACAAGGTTCGCCCCCCCCCCGGTCCAGACATTTCTGGCTCCGCCACTGCTCACAACAATCGTTTTAACAAAGAGAGGATGTGACCCATCTTCAAATTTAAATAAATTGTATCTTTCAAGAATGAGTTGAATTTGTGTTTTTCAGTCGATGTAATTAGTTTAATTGAGTTTGAGATTGTTTGGAAACTAAGGATGTGTTTGTCATACCAAAATTAACTAGTTAATAAACTTCAACTAGTTAAAAAATTAGTAAATCATGTTTATCTTGTGTTAATTAACTAGTTAGTAGTTAATAAACTAGTTAAAATGATAAGCTAATCTATCTTATCTATTGATTTATACTAGTTTATTTGAATAATAAAAAAAGAAAAAAAAATCTACCAATAAGAAAAGAGAGAAAAGATAGTGTGTGTGTGTGGGAGAGAGAGAGAGAGAGAGAGAGAGAGAGAGAGAGAGAGAGAGAGAAAAGATGGTGGAGAGGGGTAGTTTTAAAATTTTTACGTGATTTTGACAAGAGAAAACTAGTTTATAAAGACAAACAAAGTTTATTAACTTAACTAGTTTTTTATCTAGTTTTTTAACTTCAACTAGTTTATTAACTTCAACTAGTTTTTTAACCTCTTACAAAAATAGCCTAAATGTTTTTCTTTTGAAAATAAACTAATTACTAGTTAATAAACTAGTTAAAATGGTAAGCTAAAAAATCTAGCTCATCTGGTAGTTTATTTGATTAAGAAAAAATAAAAATAAAAAACCAACTAATAAAAAATGAGAGAATAGGTAGTGGGTTGGAAGGAGAATGTAGTGGGGTGGAACAAATTTTGAAAAGTTAACATTATTGTCAATCTAAAAACTAGTTTATTTCAACAAACACCATTTATTAATTTAACTAGTTTTCTATCTCCATTTTTATCTAGTTTATTAATTTCAACTAGTGTTATTCCCGTATTTTAGTTTTATAGTTTAATTTACTCTGAGATACACATTTAATACAACTCAATATTTTTTCAAAAGAAAAATTATGAAATATAAAGTAAAAGTATAGCTCAAGTAAAATCCACAACAAATAGTGAGTTTTCAAAACTTTTTTATTTAAAGGTTCAATAGTGCTTGTTTGGTTAAACATAGGAATTGTAATTCCTAGGAAGTTAAATCAAGCGAAGCTAATTTGTGGGAATTTTATTTCATGTGATTTGAGAAAAAGTGTTTGGTTAAAATTAAATTTGTAGGAATTAGATTTTTACATGTTGTTTGGTTTGATTTGAGAAATCATGGGAGTTTATATAAAGTTACTATTATAGCCATTGTCCATAAAATGTTATTGGTTTTATTTATGGGTAAATTAGAGATTTTGCAATTCCTCCATTTTGGAGGAATTGGAAATCCTAGGATTTTAACTTCCTATGATTTTTAGTCAATTTTTTCCACCCAATCTTCATCCAGTCTTAAACAAAATCTTCATCCAGTTTTAACTTCCTAGGATTTTAACTTCCTATGATTCCTCCATTTGTAATTAACTTCCTATTTAAACAAAATCTTCATCCAGTCTTCCATAAGCTCTTATTTCTGAAAATCAGCTTCACTTTGAAGTAGTTCAACCATGATCTTCACTCAAGTATAACCATTGAAAACCTTTCTTCAACTACTGGAGCTTCAAACATCTGAATCCGCCTCTTGAATCAACTTCTAAGAAGAACCTGATGTATCGTATACAACGGTGGACACCAGCCGACCATATAAAAGAAAAGAAGATGGACGGGTTAGTCTAATGATAGACTAGCAAGCGGAGAATCTAACTTGGTTCTTATGGTTGTAACTAAACATATTGGCATCAAAATCCGAATAGACTCAGATTATGATCCAACAGTTAGCAGTCTTATAGAGAATAAGAATGAGACTCGCATAATCAAGAGAGAGAACACCACCGCTTGTGGTTTCTTTAAGAAGCATAAACAATTGTTAGGAATTCATATTAATCACATAACATCTTGAAAAGTCTCCATTGACTAATCAGATTCACTTAATCAAAGTTTGATTAAGAATCATTCATAACCGGGAGCAAGAATGGTTATTGAATAGACTAACCATTCGGGTACATTAATGGGCCTAACGCACTTATCTTGTATTACTTTCAAAACTTTTCACAAACAAGTTGGCAACTTTTAATCGGCTCGAACTACTGCCGGTGGAACACAATACTATCGAGGTCAGAGGGCTTGTTTCATCCTTGAACAACGAATAGCTCGGGTCCCAATGATGGAGAGATTAGAGGGCCTGTTTCATCCATAATCCACTACCAACACATATTGAATAGAACACAATACTATCGAGGTCAGAGGGTATGTTTCATCCTTGAACAACGAATAGTACGGGTCCCAATGATGGAGAGATTAGAGGGCCTGTTTCATCCATAATCCACTACCAACACATATTGAATAGTCACCCCTCAAGCGTAGAGAGGGCCAATGGTCATGACCTAAGTATTAGGGGATCAATTCTGATACTGCCTAATACGAGTTTTAAAGAGATGCTTCCGAGACTAAGCTCACATCCCTGAACTAAGTTAATCCATATCAATGTCTCAGCATGAGACAACTAAACATACGAGGTCACATACAACGGACCTTAATCCAGTTCTAGCGCGAAACTGAACGAATAACAATATGGTCATTATTTCTAACAAAACAACAACCTATCATATTTTATTAATCATACAAGTTGTTCCCAACGCAAATATTAAATGGGATCCAATTCCTCATTTAATAACAATAACGCAAGAGAGAATCGTCCACTTGCCTTATAAGGCGTGCTCGACGTCCTTAGCAATTCCAATAGTAATCTGTATCATCCCTCTGCCAATCGGTAACCAAAACTTGTCTTCGCTATAACGGAAGATCCGAACGTCCGTTTCACGAGCGGTTTGAACCTTCACTCGAGCCCATGGCTCGTTTGGCTCGATCATGGCTCGATCCCCGAGCCCGAGGGTGGCTGGGCGTTGCTCGACAGCGGCCCTTGCGGTGGGTGGTGGTCGGAGTAGCTAGCGATCACCGGCGGCATGGCATAACGAAGCAAAGAGTGACCGGCGGTGACGAGTTCTCCTCTCCCGAACCAGCGTCCGTCGTCGTCCCGTCCTTTCTCGCCGGTTCTGATTCTGCCACACCAGCCCAAAGGGAGGAAGAAGGTGATGAGGTGGTGGAGGAGATGGAGGTGGCTGGCTGGAGAGGGTGGCCGGCGGTGGAGAGGCTCACGAGCCCGTCGTTCTCGTCCAAACCCTCTCGGTTCCTTCCCCTGTTTTTGTTTACTTTGAAATTAAACTTTTGACGAGGCAAGAAGGCAGGCGTGGCTGCTAATTCTATCTCCAATTGCCTTCCCAATTAAGCAACAAGAAAGGCGGTCAAAACAAATTTCCCGTCTCGGAACGGGACTCGCATTAAAGCGGTAAAATTATGTACCTCGGATGGAAAAACTTACTAAACGAAAAACGTCCCGTAAATTATGTAGACCAATAAAACCAATTTTCCATGATTTTATCTTGCTACCTTCAATTTTTAAGGCTTCCGTTTCGCATTTTAAATCCTTTCCGGTACATAATTATAAAGACGGCTTATCCAGTAAATATTCTTTTTCCACCAAAAAATCCTAAAATTCACATCGTTCCATAAAATCATTTTATTATGATTTTAGGATATCACCAACAATTTTCTAGGATTTAATCTCCAACAAAAATATTGGATTAAGCGTTAAAACGGACCAAAAAGGTTAAAAGGATATCCGAGAAAAATTCGAAAATATCCATAAAGCCCGCAGTTATTACACAAACACATATATTAAATGGTAATTCATGGAATTTTGTAAATCATGGGATTTTCTCATCCAACCAAACAAGCACTAAAATATACTATGTATAATTCAATAATAAATAAATATAATTTTCAAAGCCCAAGATATTGTAAGAAAGTTTTGCTTAAATCAATACGAAATTAAGCTATCTAACAACAAAGGGAAATAATGTACTCTAAATATTTTATCTTATCTATGCTAGACGGTTCTTCATCAAATTTAGTCAGAAATTCCTTATTATGTACTTCACACAAACCAAATAAAATTACAAAGCCCATTAGACTTTTATAAATTTTGATGGAGATGGAGAGGTGTGAATACAATTTGTTCTTCAGTTTTACATAAAGTGGGAAAGTGGGGAGTTGTGGAGAATTTAGATACAATTTATTAAAGTAATTAAAATTTTTACATGGAGTGGGGGTAAAGTGGGAAGATAATGGGAAAATGTGAATACAATTTGTTAAAATAATTATTTTTTTCTTCAGATTCTAACAAGTGGCTTAATTTTTTTCTAAAACCTTGGTTTTTGCTTTATAGTTATACTAGGGTAGACTAGTTTTTTAACTCTAACTAGTTTGCCAACTATATGACAAACACAGCCTAACCACATAGAAGGGGTGGTCAACTTCAAGAGGATTCAACAAAATGGTATGGAATTTGGCTGCCATTAAACTGTTTAGTGGAGGGTTGTATCTAACCTACATGTAAAATTGTATTTTTTTTACATTCAATGCTTTGAATTTAAAGCATTCAATTGTCTCCTATAGGCTTACATACTCTACCTTATCCTCATGACCTTCAAGGCATTCAAATGTCATACATATCTTACATACTCTACCTTAGCCTCATGACCTTCCACACATAATATTTACTTAATATTATACATCAATCATAAATAAATTATTTAGAAAACCTATAATATTTACTTAATATTATACATCAATCATAAATTAATTATTTAGAAAACCTATATTTTTATAGGTTTTTTAAATAATTGAATGTCAATTGTAAATGTATGTGATAACTTATATGTAAAAAAGATATACAACTTAAAAAAATTCATTGATAAAATATAATATTTGAAAAAAATTAAATATGTAAACATGTAAAAAAGAATTTAAATAGAATTATTAACCCGTGCATTTGCACGGGCATATACTTCTAGTTTATTAAGGTTTGATAACATAGATAATTTTTTATTGAGATAACACATGAATATAAATACAAGTCCAGCTATGAACTAAAGCCTATATAATTCAGGGATGCAACGCCGTATATTTCTTAACAACTTTAACCTAATAAGATATGACCAAAGCTTCTAACTACAATTCAAAGAAATAAATTTAAAAAAAAATCTAAACTATTGTCACATATTATTATTTGGGGCTTTCATTATAGAGCACCCTCAAAATTACATAGTAGAGCACTCTTTCTCCATATAAAAGAAATTTTACTCAAAATTACACCCCCACCCACATTTCACTTTCTTCTCTTAACCCTTTTCTTAACTCTCCCAAACTCTCCAAGACTTCATCTACCCCAAATCTTCATTTTTTCCAATCAAATTTCTAAAAGGATATATCAAGACAACATTTCAATAACAAATACTCATATCAATGTAATTTATCTTGTTAAAATTCAGTTTTTTTGTTCAAATTTCAGATTTTGAAATGAGTTAGGTTTTTTTTATATTTTGATTTGGTTTTGTAGAATGAAATGAGAGATTTAACAACATTAGCTTTCTAAATTCATATAATATCCCTTATAACAGAATTAGATTTAGGCTCGAATTATACGAGGTTGGACTTGAGCTCGAACGACCATGGTGGATGTCGCTCGAAGAAGAAGACGTCCAGCCGTTACGGCACGATGCCCTTTGGCCGTTACGGCTGAGGTGCGTCCGGCCGTTACGGCCCAATGCCCTTTGGCCGTTACGGCCGAGGTGCATCTGGCCGTTACGGCAGAGTTACATCTGGCCGTTACGACTGGATGCACTCTGGCCGTAATGGCTAAAGCATTCCTGGCCATAACGGCCAGAAATGGACATATATTTTTGTTTCTATTTGATGCTCACCCTTTTTTATTACTATTTCAGTTTCAGATGGGAGATAGGTCTATTCGTCATCGTCTTAGAGATGCACGGAAGGAGCAGGCTGCGTCGCATCCAGATCCTCAGTTATAAGGACTAGACGACATTCAGGCTGAGCCGGTGGACCAGGAGCAAGCTGGTTCGTCTAGTTAGGTGTATGGTAGGGGACCTAGACGTAGAAATAGTGCACTATTAACACATTTAAGCTTCCATTGTGAAGAAACATGTGGCAACGGCGAGTCGTCCGAGAAAGACACCTACAATAGTACGGCATTGTATATGTATGAAGGTCTTTAAACATGTATACATGGATGATTTAATAAATTTCTCTTACCGATATAAAATGAGCTTCCTTTGCCAAGAAGCAAATGAAAATTGTCCCATTGTCTAACTTGCAGGTAGAGGAAATTAACGGAAGGTAAGATTGATTAATAGTGGTCCCCAGCCGTAACGACCGGATGAGCTCTAGCCGTAACGGCTGGGTGCCTTCTGGCCGTAACGGTTGGATTTTTGTCTAAAATCGAGGAATTAAATGCTCTCAACTACCTTAATCCATTCCGTCATAAGCTTTTAATTCTCCATAGCCATAAGCCAACCCACTCCATTTTATCTCCTCCAAAAAACACAAAACCTCTCCATGGCTGTAACGGCTAGAAGGCGCAATGAGAAGAAGTCTCTAGACTAATCTTTCAGTTGTCATATCCTTTTCAGAAGCGCAATGAGAAGGAGGCAAAAAGTGAGAGAAGATACTACGAAGACAAGGCCTATGTTTTTGATGATTAAAGGCTAGAGAGCTTTCGTGTTTACATAATCTTCTTCTTCACTGTTTACAGTTAGTACCAGTTGGCAGTAGATGCTCATACACAATTAATAACCATGTATTAATGGTGCAACAACTCCGAATGGAATTCGGTTCAAGTTGAATCACACGAAGTTTACTGACTATGTAGATTGCTATATATTTAAGATGTATACTTTCATGTAATGAAATATTTGTTGTTTTTACAATTGAGTTTGGTCACCTAATAGTGCACGAAAAATGGTAAAGTTGAACATGATAAAGTTGTTAGGGCTTTAACAATCCACCCAAACATCCAAAATGGAATCATATAGATATATAAAGTATATACATACATTAATTTAAGCCCTAAACCCTAAACCGCAGCCGTTACGGCCAGAAGGCGCCCAACCGTAACGACCAGAGGGCCCCCAGCCGTAACGGTTGGATGCGCTCCAACCGTTACGGCTGGGGGCCCTCTGGCCGTTACGGCTGGACGCCTTCGGGCCGTAACGGCTAGAGGGTGCGCTATTATGTAAAAACCTGGGTGCGCTATTCGGAAATCCCGTATTATTTTCATCACATGCAAGTTTTTAACTTGATTAATAGAAGACTCTTAGTATAAGTTCATTAATATACACTCATTGCCCCCATATAGGGTAGTCTAATGGTAAGAGATATGGATGATGTTAGGAGGGAGGTCCTAGATGATCATTGCATCTGCCTTTTATATAGATGTAAAATTAAGTATCACCATCATTTTCTTCTACTAAATCGAATTGATCGATCAACACAAACCATTCACGCTCGGTCACAAGCCCAACGATTACACCAAAGTGTTCCCTCGTTAATTTTTTTTAATAAAAATTCACATTCCTCCATGTTGTTATACTAGATTGGTAACTTTCTTAGGGTCCTTTTGTTTTTATACCTGGAATTGGGTTAGAAGCAAAAAATCGGGTTGGAATAGGTTTCACTCATACCCACCTCAAAGATAACGTATGAGCTCATGTGTATTTTGAGGAAATGTAAATGAGCCATACCTAAACAAGCACTAAAAACGGAATAGGCCATACCTAAGTATAGAACCAAACAAGCCCTTACTAATCTAATAATATTTTCCGATCCCATATACGATACACCCTATTGTCCCGTTTGGTATGTTGTTGGAATTGGGAATCGGAATGAAATTAGGAATTGGAATGAACCAATCCTGTGACATGTTGTTTGGTATGTTGTTGGAATAAACCATTCCTAAGAACTACGATGTATGATTTAAATTTTAAGTTTTTGACCTTATAATTTAGAGGCTATGGTTTTTATAATTTATTATTTAAGCTTTAGAAGTTTTAGGGTTTTAAGGTTTAAGATGTAAAATTAAAACTTCTTGTAATTAATGATACCTTCTATTTTCTAATGAAATCAACTTTACCTACAATTTTAGAATGAGTCATTTTTTAGAATATCGATTCCAGATTTTAGTCTGGCAAACAATTTATTGGAATCAACCATTCCTCTTTTTCAAATAATCAAACCAAATGAGGCTCTACCTTCTCTCGAAATTGTGAGTGGCTGGGTGCTTCGAAAGATGATCGAGAAGGCCCTTTGATTCCGACCGAGAAGAAATTCTGTCTCCGGTCGAGAAGGTCACCGATCCTAGACTGAGAACGCAGTCGGTATTAGGCCAAGGTGACCACATGATTTCCCCTAGGCCCCAAGCTAAGAAAGTAGCTTTTCTTTTGTGCTAATTTTGGCTCCCACCTTATTGGTTTTGGATTTAGCTTGACTAACCTCTGTACAATACTGAATTTCAAATCCAACGACCTAATATATTATTTGTACATTTGATCAGTTTCCTTTCTATGACCAAGATCAATCCCCTTTATGTTGATTTGATCCAAGTTTCAATTTGATGTTTTGAGGCTTTTAGTGAAATCTATGCTTTGACATTGGTTCACGCCTTTTTTTGGAGCTATTTCCATTCCAGATCGCATGCGTTCTTCAACATCGGGTGCTTGATTCGTTGGGTCGTCGACGCTTCTTTCCTATCTGATTTTTGTCTTATATGATGGTTTTTGAGCCCGTCGCCCTTTTTGGGGGGTTGACTAGTAAGATGCAAGCTTCTCATGCCTTGGTATCGACTTTTTCGGCGTTTTCGCTGAAATTCTGTTCTGATCGAGATTGGTCTGATTTGCCTACATGTATGATTGTCCTTCACGTGTTTGTGTGGCTGTTGTTGTTTCTTTGATGATGACGAGCCTTTGTGGCTTTTTAGTTGATGGACCTTTGGTTTTCTTGGGCCTTTGTGGACTTTTTTTGTTTGCGGGTTTTGCACTTCCTCTTTGTTTTGTGTGTGTTTGTTTGTGCTTTCAAGTTTGATCCCAGTCGTGACCCAAACACGTTTGGTACAATTTTGAAATTTGGCTTTGGGATTGGGTGTAGTTTATTTGTGATAGGCATGATCACCTGAACTTTCTCGAGGTTGCTGAAAATCTTTCATCCCGGTGCAAGCAACGTCAGTATTTCACTTCATCATATTTATCCGCTTTTGACCCGAATGCACCTCTCCCACTACTCATTTAGTTCTAATGCTTTTTTGCCGGTTGTGCTTACTCATCGTGTTTTGCTTGTTTCAACTTACTCTTGTCGGTTTTGTGAATGCTATTTTATGGGCCTCTCGGAGAATCCTTACCTTCTAAAAAAAAAAGCTGTCCGCGTCACGGCTGACGAGCAATCCCAAATCCTCTTGCTCCTCCAGTCCTCCTCCCTCACCCATTAGTATCAACTATCAAGCAGACAAACACCACCACTCCTCTCGTGATTCTCTCTCTCTCCTTCTCTCCTTTGCCCTAATTCCACCCACCTTCTCATCCAATTCTGCATAAGGTCTATCTTTCAGGATTGGTTGCATGATGCCGCTGGAGTCAATCTGAGAAACAGACAAGGCACCATGTTTCAATGGCGCCTATTTATGGAATCTTGATATCAATTTTCGGATTCGCTGGAACTGAACAATTTTTCAAGGTTAGTGTCTCTTCGTGAATGCCAAATTTGTCAACTGTAACGAGAACCGGCCTGGGAGTTGGAATAGTTTGTTAGATTAGGTTTGATCGTGTTTGGTTGGATTTGAATTGGATTCTTTGTATGGGCGATTGCGTATTTGGAATCGTTGATAGTGAGGTTTTTGAATTGTGATGTTGGTTTTTGGCTCTTGTCAGGTTCGAGAATGGGCTCCGAAAGAAATCCGAAAGGGCCTGTTGTGCTGCAGTTGCAAAGGTGGGACACGTCTCAATCCCGCTTCGATATATCGGAGTTCCGCGAAGCTTTCATTTCTCCGACAAGGAAACTGCTGTTGTTGTTATCCTTTCGCCGAGACGCCTTACTACTTCCGCTAACACGAGGTGGTAGTTTTTATTTTTGCTATTACTCTGTTTCACTGGTATCTAGCTTCCCAGCAATGTACAAGTTTCTCTTTAGTCTTATAATTGGTTGTTTTACTCTTCTCTGCAGGAGAATCGGATGATTTTGACAATGAAGGTTTTCAACATGAAAATCTGCCGAAGATGGATTCACTGTCTTCTCCAACTTCAGCTATGCCTAGTATATCCCCATCAAGTGAGAAAACAGCTTCTTCAGGAGGGGGCATATCTTTGGAAACTGATGCTGGGCTTGCTCATGAAAGTACCTGTTCTCAAATGAATAATTGTCGTTTAATTTCTGATGTGAATTCGTTGGCTTGGGGAATTTGTGTGGACACAGATAAGAAGCATCAAGAAGCATCATTTAGAGAACTTCTATTTGTGTCTGGCAATCATGGTGTCACAGTGCATGCATTTTGTAAGCTTCATGAGGATAACACAGTCTCAAATTCTCCGAAAGAAGTGGAGAAAGGAAATGGTCAGTGGTTGGAATGGGGCCCTTCTACTGCTTTCGCTGATTGTATGGAAACTTCTAGGGGTAAAGCCACTTCATGGAGTACTAATGGGGATAAAGAAGGTCCATATTGTTCCGGGAATGACATGTCAACTCATGGTGCAAGGAACCACAGATCTAGGAAATGGATGCGATCTTTTTTAACTTCAGTTGAAACTAAGGAGCATGATGGAGTCATTTTGACCTCATTTCCTGAAAAGTCAATGTTTCCTTGCTCAGCAAAGGCTGTATCATTTCATATTTTTAATGACGATTCATTGTTCTTAGACATCCTATCTCATGGTTCTGCTGTAACATACAAAGGGGTTGGAAAAGAGCTTGATAAACCATTAGGTGATTTTTCAAGAAGTGCAGAGATACCCCCATTGAAACATGATCTCAAGACAGACAAAAATGTTGGAATGGGCAGTGGTTACCAGTGTTTAAAAATATTTTCAAGCAGTTCTTATAACCTTATTGGTTTTGCTTTTATGCAAGTAAATTCTGCAATTGATAGTAGTGATAGACCAACAACAGAAAGAAGTAGGAATATAATTGTTTTTGTTAGTAGGTTGAATATCTGTGGTATGCAGTGGATTTCCTCTGTAAAGCTGGAACCAGAACATGAAAATAAAGCTGTTGACTGGATTGACTTTCAATTTTCAGATAATCTGCTTGTTTGCCTTAATGCTTCTGGGTTAATTTTGCTTTATGGTGCAATGACGGGAAAATATGTTGCACGCTTGGACATTTTAGAGATGTCTAGTTTGAAGCCTCGACGGGATATACTGGTGCAAGGAAAAAAAATAGCAGAAGGGGACACTTTTATGCATATTAATGCCTTCAAAGATGACAAAAATGAATGTGACAAGTTAATGTCTGAAAATGCTGGCTTTGTTGATGGCAAAGGATTTCGAAAGTTACTTGTTGCTCCCTATACTTCTCTCTTGGCTGCTGTAGATGAACATGGTGTAGCTTATGTAATTTGTGCTAGTGATCATGTTCCAGAGATGTATTATTCCCTTGAAAGGCTGCCTCAGCAGAAGTTTGGCATGCTATCTCCCTGGATTGCTGGCAGTACCAATATAAGCTGTCAAAAGGTAGGGTTGACAAATTCAACATGCCCAAGATCAGATGACCCTGATATAATGTGGAAATGCTTCAGTGATGAGCTCAATATTGTCGACAACGGGTGCCTTCATGGTAGGTTGAGTCAAAGTGACTTGAGTTCAAGTGGTTTTGCTGAAATGCACCAGAAAAATAGTCAGCGATTTCCTCAATCTAGACGGTCATTGCATTGCCGCAAGTTATTTCTTCCTACCACTGGTTCTGCTTTAGATGATATGATATGTTTTTCTTCTTTTGGAATTACTCGGCTTTCTAGAAGAATAATTTTAGAGGGAACACAATGTTCCTGTATTGCTCATGCCAATTTGCATCTAGAAACAAACTTGTATAGTGACAGATTCTTTAACTTTGGGGCAAATTTTGACCTCAAAACTGAACAAGAAACTTCAATTGGAGATGCTGTTGGATGCATTTTCCACGGTTGTTTCTATTTGGTGACAGGAAATGGTCTTTCAGTTGTTCTTCCGTCTGTGTCTATTTCTTCACATTTCCATCCCATTGAGTCCATTGGATACCCATCACCCAGAATAGGACAACATTTTGCACGCGAGGTGGGTGAAATAATGAAGACAAAAGACGCACAGCCGATTTTGTCACCATGGAAATTAGAAATTCTGGACAGAGTGCTCCTATTTGAAGGTTCTGATGGAGCGGACTTGCTATGTCTGGAAAATGGTGAGAATATTTTTAAGATATCTTTTGATTACTAATTTAGTAAGGACTAACTGAATTTATTCTTTGTCAGATCTTCGGTTTTTGATAGATTGGTGGCTTATCATGTTTATTTTCTGTTCTGTATCTGTCCTTACAACAATTTGCTCCCTCGTCTTCTCAGTTTGTTAACTTAGTTCTTTGTGCTGACATGATATTCATTCTGAATTATTTTTTATTTGTCACTATACTAACTGTGCGATCTACAGTTATGACATGTTTGCTTAGGTTCGTGAGCCTTTCTCCTTTCACTAGTTAAGGTTTAGAGGAAGGGAATGGTGTATGTTGCTGGCTTGTACAATGTCTTTTTGGTTGGTTGCATGCATCCTGCCAGTAGGTTATTGGCTCTTGTGCTGGGAGGAGGACTTGTTATGAGTTTGGATTAAGGCTTTATGTCAGTAATGAAAAGAAAAAAAATCAAAATCAATCCTCAAACTTCTAATATTACTCATAATACAAACAGATCAGCCACTAAGAAGTTCGCAAAAATCATCTTGTTACTTATAGAGTACTGCTGATTTCTTCCCTCTTAAATGCAGTACTACTTGTGTCTTGACTGATGCCTGCATGGTTATTATGGTGAGGGAAAATCTATATCATGACATATTAAATTAATGTTATGTCAGGATGGGATCTACGAGTATCTCGCCTACGACACTTGCAGTTGTCATTGGGCTACTTAATATTTGATGAGATAGAGCAGTAAGTGTTATGCAGTTTATCTCGCTTGATGTGTGTCTGTAGTTTTGAGGATTAATTGTTTGTTGACTGTTCGGCTCTAAACTTTCCAATTGTATGGTTTTATATTCATGGAAATCAGGTCTTTGGAAAACCTTGCTGCCATTAACCTTGCTGAAGAAGGCATCTTGAGATTGAATTTTGCTGCTGTTTATATGATGTTTGACAGAGCTGGAAGCGATAATGAGATTTCTGCCGCATCAAGGTACTGGAACTGATCATGAACTTTCTCTTTCCTACCCAAAATTATTTCATTTTTTATTGTAGTTGTATCTTGTTATTTTATATGTATCTTTTCTAAATCAGATTTTGATATAATTTTTTTTTTTTATCTTGTTCATATATATATATATATATATATCTGATTTCTGCATTTGATCAAATTAGGATTTTATCTTATCCTAGTTGATGTTATTTTCTCAGGATTAATCTGGTTAGAACTTTAGAAGTGCTATGAGAAGTGTTATATGTTTAATTAATGATCAAACTAGTTTGGTGCTAAAATTCATTTTGTCATGATAAATCAGATTAGAAGTTTCGGAAATTGTCAGGGGTGGTCAAGATTTTGTATCTTTATTGATGCCTTTGATTATGAATTTTACAAGATATTGTGATTGTTTAAAGTTTAGTTATGTACAATTGATCCTAAAATGATTGATGTTTGAGTTGCTAAAATTATCACAAGTGGTGCACCGGTTATTTTGATGTTTAACGTGTACCCTGGCTATGACTTTTTCTTTGATCTTACCTGTTTGTGCAGACTTCTTGCGCTGGCCACTCGATTTGCAACCAAAATGATTCGTGAATACGCAGTAATAGAGCATAATTTTAAAAATTTTGATGTAGAGGATAAAGGGGCAGAATCTTGTTACTTGCTACCACTATCACCACATAAAGAGCATGGCATTGAGGCTTGTGCAAGAAGGCTTGATGAGATGTCTCATTTGTTGATGATTACTCGGAATCTCCAACGCCAAGTAGCTTCAAAATTTAGCAGGCCAGTTCAGGGATCTGTATGTGGTTTAAGCTCCTTTTTTGCCAGGACATTGGTTAAATTAAAAGTTCGAAATACTAATACAAATGCTTCATGTTAGGTGGATGATGACGAAGCACCCGGATTTTTGCAGAACTCCCAGATGTCCTTTCTTGCTGCTGATGCATCACCTATTGATAAAATAAACCAACATGAACGTGCTTTCTCTGTGTTTGAATCAGGATCTAATAATGCTGAGAAGCTAGCACTGATACCTGCTGATTCATTTGATGCTGCAAACCATCCGGATTTTGAATCCTTAGATGTAGCTTTTGTTGGACATGATATGACTCCTAGAAAGCAGATTTTCCCCATAGAGAACCCTATGGAAATGATTGCACGATGGGAAATAGATAAGTTGGACCTCAAGAATGTAGTAAAGGATGCTCTATTGTCTGGTCGTTTGCCACTAGCAGTTCTGAAATTGCATCTTCATCGTTCAAAAGACTTGGCTGAAAACCAGGATCCTAATGATATGTTCACTGAAGTCCGTGATGTTGGAAGATCGATTGCCTATGATCTGTTCATGAAGGTATTCTACCATTTATTATTTACAGCATAATTTTTTTTTCTGTTTTGCTGATATATTTTATAACAGGGTGATACTGGACTTGCTGTGACAACCCTACAAAAACTTGGAGAAGATGTTGAAGGATGTCTCAGGCAGTTACTGTTTGGCACAGTAAACAGGTTGCTGCGGAGTCAAATCGTTGAAGAGATGAAGAAATACGGATATTTGAGGCCATATGAGTTGGCAATTCTTGACAGTTTATCATTAATTGAGGTATCTGAAAATGCTCTGCTATTATTGACTTCTGCACACAATGACACAAATCCAAGTACTTTATTATATTCCAGTTATTTCAGCCATCCTTACACCTTTGGTTTTTTTTTCTTGGAAGAGAATTTATCCAAGCAGTAGCTTTCGGAGAACCTTCTTTTTTCGAAAACAGGAAGTAAAAGGAGATTCAACTACTATGAATTTACCAACAGAAATAAGGTTCCGGCTGTTGCATCCACATTCATTTGGAAATGCTATCATGGAGTGTGGTGAAGTTAATGGAGTTGTTTTAGGTTCATGGACAGATTTAAATGACAACTCTAGTAATACAGTGGAAGAAGACAGTAATCATGTGGGATACTGGGCCTCCGCAGCTGTCTGGTTCAATGCCTGGGACCAGAAGACTATTGACCGTGTAAGTTATTATTTCTGTGATTTAATTAGAATGCAGAATGAAGCTGAAATTGTATGTGAAATGGATTAGAAAGGCCTTCATACTTGCTCGTTCTTTTTCTTTTTTATCACCTCATTCTAGAAGCACTTGAAATTATTATCTTTAAAATTGAAGATCAATCTTATATCAATGAAGTTTGAGGCTTAATTCCAGGCATTTCTAGTGTTTTTATCATTGTCATGCTCCTATTTGGTTTGTTTTCAGGAGTCTAGCTTTAGCATTTATAGAGTGGTGGGATATGTCTTACAACTTGTTTTTCTCCTTATCTTTCATGGAATATAATTTTTCAATAAAGGACCGTATCAAAGGCTGTCTATGTTTCATTTGAAACATGTATATTTCCACTCCGGTATACCAACCTTATTTCTTCTATTCCAACCTTTGGCTCAAAGCTTCTTACTCGTAGGATAGGTGTGGATACACAACTAGCTCAAATGTCTTTGATATATGTCTTCATTAATCATATTTGTTGTTTATGCTTATGGGTTTGGTTTCCTGGGGATGATAGTGTGTTTACACACCCCTAGAAAAAGAGACCTTAGTTACGCAGGGTTCATGTTGAGTGGGCTGGTTCTTACAGGCTGTAGGGTGATTATTCTTAAAACATTGTGCCCTTTTTTGTACAGATATTGCTTGATCAACCTTTTGTTATGGGTATTCATGTGATGTGGGAGTCACAACTCGAGTATCACATATGCCACAATGACTGGGAGGAAGTCTCTAAACTGCTAGACATGATCCCAACTTCTTTGACACCTATAAGAAGTCTTCAAATAAGCTTGGACGGCCTCCAGTCTTCTTCTTCCTTTAGATGCGGCATGGAAGTGCCTGATTATTTGAGCTATGCATACTCCCCAGATGAACTTGATGCTGTCTATGCTGACATTCCCAATGTCAGAATATTTCAATCATCTGCGCATTTTACGTGCTCTACCTGGTTGCGAATGCTCTTAGACAAGCAGCTTGCAAAGAAACTCATATTTTTGAAGGATTACTGGGATGGCACACCCGAAATTTTATCTCTAATGGCAAGATCTGGCTTTGTGGGTGAAAAAAATAAGTTGCCCTTTCAGGATGAGCATGTGCTTGAACCATCAGATAGGGGTTTTATAAATTTTGGTGGAGAGTTTCAGCAAAATACTTTGCAGGCACTTTATAAACTTATCATACACCATTGCTCACAATATAACTTGCCTTATCTGTTGGACCTTTACCTTGACCATCAGGAGTTGGCTTTAGATAATGATTCTCTTGGTTTACTGCTTGATGCCGCGGTAAGTGCTTCTGCACCTGCTACAATTTAACTTCCTTGTAATATTCTGTTGGTAAATAGAACTTTTATACAGATATGTTTTGGCAATATGTATTATTTGTATTTTTAAGCAATACCAAGTAGCATTACTGTTTTGGTTGTTTGAAAACTTTGATCAGAACTTGTCAGCTCTTTTTTTTTTTCCGTATATGTTTATGGAAATTTAGGTGAATAAATCATAGTATTTCTTCATAATTTCTGTATCTATTTAGTTGCATGCGTTTTTCTTTCTCAAATTAGGTGGCTTTGGCTACATGATTATGTATTATAATTATGTTTAAAAATGCATCATTTAATGTTTGAATAGTGAGAAACAAGGTTATTTGTTTTTGTTTTTGTACCTCTCTAAGATGCATCCCTCGTGACTATGTGATTAGGTTTTTGAATATTTTTGTAACCCTTTTCCCTCTGTACAGGGAGATTGTCAATGGGCAAAATGGTTGTTTTTCTCTCGGATAAAGGGCCTTGAATATGATGCATCTCTATGTAATGCTCGTACTATCATATCTCAGGATGTAACGCAACCTACCAATCTCACAGTATTAGAGGTCAATGATTTGATTCATACTGTGGATGATATTGCTGAAAATGGATGGCTTTTGGCTGCTTTAGGAACACTGATTTTTGCTCCATTGCCAATGGAAAACTGCCTCAGTAGTGGGAGTGTCAAAAGGAGGTTTAGCTCTTCTGCTCAGTGCACATTGGAGAATCTCAGATCTGCCCTGCAGCGCTTCCCTACACTATGGCGCATGCTTGTTGCTGCATGTTTAGGGAATAATAAAATCTATGATTTTCGGAGCCCTTCATTTAGGACTGGTAAAATTTCTATCTCCCACCCCATAATTTGTTAATTGCTAAACTAGCTATTGCATTGCTCACCCTTTATTATTTTGTTGACATTATTGTGTTGGTATTAGTAGGCAGTTCAGCTCTATCAGTCTATTTGAATTGGCGAGACAATGTCTTCTTTTCTTCTGATCATGATGCCTCACTTCTGCAAATGCTGCCTTGCTGGTTTCCTAAAGGGTTGTGGAGATTGATTCAGCTTTTTGTTCAGGTTAAGTTGTTAAAAAATGTGTTTTTCTTGATTCCTCACTACCTAATTTGGTCATAAAAAGTGTCCCGACTACTTGAGTGTTTTTATCTTCCATGGGAGAGATGAGAAGGAGTTTTGGAAATGTTTGTTTCTGACTCGTTATGGCTGACTTAGTAGTTCTTACTTGTACTCTTTTCTCTGTTCTACATGAAATCATTCTACTATTGCAGTACAAAAGAAAAAAGAATCCAGTAGTCTTAATTATGTGAACAAGTATCAATATGTGGGATGGTGACCACGATATTCTTTCTGCACCTTGTAGAATCTATTTATCTTATCTGGTTTTCTGTATTGCAGGGTCCTCTAGGGTGGCAAGCGCTAGCAAATTTTTCTGCTGGGGAAGCCTATCTACAAAGGGACATAGAAATTCTTATAAATGCTGGTCAATATTCTGAGATTAGTGCAATGTCCTGGGAAGGAGCTATCCAAAAACAAATTGAGCAGGAATTATATGCCTCTTCATTAGAGGTAGCCATCAAAAACTTTATTTTCTTTTATTCTCCTTTTGATTGAAGATCAGTTAAGTATATACGTATAGTAAAAGGTAAGCTTATTACATATCACCCCAAGGTTTATCACACTTATTTGAAGGTCATGTTACATATTTTATGGGTATAGGAAAATTATCATTTAGGAACTGACTTCTACAGTATAATCTTTCCTAGTCAGTAATAATTTCTAAATCATAACAAAGATTTCAATTTTTAGATTTGTTAATTTTGTGACTGATTTTACACTATAAATGAAACTCAGTGTGTGTTTTAGATTTTTGCTCTGGTGTCACCTTTTTTAGCTGAAAAAATATAACATTGGCCCGTAAACCTTCTAACTAGCTTTATAACTAGAAAGGTTGATTTCTACCAAAATATTGAGAAAAAAACAAGATAGAAATATATGAATAGAGGAAACAGGAAATAATGATTTGTGAAATCTTCATTGAACTGCAATTGCTTTTATGCTTTCGTGAATGCTTATCTTGTAATTCTTTGTATACTTATGTAACGTTTATAAAATATTTGAAGCTAAATAATATTAAGAAGACCATACATTGATCTATGATTTGTCTGCGGGACAATTATGACAAAAAGGGGACACGGTCTTTCAATTTAGTAACCTTTATATGCTATATTAGCCATTCTGGTTTTCTGTGTTTATAGTTGGATATTGTGAAGTAGTAAGTGCGAAGCTAGATTGTTGATAATCTAATTGTTAATATTTTCTAAGGAATCTAAGATGAATGTTTATTTCATGTTTGATTTTGTTGACTCTGATGGCAATAAAGAATTTGCTTTGACATTGGCATACCTTCGCTTGTATCATGATGGTACTTGTCTTTCCTGAATATTTCAACTCAGGAAACTGGTCTTGGGCTAGAGCATCACTTGCATCGTGGACGTGCACTAGCCGCTTTCAGCTATCTCCTTGGTTACAGGGTTCAGAAACTGAAAACTGAGAGTTCAAATGGAGGTCAATCTGTTGCTTCAGTTCGCGGACAAATGAATAGTGTTCATGTGGACATGCAGGCGCTGATGGCACCACTTGGTCAGAGTGAGGAGTCTCTTCTTTCAATGGTATAAGTTGCACTCCACGAAATTCTGTTTTGAAAAAAAAATGGTATTACTTGTAGTAAATTTATACAGGTGTAACAAATTCTGTGCAATTATATGTAATGACTGAAGTAGCAATGTGAATCTGTAGTTTATTTGGGTTAGCGCCCTGTTAATATCCCTCATGTGCATTGTGATATTTTCATTTTATTATGTCATTTTTTAAAAGATGAATCTAGGGGGAATCATAAAATGGCATTGGTGGTGCATTTTTTCCATTATTTGGATCACCTGATCTGTGAATTTGATTTGTTTTTAATTTTTATTCAGGTTCTTGTAGTTTTCATCATTTGCTTTTCAGTATATCACATGGTTTATTTTAACTGAGCATGGTAGAATTAAACAAAATTAAAAGGTTTCTAGCTTGACCTTGGGAAACAAACTTTGGAGAACTTCAATACCCCTTTTGTGGCTTTATGCACTGTAAGTATGACCCTCAATGACTACCATTTATGCTGGAACCTCTTGGCAGTAGGTATAGATTTTGATCCAGACCTTTTATCTTCTTTTGATAAATGATACTGTACTACTTATCATATGGCAAAAATCTACATTTGGCAAGGATAAAATTGCCTTGTAGGAGTGAGGGGATCATAAGAAGTAAACCTTGCAGCTTTTCTCACTATGAAACCCTCTGAATTAAGCACTAGGATGCATGATAATCCTGTCTTATGGGGTCAACGCAAGATTTTTTTTTTTCCCATTAAGGTCATTAGTTTGTGTACTAGAGTAGAACCAAAGCCTGCTTTATGTTCACAAGTAGGTAGGTAAAAGTGGTAATGATAATGATTGTTCATTTAAGTATTTTTCTCAATATTATCATAGGAATTTTTTATTTTAATTGTAAGATAATGTGGTGTGTGAACAAATTTCATTTTTTTACTGTAAACTTTCAGATCATGCCTATTGCTATCACAAATTATCAGAACTCTATGTTGGTGGCATCGTGTGCTTTTCTCTTGGAACTTTGTGGGTTATCAGCAACCATGCTTCGTGTAGATGTAGCTGCCTTGAGATGTATATCAACTTTTTACAGATTAGATATGAAAATGGAGGAACAAAAGCTGCCTGTAATGAAGGATTCAATTGTGCCTTCAGTGTCTGAAGAAGGTGCTATTGCAGATTCCCTTGCTCGAGCTCTGGCTGACATTTATCTTCAACAGGAGAATCCAAGTATTTATAGGCAAGAAGGATATTCCACTACTATCTACCCTGGAAATCTTTCTCGAGCTCTAATGCTTGTTCTACAGCATCTGGAGAAAGCTAGTCTCCCAAGATTGCCTGATGGTATGACTTGTGGCTCTTGGTTATTAAGTGGGCGTGGTGATGGGAGTGATTTAAGGTCTCAGCAGAAAGCTGCAAGCCAGCACTGGAATTTAGTTATGGTTTTCTGTCAGTTGCATGAAATTCCATTGAGCACAAAATATCTTGCTTTATTAGCACGAGATAATGATTGGGTATGTCTCGTTATCGATGAATATATATGAAGAGGATATTGATATGTGGAAGATATCTAGTAGTGAAGTGGTTTTCACTGCATTGTTGTCTAATGGATTGTTCTTTTGTTAGGTTGGGTTCCTCTCAGAGGCCCAGATTGGCGGATATGCTTTTGACACTGTGATTCAAGTGGTAATCTTCTCTCTATTGTCCTTAGTTTTTCTGAATTTACTTTTTTTTCTTGGCTTCGTTCTGTTAAATTTGTAACTATCAAATGATCAGTCATGTGATACTGCTACTAAATTTGTCTTTCAGGCAAAAAAAGAGTTAAAGGATCCCCGTCTGCAGACTCATATTTTAACAGTTCTTAGAGGGATGCAGTCAAGGAGGATGACTATCTCATCCCAAAGTTCGAGTTGTTTACAACATAGGAGTGGTGATTTTTCTGTGCGTCAAGGCTTTGATTTACCCGCAGAGCTCTTTGAAATTTTAGCAGAATGTGAGAAGCAGAGACAACCTGGGAAAGCGCTCTTGATTAAGGCAAAACAATTAAGTTGGTCTATGTTGGCAATCATTGCTTCGTGTTTCCCGGACTTGACTCCACTTTCCTGCTTAACAGTTTGGCTGGAGATCACTGCAGCAAGGTGACAATGATTAGTTTTAATAGAAATTAGATGTCATTAATTCCCCAATAATTCTGTCTATGTTGCTTTTGTTATACAATTAATGTTGTGCATTCAGTTTTGCTCCCTTGTGGAGACTGGAAATATTTGATAGTTGAGCTGCACACAAAACCTTTTACAGAATGTTATCTCATTTCTAGTGGGAACATTTTATATCACACTGTCGATTCATTAGATCTAGGGAAGATAAGATAGTGAATAATACAAGGCTAGATGGTAGACATACCACCCAGGAATTGATTGCTTCATTATCTCTTCATTTGTAAGATGTTACGGTCACCACTTAACCTTTTCTTTTTTTAACTCAATGTACTTTCTCAAGGACTGCAAAGCTGATTATAAATTTCAAGTGCTAGTACATATGCTGGGCATGAGTTATGAGTTTTTTGGGAGTTGCGCTCCAGAATGAATTATGCATTATACATACAGGTCAAGTTTGTTTGTTTGTTTATCTGTCTTTGATCCTCCCTCCATGGAATTTGTGCTCATTAAAAAAGTTTGCATATTGTCATTTTCCTGTGAACCCTTCCTCCCCAGTTGATCTTTTGACCGCTGTAGAGATATTCATTACTTTTGTTGTCCAGTGTATATGTTTGAAGATTGGTTTATATGATCAAAAGTAAAACTATCTTTCTTTGTTACTCGAGCAAGTGTACAAGATTTTTCCATTGAAACTGCATTAGATTTGCCTCAGGAAAGATAAACTGATAAAGTGCTTGCTGGTAAGAGCACAAATTTATTAAGCATGAAGTGGGCAAAGGAGGGCACTTTCAATTTTTACTTCAATCGGGTGAATGAAATAAGTTCTACTAATAAAGGAGTTGCGAACAACTTCAGGATCATATAATTCTGTAAATGCTTGATATGTTGTTGGAGGTTCTGTCTCTTATTTCTAAGTTGCTGTATGAGTGTCAATACAGTTTAATTGCAGGTTTTGGTTGGTAATTAATATAATTGATGATATCGCTTATAGGGATGCCTCATTAGTGAAGGCAAATGATATAGCTACCCAGATCGCAAACAGTGTTGCAGCAGCCGTTAAAGCATTAAATTCCCTGGCATCGAATGAGCCATTGCCCACATTGTATTATACTCGGAAAAATCCAAAGCGGCGACGGCTTGTTGATCCATTTTCAGTGCCTTCTGGGTTCATTAGTAATTGTAGTTCAGATGCCAAAGCATCTGTTGAAGGAACAAAAGGAGTAGCTGGGGAAGAGGTGAAAGAAACAAGTAGTTCTGATGATTGGTCTGTTTCCTTGCCAAAAATGCTCTCTGTACTTTGTGAACAGCAGCAATTTCTTCCTTTGCTGAGAGCCTTCGAAATGTTTCTTCCCTCGTGTTCACTCTTGTCTTTCATTCGGGCACTTCAGGTTTGACTACTGATCCCGAATCTTCTGCAGTGAAGCATATGTATAAAGGGCTTGCTATAGTTTACTTAATCAAAAGCAAATTTTGGAAAAAAGCATATTTTTCACATTTTTCAACACAAAAATACAACTATCATTCACGTAATTCGAGATAAAAAAGCATACTTTTTTATATTAAAAATTACTTTCTAATAAGTAAGTGTAGCAAGCCCAAAATGTTTATTTTTTGTAATTTTATCTTTTTACCATTACTATGCTTTCATGCTTTACAGCCTGGCAAAGGGACTTCCAACAGTTTTTTTTTAAAGCTTGATGCTACTTCAGTCCAGAAAATAATTGATGAATCCTCGCAGCATGTGTTTTCATTTTAGATCCAACTCCTGTTGTTTGTGCATGATATATCTGTAGGTGCTTTATGCCTTGTTTTACTTGTAAACTAAAATGACATTTTGGGTGAAATATTATTTTGCTTATCTTGAAAAACATAAAGTATAGAGAATGAACATATTTCAAGAGTCTCCAAAATGTAATTTTGGAGAGAGTTATTTTGCACCAAAAGTGAAGCAAGGCCTTATCGTAATCATAAGAAATAGATGTCCTTTTGGCTTTAACCTAGGTAGACAAGTTGTTAAGTGTAACTTTCGGTTAAACAAATCTATTAAAGTTCAGAATATTGTGCAAACAAAGTTTCTAAAAAAGTTTGTTCTCTTTTGGATAAGATTTATGAAAGTCGACCATGATTTTTCATATTATATTTTTTCTTTTGGGTGATGGGTTAGGATGATAACAAACTTTGACATAAGCTTTTTTAAGCAATTGTATCATCAGATATGGTCTTTGGGTAGAAAGGTGGGGGTCAGAATTATCATTCTATATATCAAAGCCTGAACAGATGTCAAGCCTACAAACATCATATCATGAGCCGAGCTTCTATAGATGGGACTATCACATTATTATCTTCTATCCTTGTTTGCAGGCATTTTCCCAAATGCGTCTATCTGAAGCTTCGGCACATCTGGGGTCATTTTCAGCTAGAATTAAAGAAGAGCCAACAGTATCAAATCTCGACATGTCATGGATAAGCTCCACTGCTTCAAAAGCAGCAAATGCTGTCCTTTCAAATTGTCCATCTCCTTATGAGAAACGATGCTTATTACAGCTTCTTGCGGCAACAGACTTTGGGGATGGTGGAACTGCTGCTACATATTATCGACAACAATACTGGAAGATCAATTTAGCTGAGCCTGCACTACGTAAAAATGATGATATTCAATTAGGAAATAGCACATTAGAAGATGCTTCACTTTTAACTGCACTAGAAAAGAGTGGGCATTGGGAGCAAGCTCGTACCTGGGCAACACAGTTGGAAGCTAGTGGTCAACAATGCAAATCTGCTGCTCACCATGTTACTGAAACTCAGGTAAAGAATAGCTGTTATTATTTGCATATCCAATGGGTATTCAGACTCGGCGGTACTTTGTGGGTTTTTTCACTGTAATATGTCTAGCTATTAGCTTATTACACTTGAGTTTGCTTCAAATGAAACGAACTTTTATCCTGAAAATTGAAAAGTGCACTACAAAGTACGTAAAGTGCATTACAAAATACAAAAAGTACAATCCGAAAATGTACTATAAAAAATATGAAAAGTGCACTACAAAGTACGAAAAGTGCAAATGCGAAAAAGTGCACTCTGAAGTAGGACAAGTGCACTACGAACTAGAAAAAGTGCATTCGTTTCATTTTTCAGGATAAGAGTTTGTTTCATTTGAACCAAACTCTATTACACTTATGTATCATTATACTTTGCATGAAGAAGTCTTGCAGTATGTTAGATTGATGAGTCCAGTTTCTGCCACCACCGCCTTCTCAATCAAAAAACCAAAAAAAAAGGTCAACAACCTAAAATAACGCTTGGCTGCCAGTGAAATTTTAGGGTTCACTCTTACATCGAGTCCACTAAGTCTTGCAGTATGTTAGGTTTCAATCACACTTTATCTGCTTCCTGGTTAAGTTGATATTGTTATGTTGTCTTGTTCTGTTTTGTTGTACTCAGGCTGAATCCATGGTGGCAGAGTGGAAGGAATTTCTTTGGGATGTACCAGAAGAGCGAGTTGCTCTTTGGGGTCACTGTCAGACCTTATTTATAAGATTTTCTTTTCCTGCATTGCAGGTAACTTCATGAATTATACATAACTATTTATATGGAGTATAAATAACATGGTGTTTTGTTCTGTAGGCTGGTTTATTCTTCTTGAAACATGCAGAAGCTGTGGAGAGAGATCTTCCTTCAAGGGAACTTCATGATTTGCTGCTTCTTTCACTGCAATGGTTAAGTGGGATGATTACCCAATCCAATCCGTAAGTATAAATTTTAGACAGGTTTGTGAGTGCTGCCTTTTTTGAGGACATATAATTTAACTTGTTGAATTCTATTACTAGGGTTTATCCACTGCATCTTTTACGAGAAATCGAGACTAGAGTATGGCTTTTAGCCGTGGAATCTGAAGCTCAGGTGAAGAGTGAGAGGGACCTCAACTTGAGCAGCTCTAATCAGGAACTGATGTATGCTAAATGCTCCAATATAATAGACAAGACGGCAAATATAATTTCAAAAATGGACTGTTACTTATATGCAATGAAGAATAGAACATCAGAAAAAGTAGATGGGAAAGAAAGCAACTTCATGCAGCTCAAGAGCGCACAGGCTTACCTAAAGGGCTCACAAGCGTGGGATACCGGGATATCTACTGCTACCAGCAGCAATAAGTCTAAACGACGAGCCAAAGCTCATGGATATCCTAGAAGTTTTGCTGCAGACACTATTGGGAGAAGCGCTGATGTTGAAGATGTTTCCACTCCCCTGGCAGCTTTCAGAAGTGACTTGGAAGATGAGAATGTGAGAGCTGAAACATCCTTGTCAAGATGGGAAGACAGAATTGGACCAGCAGAGCTTGAGAGAGCTGTCCTTTCATTACTGGAATTTGGGCAAATATCTGCTGCCAAACAACTCCAGCATAAGCTTTCTCCAAGTAATGTGCCTCTTGAGTTTAAATTTGTGGATGCTGCACTGAAACTTGCAGAGCTGTCAACTCCTCCTCAGATAACATCTTTGTCACTCCTGGACAAGGATTTATGCTCAGTGATTCAGTCATATGATAATTTGACTGAGGACCAACTTGTTGACACATTGCAGGTTTTCATCTAGCTCCTATATTTCTATATCTTCTACGCTTGCTATAATGCTTTAATACTGCGACCTTTGGGTCTAAGTCTAACAATTTGAGATTTTGATGAAACTTCCTCTGCTGCACTAAGCCATTAACTAACTTGATAAAGTTGCGAGGATTATTTGGGGCTTGGGAATAAAGAAAGATTAGTTTTTATAGTTCAATGCCTTGTTCTTTGGCATTGGCCTTGCTATACTTAATCATAAAAGCACTTTTTGGCAAAAAAACATACTTTTTTTTTTGCCTTGAAATTTGTGAAAACCAATTACGTTTTACAAATTTCAAGGCAAATAAGTATGCTTTTTGAAAATAGTACTTTTTAAAAATAAAGTATAGCAAGGCCATTATAAGACTCATAATTGCCACCCCCTTAAATCCCTACCACCACACTCATTATTATTTTCCATATGTGCTGCATCATTCAACTCTCAATATGTTCAAATCAATTTTTTCCCTTTTTGCTGGGTGGAACACCACCTCCTGTTGCGGACCATCTAGTGTTTAATTTCTGCATATCCAAATGTTACATCTACTTTAACCAGTACAATATATTTGCTATCTTAGGTTTTGGAAAATTTATCCTTTATGGTCACTGAGGGCAGTGGACGGGGGTTGTGCAAGAGGATAGTTGCAGTAGTTAAAGCTGCAAATGTCTTGGATATATCTTTTTCAGAGGCATTTGAGAAACAGCCAACTGAGTTGCTGCAGTTGCTTTCGCTTAAAGCTCAAGATTCTTTTGAAGAAGCAAAGCTTCTCATTCAAACTCATTCAATGCCAGCTACTAGTATTGCTCGGATTCTGGCAGAATCATTTTTAAAGGTACGGACTAGATTCCAAACCCATCTTCCTCATATCTTGATATATTTTTGAAAACATCTTCACTTATGAGTTATAAATTGCTGTCATCCCCCCTTTGTTTCTCACTATTCTGTTCTTCACTCTAGCATTGTGAATCTGTGCTGGCAGAAGTCCAGCTTGAATCACTTTGTCATTTGCTTTTCTGTTAGCAAATTGTGCTTGCTTGCCATGTTATGACAACAATTATCAGTTCTCTAGGTTAATGTTGTAAAGAAATTGCATTACTGACTTTGGGGTTAATTTATTGCCAGGGTTTGTTGGCAGCACATCGAGGGGGATATATAGATTCCCAGAAGGAGGAAGGACCTGCACCCTTGTTGTGGAGATTTTCCGACTTCTTACGGTGGGCAGAACTGTGTCCTTCAGAGCCAGAGATTGGGCATGCATTGATGCGATTAGTAATTACTGGACAAGAAATTCCACATGCTTGTGAGGTACATATGTCCCAAAGTTTACTAAAAGCTTTCATTGTTCTCTGCATCTCAAAAAGCAAGCAAAGAGACTTTAAATGTAGTCTGTATGGCAAGATGGATCTCTATGCCCTTATTGCCTCAGGTAAGCCATATTAAGTTAATAGATTACTAGGCCTGGAATGTAGTCTGAATAGTAAGATGGGTCTCAACTCCTTTTTTTGGCAGTAGGATGAGGAAGCTTGTCCAGAAAGGGTCATTAGATCAGTAAAATTTCCTTAGTGAGGAAAAATTCCTCGTCTAAGGACTCAAATATTTGTATGTGCCATTATCATGTTACAAAACGCTCGGCGGGCCAAGGGATACCAATTTTATCCGTACTTCGTGAATGTCTGAGCTGCTACTATGAGACTTATATTGCAGTTATTTTATTTGCATTAGTTCACATGACTTTTTCGTGTTTCTCTTCCCTTTGAATTACTGTAGATATGTAGTTTCATGCTTATTAGACAATATTGATAGAAATAAATGTATTTCCTAAATTATTAAGCTTCTTATATGAGCTAAAGCTTATTTTTTGGATGTTGTAGGTGGAACTTCTTATTTTGTCCCATCATTTTTATAAATCATCAGCTTGCCTTGATGGCGTTGATGTTCTTGTTGCTCTTGCGGCAACAAGGGTGGAAGCTTATGTTTCAGATGGAGACTTCTCGTGTTTGGCTCGTCTTTTGACTGGAGTTGGAAATTTTCATGCTCTAAATTTTATACTTGGCATCCTCATTGAGAATGAGCAACTGGATCTTCTCCTTCAGAAGTATTCAGCCGCTGCTGATGCAAACAGTAGTGCTGCAGAAGCAGGATTCAGGATGGCTGTACTAACGGCATTGAAGCATTTCAACCCCGATGATCATGATGCCTTTGCTATGGTTAGTATATGCTCTGGCTGTTTAACTTCATACTGAAAAGGTGTGATGACTCTGTATTCTCTTATAGTAGAATGTACATCCTTCAAGTATGGATGATTGATAGGGCCTAAATTGAAGTGGTGTAATGCTGTGCATTGTGATGTACTTAATAAATATATTGATCTTAAACAAGTTACGTTTCTGTGAATGATATATAAACAAGAAAAAGAAAGCAAAGGGAGATTGTACTTCTATTCCTCTATTTACTCATATCAATTGATTCCTCTGTGCAGGTTTATAAGCACTTTGATATGAAACATGAAGCCGCTTCACTGCTGGAATCACGTGCTCGGCAATCCTCGGAAGGGTGGCAACTTCACCGTGATAGGTACCAACATGGAGACCTCCTTGAATCAATGTGCAATTACATTGAGGCTGCAGAGGTTTATTCCTCCATTGATGCTGGAAACACAACACACACTTCCTGTGCCCAGGCATCCCTTGTCTCCCTTCAGATCCGAATGCCTGATCTCCAGTGGCTTAATCTCTCTGAAAGAAATGCCCGTAATACCCTGGTCAACCAATCCCGGTTTCAAGAAGCATTAATCGTGGCTGAAGCTTATAATCTCAACCAGCCAAGTGAATGGGTTCCGGTGCTTTGGAACCAGATGCCCAAACCAGAATTATTAGAACAATTTGTTGCTGAATTTGTGGCCGTGCTTCCTCTCCAACCGTCGATGCTTGTTGAGCTGGCAAAGATTTACAGGTCTGAGATGGGTGCCAGTAGAGATCAAACCAAGTTTGCTCATTGGTTTATCCCTGGAGGCGGTGGGTTGCTGGCTGATGGGCCAAGTAGGTCATTTCGGTGTTTGCTGATGAGAACAAGGGATCTGAGGCTGAGAGTGCAGCTGGCTTCAGTTGAAACCGGTTTTAATGACGTCATCAAGGCATGTAACAAAGAGCTAGACAAGGTTCCTGAAAATGTTGGACCGCTTGTTTTGAGGAAAGGCCATGGGGGAGCCTATCTACCATTGCATTGAAGTTACAAAGAAAAGCTTGCAGTTTTGAAGACATTATACTGGACAGAATGGTTGGTGGTGATATTTGTGAAGAAAATTGTCATTGTTTGTTTTCCCTTTCTACTTCCTCGTAGTATTTTTTTTTTCTATATCTGAAATGAGGTTTTTTTGTAGAGATGAGTGTACAGTTGTCCAAGTCTTTTTTGCTGGATTTTGGGTTAGGTTAATCAGTTAATGTGCTATAATTCTTTTGGCAAGGGAATGTAAAATTTCTGTACATATGCCATGTGCATGGTGCCTGTTTGGATTTTGACAGTTGCATGCTTGATGTTGTTATAATGCAAGATTATGAGAATGGAAGCCGAGGACAGAGGAAATATGATATATTTTTGGCACGCGAATTAGTACATACTGCGCTATTTAAAGCTCATAAAGAAATCGTGTACACAAGTGATATGTTATGTATTATATAGCCTATATAGAAAATCTATATATGCACGTCATCTTATATAATGCACGTCATCTTTGGATCCTATATATACACATCATCTTTCCAAGTTACTAATAGTAAACAAAGGAAACCTTTAAATCAGTTGCCAACTATTTCAGCCTTCATTTTTACCTTTATACATTGCTGTCTTTTAATCTATAAAAATCGACAGAGAAGAATAATACTCCTGTTATAGATTTGCTTTCCAACCTGTTGTGTCACCAGACACCAGTGCCCCAAGCTGAACAAGATCTCCTGTTATAGATTCTCTCACCTTTAACTCAAAAGATGACTCTTTTTGAGTAGCACATCAGCTTGAACAAGAACTCCTTGCCTGAGAAACTGTTCTTTCATTTCTTTGTAAGTGCTGAGCTCCGAGAGCACATAAGCTTTTGTCTTTGTAAACATAAGTCCAGATGAGGCCATGTTTGAATAAGTTGCAGCTTGCTCTCCTAGCTTGGATGAAAGCAATGACCCTTTTTAGCATCAGTACAAGGGCGCCCACAACTGCATCTTGTGATTTCTTAACACGGGCGGACCCACCAGCTTCAAACGGATCGCTTGGCTAATGGCTACTTTCTTGGATCGAATGATCCAGACCTACCAAAATTCAATAGGCAAAGATGAGTTTCTACATCAGGCAAAGATGGATTTATTTTCTTCCATTCGCATGTAAAAATGTTACAAGTCAAGATAAAAACTATCAATATATCAAAACATCAAAGTGGATATTTGTCCACCGCTGGACGACCCCACCAGACACTACTCATTTGGCGGTGTTCATTCTCTCATACAGTATGTTGGAGCTCTATGTATCCCATTACAGTATTTACCCATCCATCGATCACCCAGAATCACATCTCACAAAACCCCCGTGACACTAACAAACAACCACTCACTTCCAAAATCTACCACCAATTCAACTTCTCTTTTACCCACTTCCCAAAAGTTCACCCTAATGAAACACCCTAATCGTAAATCCCTAAATCCATCTTTCCCCGCTAAACCCAGGAGCTTCCTCCTGTTATCAATGGCTTCCCTCCTTTCTCTCTCACTCCTTCTCTCCCTTCTCCTCTCCTCCTCCTCCTCCGCCGCCCACAACCGCCCTTCTCCTCCCCAACAAACCCCAATCGAGATCCAACGCGCCTGCAACGCCACTCGCTACCCGGACGCGTGCCGGGAACAACTGGCCCAATCACCAATTCGGCCCAGCACAGCCCAGATCATCTCATGGGCCCTTTCCGTCTCTGCCCAATACCTCAGCACCGCCCAGTCGATGGTCCGTGACATCCTCGCCTCCTCCTCCTCCTCCGGCAACCGGAAACGTCTCGAGGCCGCCCAGGTATGCGTCGAGCATCTGGCCAACTCCGGCCGCCGCACCACTGCCGCCGGCGACGCCCTCTCACGTGATAACATCAGGGACGCGCGTGCCTGGGCCAGCGCCGCTCTGGTCTACCAGTACGACTGCTGGTCCGCGCTCAAGTACGTGAACGACACGAGCGGCGTCCACAAAACGATGTCGTTTCTCAACGACCCCCTCCTGGTTTCAACTAGCAACGCGCTCAGCATGCTGGCCGCGCTCGCCAATTTCGGCGCCGACACCAGCTCGTGGGCCCCGCCCAGGACGGAGCGGTCCGGGTTTTGGGAACCCGGTTCGGGGTCGAGCGGGCCGGATCTGGGGTTCGGTGGCGGGTTTCCCGCGGGATTGGCGGTGGACGCGACGGTTTGCAAGGCGGGGTGTGATTATGCCGCGGTGCAAGAGGCGGTGAAGGCGGCGCCGAGTGATTTGGAGGGAATGAAGAGGCATGTGATCCACATTAAAGAGGGGGTGTATGAGGAGATCGTGAGAGTTGGGTTTGAGAAGAAGAATTTGGTGTTTGTTGGGGACGGCGTGGGGAAGACGGTGATCACCGGCTCGCTCAACACCGGCATTCTGGGGATCACTACTTACAACACTGCTACTGTGGGTGAGTTGAATCTCAAAATTTGATATCCTTGCTCCTCCTCAATGACAGACAATTCTTTCTTTCGATTCCTTGTGGCTGCTTTGAATGCTTTTCGATCCGTTGCTTTTGAATTGTGTTGTATTGTGTTTCTATCTACGATATTAATTGCTATGCTATGTGGAGATAGATACTTATAAAATTAGCTCAATTACTGTATGCAAAAATTCTTTCTTACGGAGTATTGATTAGTGTTAAAGCATCTTTCTTTCAAAATTTAAATGGTTTAGTAACATCATTATGTGTTGTGTTGGTTTGCATTAATGCAGGGGTGCTTGGAGATGGATTTATGGCAAGCGGCATTACATTTGAGAACACAGCGGGCCCTAATGCACACCAGGCAGTCGCCTTCCGGTCGGACAGCGACCTCTCCTTGGTCCAAAACTGCGAGTTCCTGGGCAACCAAGACACCCTTTACTCCCACTCCCTCCGGCAGCTCTACAAATCATGCCGAATACAAGGCAACGTGGACTTCATCTTTGGAATGGCGGCTGCTTTCTTCCAGAACTGCAGCGTGTTGGTGAGGCCCCGCCAGAAGAATCCTTCCAAGGGAGAGAACAACGCCATCACTGCCCACGGACGAACGGACCCCGCGCAGACCACCGGGTTCGTGTTCTTGGGGTGCGTGGTGAATGGAACCGATGAATACATGAAGTTGTACTATAGCAAGCCGAGGGGGCACAGGTGTTACTTGGGGAGACCATGGAAGGAGTTGTCGAGGACGGTTTTTATCGAGTCTGTGATGGAGGCGATGATTGTCCCGGCTGGGTGGCTTCCGTGGAAGGGGGTGTTTGGTTTGACTAGTCTTTACTACGGGGAGTATGGGAATACGGGGCCAGGGGCGGATCTCGAGCAGAGAGTTTCGTGGAGTAGCCGGATTCCGGCTGAGCACGTCGCTGCGTATTCAGCCAACAACTTCATTCAAGCTGATGAGTACTCACTCCATCACAGTCAGTAGTGGCATAGGAATGAGTTGAACATTATGATGGGTGTGCTGAATTGACTGGTTCTGGTTCTGGTGAGTGTGTATCTCTTGGCTCCTGGACAATTTTATGTAGTAGAACAAATATGCACCATATATTTTCTCATGCAAATATGATAGCCAATTGTGACAAGTTGATCTGAATTAGTTGCCTCTCTGATCCTGACTCTTGAATTTAACTTGAGGGTTAGTGGTGCTGAAAAATATGCTGCTGATTTTTACCAAAAAGGTAGCGTTGATATATGTTGACAGAGAGTATCCGTGTTTGTCTATGGGCTTCATAGAATGGTATGGACCCGATAGTATATGTAAGGCTACGTTTTATAATTTATTGGACCCCAGGCCTGATTGTTGGATGAAATGTACCCTAGGTATTGAACTTGTAGTGCTTACACCAGCTGACCAGCATAACTACAAAATTTCAAGTTCAAAAATTGTAAACAATGTTCATCTAACATCCTCTTCTGTTGTGCTGACAATGAATGATATGGAATCTGTAGCTTAAGGAAAACGTGAAATCAGAAATTGAACGGGGCCCTTTTAAAGGACTGTAGTACTAGCATGCATCATTTCAGGGCCTCAGGCAGCAAAATCCAATGCAAACACTATTTTCCTTTTGCGTGCAAGTAGAAACTCCCTCAAATCCAACATATATACCATCCATTGATACGTTACAAAGCTTTAATGCTCTAAATCTTCTGGCCCTCAGAAAAAATAAAAACGTCATCCTTTAAATTGAACTAGTACCAGTTGTTCCTCACTAGCTATAGCTATACAGTGAGGAAGAAACAGACAGGAGGAGGCGAGGAGCTTACACTGACGGGGCTGTTTGGCTCTCTACTTTGTAAAAGCTGTTTGTAAACCTTAGTTATCCACATGGCATGTTCACAATTATGATATTCACTATCACAAACTTAGAAATGTATAGACCTTCCATTATATCATTTTGATTAAAATGTGCCTCCTAGCATTAATATCCGACTTAATAATAAAGTAGTTTTAATGATAAAGTCTTACCTAAAAATAATACTATAAACAAGCCGATTATATTTAAAAATGATTTAAATTTAAAGGTGAAATATGCTCACAACCTGAGTTATGATTGAAATGGTAAGTATAAAGGCTACGTACCTGACTAGAATTTTAAGCAAATACTCATTCTATATAACTTAAGTGAGAAGGATACACAAATCATTTAGGATGCTCTTACTTCAAGACTAATAATACAAGTCCATGGAACAATCAAACTTTGTTTATTTGAGATATTTTGATTTCAGAATTCTTCAAATTATTGGAGAGAATGCTCTCTCCTCTTTCTTGTTGATTGATCTATCTTCATAACTTTTTTCATAGCTGGAGCTGAATAATAGTTGGATGGATCTGCAGACTTGAATTCAGCTGAGAAACGGGGATTAAGACAAGTCACAAAATAATGACACTGTAAATTTGGCCCCCTCTGAGAACTGTTTATACAGTAGCCTGTTTTCTTGTTTTTGCATTATAACTGAAGTTAAAGCATGGAAGAAACCCTGCAAGCAAATATAACATGCAGGAGGTTAACCATACATACATACATACATACATACAGATTAGTTAGTGGGAATTTGATTTACCTTCACAATTAGCATATAGGCCATTGCTTTATTAGAGAGAAGGTAGGTGGGTCAAAACATTAAACATGTATTAAAACCTAATAAAGAAAGCCCTTTCTCCCAAACCTCCTTTTTCCTTTTCCCTCTATTTGCAGTTAGCTTTCCCCCTGAAAATTTTCTTCCTCCAAGTAGTTCCAAATCCAATCCAAAGGGACTTGTATATTAGGCTTCCAGAACTAGTACTAATTGTAGTTGTAGAGGCAGGCGTGTCTCAGCTCATTCATTAACAGCTCATGTTTCCTGATCCCTTAAAAATTTGCACAACTGATCTCATATCACACCACCCAAGAGCTGAGCTGATCGAGCTACCATACGTGTTTTTAATTAAGAATGCTCAGTCCAAGGCCCCCAAATCTGCCAGTGATGACCCTTTGGCTGTTTGTGCTGACCATCAGCTTTGAGCCATCTCAAGGCGTAAGATCCACCACTGTGAATGTGTTCACCTTCAATCCAAACACGAGAAAAGGCAAGAGTGGACACTTTTTGGGGTTTCTTCCCAAATCAGCACCACATTCCGGTGTCTGGCCCTTCAAGGAAACACAATGATATTGGCTTGCAAAGCTGGACAACACCATAGCAATTAAGAAGATTAATTTAGCTTACATTTTTTTTTTTTAAACTATGGAATTGAAGATGATGCAGGCAGGGAAGGAGGAGCGTTTTTGAACTAGTAGAAGAATTTCGTCTTAGTTTCTAGTCTCATGGATGGATATTATTCTCTTCCTTTCCTGTAATAGAAACATATAATTTTGAGTCCGGTTGTACTGATTTCCCCCCTTTCTATAAAATTGATTTCTCCCCCTTTCTATAAAATTTACCTCTTGCAGAAGCATATAATTTTGAGTTAATTACAGACAGTAGCTTTTACTTTAGTATCCTTGATCATTACTGTTAATTTCAGAAAATCATAGTAGAAGAATCTCAGCAATCAATTCTACTCAGTGAATACTTTTGTCAAAGAGAAAACTAAACTTTGAAGGTTAAATATTGATTTTCCGGGGCTTTTGTACGTAAGAAGGCAACCAGAGAAAAATGCAGGGCAACACTTAAAATGATCAAGTCAGTCTTAGAAACGAAGAACTTGTTTTAACGCTTCAAATGTAATTCTAGATAAATAAAGTTATGACGTCACTTGTAGTGGCAATTGGCAAATCAAGTTGGTTCCAAACTATGCTCACATTAAAATGGAGGCAAGCTCATAAAAGTGGCACCAAATATAAAGAGACGCAAGCAACAGGAAAAAGGGGCGTGGTTGATTATAATTTTTTCGAATACTGCTGTTATTGTCTTATTGATGATGTGCATTAGGCCATTAGCCAGCCCTTTTAGATTTCCGACGATGAATTTCCCTGTTTCTCGATCGATAAAACATGGAGAATTAAGCCCAGCTCCATTCAGCATTTCAGCTCCAACAAGTTGCTTCCGAACGGAGCCTGATCTTGATAGCTTCTTTTTTTTTGGGCTCTAAACTTGTACAAATTAGCTACTCTTGAGGCCCAGAATCCCTAATGCCAAACCCTTGGGCCTTGGCTCCCGGCCTTGCAAATTCCACGTAAATCCAACTCCTCAAACGGCTGACTTTTCATTCTTCCGTCGTCGTCTCTCTACGATTTGCCCCCAAAAGAAGGTCAATTCTGCCACTATTCCTGTAGATGTCCGGCTAATCTCCATCAGCTGGTGAGGATCCAAAACAGTATTCAACGCAATAACTGAAGGTTTACCAAACCCACTTGAAAGTTTCCACACCTTCCCAACTTGTTTGGCCCCATCTTTCTCTCCTCTTCATATTCTCTCCCAAATCACGTTCGAGAGACATGTAGCTCTCTGATTCAATCCGTCAATTTTCCAGTCTCGTTGTGTTTAAAGAGCCTTCACCGGGAATTTCGGCTCTTCTATCTGAGATTCAGCTCGCTGCAGCTGCATCTGCCTAGCGCTTGCCTCAAATGGGTTCAGGGTATACTCTTTCTTCCTTGCCCTTGCCCTTGCCCTTGTTTTAGTGCTTTATGATCAGCCATATTTTACTCCTTCCATGGTTTAATAATACGAGTGATGTTTGTGTAATGTGATCTGAAGATTACTTTCACATTATTTTGATAATTAGTGTTTCTTCCCTCTTCTAGGTTATATATGTCAACAAAGTCTTCTGCAGATGACAATGACTTGGAGACTGGTAAGACAGAAAAAGAAAGACTGCTACAAAATAGCAGGATGGTCAAGATTCCCAACCGTGCTTTACTATCTGGGCTGGCTTATTGCCTTTCTTCTTGCAGCATGATTCTGATCAATAAGCTTGTTCTGTCCAGCTATAATTTTAATGCTGGCATATCTTTGATGATGTATCAGGTAAAACGTGAACTTCTTATTCTTTTCCCTCTTTATTTATATATAAGTGTTTATCTGATTACTGGGTCTGTTGGGATGTGGGGCTTATAGCTGCCCGCCGAGTTTTAGTTATAAGTGTGGCACCTGTTGTCAGCTTCATAAATCCATCTTTTAGCTTCATAGACTGTTGCCTTCAATCAAGGCACTGAATTGAATGCTGACTAGAGTTGATTCTTATTTTTGGTGCAGAACTTCATCTCAGTCATTGTTGTGTTCGTGTTGTCCATTTCCGGTTTAATATCAACTGAGCCACTGACTTGGAGATTGATTAAAATCTGGTTGCCTGTGAATTTTATATTTGTTGGGATGCTCATTACAAGCATGTTCAGGTAAATACTTTCTTGTCCTTTTGTTTTTCACCTGAACTTACTTTAAAATTGATCACACTATTTTATTGTAAATATCTAGATGTAAAGAGTTGATGTCTCTATTGTGATTCTGACCATTTCGGATGGCATCTGTTGTTTCATAAGCCAGACCCCACTCATATAGGATACACTGGTAGATGTTGTTGTCTTATGTGTTGCATCATAAGGCTTTTCCATGCTCAGGTTTGCCCCTTTCCAGAAGGGGTGCGAATCCTTAACTATACTAGACAAATGTGAGTGCAACAAAGGTATTTCAATCTAAACCTTACGAGGGAAAGCTGTAGAAGGAAATAGAGTGGTAGACATGTCTGGAACTTGTTATGCCTTTTGATTGTGGGTGAGATGCAGACTACCCAAGAGCTATTGTTATCCTGTGCTTCTGATACATGTTTTCTATCTTGCCATACCCTCAGTGGTTACATCATGAGTGCTATTCATCTAGTTATTATAGCTTTATATACTATAGTCTGCATTCTCAATGTCTTTGGTTTTTGCTTTGGAGGCCTCTTGGTTTAGTCAGCATATGGTTTATAAGTTTTTATATTTCATGTGCACTTGAATATGTTTTTCTGATGTATTGATTTGGTTATTTTTGCAGCTTAAAGTACATAAATGTTGCCATGGTAACTGTGTTGAAGAATGTTACCAATGTGATGACTGCTGTTGGTGAAATGTATCTGTTTAGCAAAAGGCATGACAGCAGAGTTTGGGCTGCCCTATTCTTAATGGTAAGCTGCACAGGATGATGTAGTTTTCTCGATATTAAAACATGTCACCGCCTAAGCAGTGTGCACAAAAATTGGTGTTCTCATTTAATCTTCTATTGTTACTCTTCTAGTAAAAACAACCATCATGAGCTCGCGTTGTTGAAATTTCTTACCATGAGTGTCTGTGGCTTGCATTTTTTTTTAATACTAAAAAGAAGAATATGAATTTCTTGATGTAGGCTTTGAATCTTCAGTTGCATGAGTGATGATAATGTATATCTAGTTTGTGTTTTTATTCCCCTTCCTTTTACTAGGTTGTTAAAATAAGCTTGGATTTTTATGGCTGAAAATTTGTGCAGATAATATCAGCAATATCTGGAGGTATTACGGACTTGTCTTTCCATGCAACAGGATATGCATGGCAATTCGTAAATTGCTTCTTGACTGCATCGTATTCTGTGAGTATTTGCTTCTCATTCACGTGCCTTTATTATCTGGTTGGTAGTATTGAGACCTTTATCAGTTAACTCATAAGTTATTTGTTGGGGGTAGTTGACATTACGGAGGGTGATGGATACAGCTAAGCAAGCAACTCAATCTGGGAGCTTGAATGAGTTCTCAATGGTGCTGTTGAATAACATCCTTTCCTTGCCTTTGGGCCTGGTGCTTGTCTTAATATTTAACGAAGTTGATTATCTACTCGAAACGTAAGTTGTGCTTTGCATTGTGCCCTTGGTTTGCTTATAAGAAATAGATCCTGTGTAACTTTCTGGTTGTAATTCGTGATGACATACGACATACATTGCAGACCGCTTCTAAGATTGCCGAGCTTCTGGTTGGTGATGACACTGAGTGGATTGTTGGGGCTGGCTATCAGCTTCACTTCTATGTGGTTTCTTCATCAGACAGGGGCCACTACGTATAGGCAAGTCAAGTCATTTTCTGATTTCTCTCAATAGTACATTTGCACGTACGACACTAATTGTATTCTGAAACACGTATGCATTCATATATATTTGGTGGTGCAGCCTTGTGGGTTCACTAAACAAGATCCCGCTCTCAGTAGCTGGAATTGTTCTATTTCACGTCCCTACTAGTTTGGAAAACGCAGCAAGCATCTTTTTCGGTGCACATCCAAAACTCTTCTCTTCATTTCAATCCCACTTAATTGTATATGCAAGCAAAACATCCATTTGAATATTTTATTGAAGCTCATTCATTCCTCTTTGATTGTGTTCCCCTTTTCCAGGTCTCTTGGCTGGAGTGTTCTTCGCTCGAGCAAAGCTAAAGGGTCGCTCTCAGTCGTCATGATCCTTCAAGGAAGACCCTGCCTGCCATATGCATTTCCCATATATATAGAGAGAAACAGAGAGACTAATCCATGCCAGAAGCATTTGCTGATCGAAACCAGAAACTCGCCTTCTTTGCAGCTTAGTTTACGTACAACCAACTAGAGGGGAAAGAGACGCTTCAAATTGCCTCACATATTCGATCAAAAAGAAAAATGTTCCGCCAAATAGTTCTAATTGAGCAAAATGTTGCGTGATCGTTTTGTGCCGTAGGAGAACGTTATACTTTATCATACACATTTTTATTTGCAAGAAACTCATTTCTGTTCCTTATCAATTAATATATTTTTCTTACTGTAATAATGTATTCTTAGACATGTCAATGGATAGATATGTTGATTTTTGTGACATATTAAAAATTTGTACTGTATTTTTTACAAGAATGGTATGCATTCCTTTTAAATCATGCTCAAACAACCCATCAACACAGTTTTTGACGTCTAACGTTGTCTATGTTAACAACCTCTTTGAACATCCTTCTCATACTCTTTAAATCCCGAAAATATACAAGTAAAAGTCCAGTGATCATGGATACCGAACACACTAGCTGCTACATGTATTAATCTATTGAACAATTTTGACAAATATATATAAGGCTGATGAAAATATATATAAAGAGAGTATGGAAGAGGTCAGCAATATATATATATATATATATATATATATATATATATATATATATATATATATATATATAAGGCTAATTAATTAATCCCACTCAAATTAATCTAAGAAAACAAGTAATAATTGATCGAGAGAAGAAACAATTGATGCATGGAAGAGGTCAGCTGGCCTGTTTCATACACATGAATACGGTTCTTGGGCCGGGTCGTCATCCAGGCTGGCGGAGCCCCATTGTCCTAGCTCCACCGTCGTGCTCGTTCTATCTTCCCCAACCCTAAACTGCGAAACACTCTCAAGACTTTTATATCGATCGCCATGAAAGCAAGAGGCAAATTAAGAGTCTGGTAATTTTATGAGACGAGGCTTCTGATAAGGGTTGTGACTTGTAAGTGAATTGCATTCATTTATTTTCCAAATCAACAACTTTAATTTCTGGGTGGATTGAATGTCGGTTCTTAATTAATTAGCTTGGAAGTTCACACACACACACATATATATATATAGATAGTACTATTCTGTTTATGTCCGAAAGTTTAGGAAAAACTGATCATAAACTTATCATGAGGCTTCTGTATGTGTTTCAATCAACGCTAGCTGATCAAATCGAATCAGAAAATAATTAAGTAAGATACACATATTAAAGCACAAGCTAGTCGTTACTCTTTACTGGTAAATTAAACTCATGGAAGAGTAGTTTCAGCCACCGATGGATTTGTGAAAGTAATCCATCAGTCACAAATCAGTCGCTAGCTAGTGAACTAATATATTAAGTTACATACATACATACATTATACATTAAACGTACATATATGTGTGCTTTTCACGAGTCATGACACAACATTGAAACACACTGATCGAGTGGAAGTATCTATATAATTAATTTTCACACAAAGAAAGGGGGAAGCTAGTTAACAAAACAAATTACAGTTATATATATATATAGGTCTAGCATGCAGTTAATATATATATGAATATATGACAGCAGTATGTATAGTACAGCTAGGCCGGTAGTTTGAGTATACTAGTATAAATTAACTATACTTGTAGTATATATATGTTGATAATTTTGGAGGAGGCCGGGGGGATTAATTCATTCCATATATAGTCTCACCAATCACCATCATCATCTTCTTGATGATCAAGGAATAAGAAGACTTCATCAAGAGATGAAAGCTCAACTTCATTGGTGTCGGCTTGATTGATATCAGCGGTAGCAGCAGGCGGGTGAAAGCTCAGGCCACTGTTGCAATCATTCACTTGGAGCACTCGGCATAGAACCCATCCCTCCGTGTCCTCCTAAATAATTAATTAATTGTGTATATATATGGATCAATCACAAACTAAATTAATGCAAGCTAGATAGATATATATCAAGCAACAACTATATATTATACAGTAGTTACTAGCTAGTTGATGGAAGATATATTGAAATATACTAGATACTACTTACTGCAGATAGATGGGTTGTCGGATGGGCATGGCCGTTTTTGGAAAGAAGATGGTACTCCTCCAAGACCCAGCTAGTTTGAATCCCCAAAGGAGGATCCCCTATGTAGAACACATAAAACCTCTTCCAACCAATCCTCTTCTTCTTCTTCTTCGATGACGATGATGAGTAGATTATTGCTTCATCCTCCTCTACATGATCCTCTTGCAGCTGTACCTTCCAATATCCAGTTTCCGTCTCACGTACAGGCACCTCCTTGTTCGATTTGCTATAGAAATACCATTTGTTGCATCCAAGCAATGCCTTGCCTGTAATATTAATTTATTAAATTGTATACAATTAAGAATGATCGAATGAATTAACAGCTTGTAGCTTGAGAGAGGATCAATATAATTAATTGAGTAAAGTACAATTAATTAATGAAATTATACCATTTAGACCCCAAGGATCAACAGCACAGATATCGAGGTCGGGAATGAAATTATCCGCCCTAGACGACGACCTAGACCTAGCGTAGAGAAAGTGAAGAATGAGTTGTTCGTCGCTCGGGTCGAACTGAAATCCCGGAGGGAGCTTACTCATCGGATCCCCATATTCCACTTCCATATCTACGTACGTACGTAGTACGCGTCTCTTTGCTCCAGCGCCGACCTAGCTACCTTAATTCTCCAATTTAAATAACAAGGCCGCCCCAAGCTAGAGAGATATACACTACATATATATGGATTAGGTTAACATACATCACCTAGCATTAGCATAATTAATTAGCATATATATATGGATGTCTTAAGTTACAGTCCGGATCACTATGATGGGATATGCTTCTTGATAAGGCACTCTCATGATGCCTTCTTTTTAATTTTGGATCAATTTTCTAAGCTATCCCCTTGACCATATTTTATTATAATTTTTATGATGAAATACTCAAATATATACGCATATAATTAATTAAATTAGTTGGTATAAGCAATGTATATACTGACTCCGTGCGTGTATATGAAAAAGAGTCACGTGCGAATGGGCGCCTGTGTGTGAAATAAAAATAAATCTCGCTCGTTCATTTCAAAAAATCAACGTCCCTGATTAAACATTCATTAAAAAAATAAAATACGGCACGGGCGAATTTTTCCCGTATTTTTCGCGTAATTTTCAATAAAATACGACACGGACGAATTTTTCTCGTATTATTCACGAATTTTTCGAAAAATACGTTTTTATGAGACGCGCCCAGTTTGTTCATCAGAAATAGCGATTTGTTCATCAATATTCACCAATTGTTCATCAATACTAACTAATTGTGCATTGAGTTTTTGATAACATTGTTCATCGATTTCGAACTTTTTTAATTTTTAATTTTATTTTTTAACCTTATTTATGTGTAGGAATACAATATTATGTAGTTTTTTATGCACATATAATTAGTTTTGATATACCCATATTTGTTCATTGATATAGTCGTATTTGTTCATTGATATACTCCTATTTGTTCATTGATATACCATTATTTGTTTATTAGTATACTATTATTTGTTCATTAGTATACTTCTTTTTTGTTCATCGGTATACCATTATTTGTTCATTGATATACCCTATTTGTTCATGGATATACCCTTATTTGTTCATTCATATAACCTTATTTGTTCATTATTATACCCTTATTTGTGAATTAAAATAAACTTATGTTTTATGTGTCAATGCTATCAACTTGTACATTTAGGACTATTAATACCATCAACTTGTACATTTAGGACTGTCTATTTGTGCATTTTTTGCATTTATTTTGTGCTTTAAGGCTATCTTGAATTCAACGTATAATACGAATGAAGTGTTTTAAGGCTAACTTGTCAATACGAATGAAGTGCTCAATATAGTACCAAAATAAGATAAGTTTGATGTAGAAACTTGAATGCAAAAGATAATAGAGATAAAGAATTTGACTTTGCAATAATATGGTGTATGCTAAGAGAACGAGATAACAACAAATCGAAGAGGTGTGCTTGTGCCTTATTTAGCTATGAACAAATTGATGTTATTAATTAACAAATATGCATATAGTAATGAACAAATTGAGGTTATTAGTGAACAAATATGCATCTAGTAATGAACAATTATATGAAAAAGGCAATGAAAAAATATGCATAAACCAGTGAACAAATTGATATTACTAATGAACAAATATGCACAAACCGATGAACAAATATTTTCGTTTTTTTATGAACAAAATCACAATGTTGATGAACATATTGCATGTAATTTTGATACACATTTGTTCATTTTTTATGTACAAACAATAGATTTTTGATGCACAAGCAATAGTTTATTTATGCACAAAATCACAGTTTTGATGAACAAAATCACAGTTTTGATGAACAAATCCACATTATTGATGAACAAATCCACAATACTGATGAACAATCTAGGCGCATGTCCTATTTCCGTTTTTTTCAAAAATACGGGAATAATTCGCCCGTGCCGTTTTTTCCCCTTTTTAAGTGAAATGATCAGCGCCTTTGATTTTTCTTGATCCAACGGCTCCTGTTCTTTCTTATTTCGCACCTGGGAGCCCATTCGCACCTGAACCGGACTCCGTGTATATATACAATCTTCTTGTCTCAAAGATTAACATTTATCGTACCTGGCCTAGAGGTGGACTCAGAGGCGGAATTCAAACCTTCTCATTATAGAGGCCAAATTTTTTTTACCATAGCTAATATTTTTTAATTTAAAAAAAATACAAAATACTAAAGAATATTTGAACAAAACCTCAAGGATTATAAACGCGTAACAAGAATAAGTAATTAAAAAATGAACATTTTATTACACAATTGTAAAATATTTTAATATAAAACAATGTTAAGAAAGGTAATAGAAATAAAAACATATAAATTTAAACAAAGAAGATAACATATTTTATTGAGGAGATATCAGAATATAATTAGGTCAAGAAAACAAGAATGTTTTAGAGCACAAACGGGCTGAATCCGTATTTAGTAAATGTTCATAACTAAAACTCAAACTAAATCACTTATGTTTAATACCAAAAAAAAAAACTAAATCACTTATGCTAATAAATAAAGTGTGTGACAAGATGTTTCAGAATATAATTAGGTTAAGAAAACAATATTAATTCAAAACACAACCTGACATAATCCGTATTTAGTACATGTTCATAACCCTAAACTAAACACGGATTCTGAGCATGTATTTAGCGTGTGATTCAAGACATTTCAACCATAACTTATTGTTTCGACGCTCTTGGATTCATTTACATATGAAACTATGACGTCTAGTAAATGATAAAAACATTCCAATTAAGTAAATGACTTGTAAAAGTAGTTTTTGTACCGTCAATTTTCAAACATTTATAACTTTTTACTAGATGTCAAATTAAAACCTATAATATATCAAATCGAAGCTCTCGAAAAAAAACGTACATACTCAAAAAAAATTAGATTGGGGAACATGGTCGCCCCCTACATTAGTTCCGCCTTTGGGTGGACTATATATACTAACGATTTTTCTAACCTATGCCCCAAGGGCATAGGTTAAGACACTTGAAATGGAAAGATTTTGTTGATTTTTATTATATGGGGTAATTTATTTTTTTCTAATAGGGTTCATTTATTTCCATATAGGGTTTTAGTTTCTTAAATAGAAATACTTAACCTATGCTCTAAGGACATAGGTTAGAAAAACCGATATACTAATAATGTGAGGGGTTAGAGTTGCTTAAAAATATTTCATCTTGAAAACCTAGGGTGAAGAAAATGATTTTTTTGCCACGATAGTCCACTTAATTGGCTCTATTCCAAAGCTTTATCAAATCAACAAAAGAAGACAAAACACAACACTCTCGATTAAAATTTTCTCTCTGAATAACGCTCTCTTTTGTTCCGTTGTTCCTTTTTGAATGAACGTGGTGTTAAACCCGGTGTTCGCACCGGGGAATCAAAGCTCAGGCAATGATGGGATGAATGTTGACCTTACTCCTGTTGATCGTCCTCCGGGCGATCCTCCAGATAAGAAGATATCGTGGAAAGATGTTGCGGTAGGGGGCGTTTTTCAAAGGAAAACTATCTTAGATGAAGAATTTTTGGATGGGAAAGTTGAAGTCTCGTTTCCGGACGGAGACGAGGGTGATCCTGCGGTGGTTATCGCCGACGATGTCATGGAGGCTCTTGCGTCAGTATGGAATTTTTCGGTGGTTGTCAAGCTGTTGGGTCCTCCAATTGCCTTCCAGATCATGGAAAAAAAAATTAGGGACATGTGGAGGACGAGCACCCGCTTTCAAATGGTGGATTTGGAACATGGATGTTTCTTAGTTAGGTTCGGAACGGAGGAAGACTACATATCAGCACTTACTGGCGGGCCATGGACAGTGTTTGGTAGGTGTTTGTCGGTGCGGAGTTGGTACCCCAAGTTTCGTACCTCAGATCCTATTAAGACGGCACCAATTTGGATACGTCTCTCCGGTCTTCCGATGACATTATATGAGGAAAAGATCCTTCTTAAAGTGGCTACTGGGGTTGGGCGTCCGATCAAGGTGGATTCGAAGACGTTATACACGAATAGAGGACGTTTTGCTAGAATATGTGTCGAAGTTGATCTTGAAAAGCCTCTTAAAGGAGCTATCACCATCAATGGTGACCGTTACCTCATAGAATATGAGGGTATTCCTACTATCTGTTTTGGATGTGGTCGATTTGGACACGTGAAGAACAATTGCCCGTTTAAACCGGTGTCTATCGCCCCTGCTACCGATAACCATCAAAGGGGTGTTGTGGAGCCTAGGGGGAAATCGATTGCGTCCGACACTTCCGGGGATCTGATAAGTGAATGCTTGGGTGGTAAGGGTTCGTATGGTGAGTGGATGGTTGTGGCAAGAAAACCAAAGCCGATAAGGAATAAGGCCAAAGGATCGGAGGGTCAAGTTTCTCCGGCGAACGGGAGTACAAGAGATCACGAACAGAGGAATATTCCGGCTCAGATGGAAAAAGGAAAGAATAAAATCGTCCCTGATTCTAGGCAAGTTTTCTTGCCAGTCAATCGGTTTGGTGCCCTTAAGCTGTCGGATAAGGAAAATAGTAATCTGGTGATTAATGAGAAGATGATCAGCAAGGATGCGATGGATACTAAGCATAAAGATGCTACAAATAAAATTACCCAAGATAAGGAGGGAGCAGTTAGGAAAGATTGTGAGAAAATTACGGATAAAATTGTGGATTCCATGGATTTCAAATATCCTAGTCAAGATAAGAGCTCGTTGGAATTGGTTGCAAAAAATGTAGAAGTGGAGCAATTTAGTTTCAATTCAGGGAAAGATAATGGGCTGGGCCAAAGCAATCCTAAGGTGGAGAAAAGAAAGCCCAAAGTGGGGAGGGTTAAAGGAGTGTTTTCCTCTAAGAACATTACTAAGGTTGGGCCTATTGGGCCGAATGACATTAATGGAGTTGGGCCTAAGAAGAGACAACGAAATGGTGAAAGTTCGAATTTTGTATTGCCTTCGTCACCTGCATCAATAGAAAATTTGAAGGCTCAGACTTTTGTTCCCAACCCTGGTAGTGCTGTAATTATGGGCGATCAAAGTCAGGATGATCAGGGTTCGTATGGCCATCAATTGGAGCAGTCTTGGGTCCAGGAGACTAGTAACTCGGGCAACACAATTCCTATGGAGGATCAGGGTGTTGAAACTCATCATCAGCTTCCTACGGTTTCGACCGTCGTCAAAGATTCCGCCATGGCGGAGAGTGTTTTGGCCGATGGGCCAAATTGATTTCTTTCCTGTGTTCCCTGTTTTCTCCTTTTTTCAGTCGTTTATTATGATGAATGTCTTATATTGGAATTGTTTTGGTGCAGGAAAGAAAGGTTTTAGAAGAGCTATTCGGTACTTATGCAGACATAATAAAATTGATGTCTTGGTTTTGTTTGAAACAAGAATTTCAGGAGATAGGGCACAAACCATTTGTGATAAGTTAACACGTTATGATTTTTCTAAGTGTGAGAGAGTTGAAGCTAGAGGGTTCAAAGGGGGTATTTGGCTCTTTTGGAAGGACAATGTAGTCAACTTGAAGGTGGAGTACAAAAATGCGAACTTCATTCATGCGACCTTCATGGATTCTGGAGTGCTCTGTAATATGCTTATGGTGTACGGTCCCCCGTCTGTTACGCGACGCGAGGTCTTTTGGAAGGATCTTGAGGAGACCGTGAATATGATTGATGGTCCGGTGATTATTGGGGGTGACTTTAATTGTATTTTGTCTAGCAATGAACGAAAAGGGGGGACGGGCAACCTTCATGCTGATTCTTCAGTCTTCAACAGCGCTAAGGATAACTTGAATCTTGTCGACCTTGGCTTTACTGGAAATGATTTTACTTGGAGTCGTCGTATTTCGCCTTCTTGTGTGGTTCATAAGAGATTGGATAGGGTGTTGATGAATATTGAGGGGCGGTTGAGATGGCCGGAAGCCTGTGTTAGACACCTACCTCGGTTTTCTTCGGATCATAGCCCGTTGTTGCTCAAGTTTAACCCGAGAATTGAGTTTAACAAGAAACGAAGGCCGTTTCGCTTTGAGGCAGCGTGGTTCTCCCACCCGGATTTTGAGGAGAAGTTAAGAGGTTGGTGGTGTAATAACGTTGAGATGCCTGAAGCTTTGTCGTTGCTTACAAGGGCTTTGTTAGCTTGGAATAAAAAAGAGTTTGGTAACATTCATCAAAGGAAAAGTGAGCTGCTGCATAAACTGGATATTTTACAGCGTAATCTGGTGCTTCATGGGTCTAAGAGGGTAGAGGAATTGGAATTGAAAACTAGATCGGAGCTTGAGTTGGTTTTAGAGCAGGAAGAAACGCTTTGGTTCCAAAAATCCCGTGAACAATGGCTCAATTGTGGGGACCGAAACACCTCCTTTTTCCACACTTCTACTATTATTAGGCGGGCTCGGAATAGGGTCGAGGGGCTCAAAAACAGTGATGGAAGTTGGGTTGAAGACAAATTCGAACTTGAGAAAATGGCAGTTGACTACTTCCGCAATCTGTTCAATGCAGAGCCGACTGATCTGAATAGAATGTCGCTTCTGAATGGTATCTCGCCGTCTATTCCCATTGATAGTGCTGTCCAGCTTACGGCGCCGGTTTCTACTGAGGAAATTTGGAATGTGGTTAAGTCTATGGGTCCATTTAAGTCGCCAGGAATCGACGGATTTCAGCCTGTCTTTTTCCAGCGTTGTTGGGACTTGGTCAAGGGTTCGGTTATAAGTTTTGTTCGTGATTTTTTCAGCAATTCTTCATTACCGATCGGCATGAATGATAGTGATCGTTTTGTTGGCCAAAGTGGCAAAACCTGAGAGTATTAGTCAATTTCGGCCTATCAGTCTTTGTAACGTCTTGTATAAGACGATTACGAAGATTTTGACTAACCGTATCCAGCCTTACATGATGGATATTATTGGTCCTACGCAGGGAAGCTTCATTCCGGGCCGTATGATTACGGATAATATTGTTATTGCCCAAGAAGTGGTTCACTCTATGAAGAGGAAGAGGGGTGCCAAAGGGTGGATGATTTTGAAGTTGGATCTCGAGAAGGCGTATGACAGGTTAAGTTGGGAGTTTATTGATTCCTCTTTGCGTGTGTTTGGCTTCCCGGAGGAGTTGATTCAGTGGATTATGGCTTGTGTTTCTTCAACTAGATTCCAGGTGCTTTGGAATGGCGAGTTAACAGATCAATTTGCTGCTTCTCGGGGTGTTAGACAAGGCGATCCTATCTCTCCCTATTTGTTCTTGTTGTGCATTGAAAGACTCAGCCACATTATTATTGATGCAGTTGACTCTAAGGGGTGGAAGCCGATTAAGCTCACTAGAAACGGTCCGTCCCTCTCTCATATTTTCTTTGCGGACGACATTATGCTTTTCGCTGAGGCTTCCGTTGAGCAGATTCTTCTGATTAAGAGTTGTTTGGATATGTTTTGTGCGGCTTCTGGTCAAAGGGTGAGTGCTAGCAAGTCCAAAATTTTCGTATCCCCGAATGTGGGGCGCCGGATGATTAGGCAGCTTAAGGCTGCCAGTGGGTATTCAGTCACGTCTGATTTAGGTAATTATCTCGGTATGCCAATTCTTCACAAGGCTGTTAACAAGGATACTTTCAATCCTATTCTAGATAAATTTAAATCGAAGCTGGCTGGTTGGAGATCGCGGTCTCTTAGTTTCTCCGGGAGAGTTACTTTGGTTAAATCGGTTCTTACTTCCATTCCTGTGTATACTATGTCTTCGGCCTTACTACCGGTGAGTATGTGTAATCAAATTGATAAAATCAATCGTGATTTCATTTGGGGTAGTACTACCGAGCATAGGAGAATACACAAGGTCGCTTGGGAGGAGGTTACGAAACCTCGGAGTCTTGGAGGTCTTGGCATCCGCTCTATGAGGGAATTGAACGTGGCTCTTATCGGGAAGTTGGGGTGGAGATTTGTTATGGAGGATGGGGATCTTTGGGTTTCTGTTCTTAAGAAAAAATATGTGGAGAGTGCTTTGGGTAATTCCGGGGCGATCTCTCATATTTGGAGAGGTATTAAGACGGGAATTAAGGAGGTGGTCGTTAAGGGTACGAAGTGGCTGGTTAGAGATGGGAATTCCACTCGCTTTTGGACTGATATTTGGCTCGTTGAAGAGCCTATCTGTAACAGGGTTGTGCTGAGTATTGACAATGCTCAGATGAATTTTGTCGTTCGAGATTACTGGATTGAGGGTACTGGTTGGGACTGGAGTGTGTTGTCTCCGTTGCTGCCTAGTTCGATTTTGATGAAACTTGCTGCTGTGGCTTTAATGCCTGAGGAGTCGGGGGAGAGCGATGAGTTGTGCTGGTGTTTATCTGCTGACGGGGCTTACTCTGTGGCTTCGGGTTATGATCTCATCAGGGGAAATATTGGGAAGAAGGATGCTGATGATCAGTTTTTTAAGAGGTTGTGGTCGCTGACGGTGCAAGAACGAATTCGTGGGTTTGTTTGGTTGACTAGCAGAGGGGGTGTTCTCACTAATTTGGAGCGGTGTCGTCGTCACATTGCGTCTGTTGATCGGTGCCCTCATGGTTGTAATTCGAGTGAATCATACGAGCATATGCTCCGCGATTGCTCGCATGTTAGGTCCATTTGGATTAATTTGAGGGTTACTAATTTCTACCCTTCTTTCTTTCAGGATCCGTTCGCTTCGTGGCTGCGTCGGAACATTTTGGACGATAGGTTGGTGGAGAATGTGGAATGGAACGCTTTATTTGCAACGGTTCTTTGGTGGTGCTGGAAGTGGAGGAACGCGAAGGTGTTTAAAGAAGTGATTGCGATCACCGATAAAACGGTTTTCATAATTAATCAAACAAGGGAAGTTCGCCAGGCTGCTGGTAAGCTTGTCAATTCTAGTATTTCTGCTCCCAAATCTTTGCAGGGTGTTTCGTGGGAGATGCCAGAAGAGGGTTGGATCAAGGTCAATACGGATGGAGCTGTGAAAGATGACGGACTTGCCTCAGCTGGAGGAGTGTTGCGGAATGACAGAGGTGATTGGCTTGGTGGTTTTGCTCATCGAATTGGGAGTTGTACCGTACCTTTAGCGGAGCTTTGGGGCGTTTTCAACGGGCTTAAGCTGGCTTGGGAGAAAGGCTACAGAAAAGTTCTCTTGGAGTCAGATTCTAAATTAGTTGTTAGTTTGTTAGGTACTAGGGTGACCAGATGTCACCCGCTTTTTAGTCTGGTATCTCAATGCCAAGACTTTATTAGTAGGGATTGGACTATCCGATTCCGTCATGTTTATCGCGAGGCTAACGTCGTTGCAGATCGCATCGCGTCCCTCGCGTTTCTTTTTCCTGTTGGTTTACATGTATTGCTTGCCCCGCCGGAGGGGATTATGAACCTTTTGCTTGATGATGTTAGGGGTCGGGCTATCCCCCGTTTGCTGACTACTTAGCCCATTTTTTTTTTCGTATTAATAAAATGCTCCCTTGAGAAGCCGGAGAGTACCGCCTCTCCTTCAACCAAAAAAAAAAAAAAACAAAAGAAGACAAAAAATCAACAACTATACATCTACGAGACTTCTCTTGATGGTGCGTCGATGAAATAAGCATGATGTAGTCATTACACTTCTTGACCTAAATGTCAGAGTAATTAACAATTAATTAATGCAACCTTTACTTTAGAAACTTTTCTCTTCAATCACAAATTCACAAACATATACCCATTACCCAATATTTGATTTTATACTACTCCGATTTATATTAAGTTACTTTTTAAAAAATTTCAAACTTATTAAAAAAATTATTAATAGTCTATAAAAATCTGCTTTAACTCAAAAAAAACTAAGTATGAACTATCCTAAATTATAGTGTTACTTTCAAATTTAAGATTTTTTAGTCATCATAAATGAATACCTTTTTTGAGCCGTCTAAAACTCACCTAGTTCGAACGACTTAAAAATGAGAAATTAAATGAGTCCTATATAAAATTGCACAGGGATCAGAGTACAACTTTTTTTGATTTTATAAAAAAAAAGTACACTGCAATTTCCTTTTCGTATAAATTTAAAAAGACCGAATTAACCAAAAGAAAATCAACACAATTCGATCATGAAACACTACTTTAATTGCGACGAGAATGATTTCAAGTGTCATCCATACAAGATATTCGATCCATTGATTAACAAGTGTAAAGTAGAAACTAATCACGACCCATCAACTTCAAAAGGAGAAATCAATTGTCTTTATTTTTCTATATGTGTCAACCAACAAAGCTCCAATCCATCCTCCAAACTGATCAGCACAACACACCTAGCTATATGAAGAAATTAATTCATCATCAGTTCTATTTTTTTCTTTCTTTTTTGTCACTTTGCTGTAGTTTTACCAACCCAAAGTGGAAGCTTTAATTTTGTGGGTTTCTTTTGCATTCACTAACCGATCAAAGGATAGACTGATCCATGCATGCAAGGGAGGAGGGAAAAAAAAAAGAAGAAAGAAAAAGTTGATCTTTACCAAAGTGAAATCACAAGAACAAAATTGGACGGGTGAAATTGCTCAACACAGGATATTGGTAACATGTGGATGGATATTCATATAATGGTGGTTAAAACTTACTTGATCAGGTCCACAGCAATTGAAAGGTGTAGAATCACATCACTTGTTGAGAAAGACGTCATGCTACGTGGGTTGAAGAGTTTTTTTGTAATTTATCTATCTATCCAATGTTGTCAGGATCGGAATTCTTGGATCGGATCGGATCGTAGGATCGGATCGTAGAATCGGATCGTTAGGATGGTAAGATCCTACCGCATTAATAAAATAATGGAAGAATTAATCCATCTATAACTATATATACTATTAAATCTATACCTTTTCGAACTACCAAAACGATTCTGGCCCCACTTCATATTTAAAAAAATAATTTTTATTTCTATTATTATAGCTTCTTTCTATTAAATTCTTTTTTTAACTATTTAAATTTATCTCTAACATCAAACAAATATCTATTTATTATAACAATATCTTTTGAAAGCTTTCTTATACAAGCATTTAAATTTAAAGATAAAATATTTTAAAATAAATATAAATATTTTAGCATATATCTTTACTTAATATTATACATCAATCATAAATTAATTATTTAGAAAACCTATAATATTTACTTAATATTATACATCAATCATAAATTAATTATTTAAAAAACCTATGCTTTATAGGTTTTCTAAATAATTGTATGTCAATTGTAAATGCATGTGATAACTTATATGTAAAAAAGATATACAATTTAAAAAACATCATTGATAGAATATAATATTTGAAAAAAATAATTAAATATGTAAACATGTAAAAAAGAATTTCAATAGAATTATTAACCCGTGCATTTGCACGGGCATATACTTCTAGTTTTTATGTAAATTTTAAATAAGCAATGAGTCATTTATGAATAAAATAATGTATTAAGTTAATGAGTTTGATGAAGCTCAAAATAGTAAAGTAAGAAGCGGGCCCGGGGTACGAAGAACATACAGACCCAACGGGCCTCCCGAGGATGATCCTGGGGCCCACAACCACATCCACCTTTTTATTTTAACAAAACTCCTACCCCTGCGAGGTCCTCCGAAACCTTGGAACGAGGTCTACACCTCGTAACCGACTCTACCGACACGCCCGCCCACCAGAACCACTCAGCTAGCGCCACTCTCCCGAGCCAATCACAAGCTGCCTCGCCTCTAGACCAATTAGAGCCCTTGATCTCGGGCGTCCCACATCGGACAATGATCAGAACTCGACTCCCCAATCCTCTATAAATAGAGGAGAATCTCGTATGGAAAAGGGGTCGAAAAACATCTTGAACCCAAGAACTATCTTGCTCGTTGAAGATCGACGTGATCGAAACATCGTCAAAAGGCCTCGCTATAGACAAGTGAAGTCCACAAAAAGACTTCAAGTCTCACAAAGTTTCTGCTCACATCAAAGACCTCGCTACACCATCTTGCAAGCCGTCTACACCTCACTCTCATTCACAACAAAGACTTTGCTGCCCAATCTCGCAAGTCATCGACATCGTCCCGCTAGATCAACCTCGCTTAAGAGGCCAAACAAGCAATACTTAGAATTGTCTAGCAATTAGGAGGTCTCGAATATTGTTAGGTCGAGATCTCGGATAACCGTAGGAGGTCTAGGGTGTAAACTTCCAAGTGTTTGTAACCTCGTTGGTTTGTAACCTCGTTGATTTGTAACTTCGTAACATTGCAACCTCGTTGTAAAGAAAATCATAAATAAAGAAGCAAGTGTTCGCACAATCGAATATAATAATCCCGTCTCTTGTCTTTTAGCGAACGGTTTATTTCGGGTTTCATTAGAGTTATTTGCCAAAGTGGGCAAAAATGTTCAAAATGATGATTTGTAACTTAATTTTTGTGATTTAGTAGGATTTTACGATCCTACGATCCTGTATGATCCTACTACGATCCTACTTGTTACGATTCATTACGCACGATCTGATTCATTTTGTAAAATTTGGATCGTAGGATCGTACGACCCAGATCGCGATTTTGATAACACTTTATCTATCTATATATCATATTTTAAAAATTTGGTCATTTATGACCATTCTCACAATTAAGTTCATATGTATAATTAATTAATAAAAAGTCTTTATGGACATCTATTGTGAAACGGAGGGAGTATTGGGTAAGGGTAATATAGTAAAAAAGTGTAGTTATAAAAGGAGAGAAGCGAAAGTATGACAACTATTTGGAGACACCGAATAGTGGACAAACAAAAGGGGACAGAGGGAGCTCCGTTTCACAATAGACGTCCATAGACAAATTTGCACATATATTAAAAAAAAATTCTCCCAAAATTCTCCCTATTAAATGATACTTCCTACTCCTTTTGGGGAGAAGTGTATAAGATTAATGTGGTAAATTATAAATGGAAAAAATAGATCAAATTTTTATATGGACATCTATTTTAAAACAAGAATTGTGAAACGGAGTGAGTACATTATATTTTTGGCCAAATGGTGGTAAATAACACAAACTTTCACTTTTTGGTGTTCAATAGCACCAACTTTCATAAAAACAAATATAATCACCAAGTTTAAGGGTAGTGGTGTTTAGTGGCACACAATTTGAGAAAATAAAAAATATTCACCAAAAGATGGTGGTTAGAGCTGTCAAAAGATGGCCCGACCGGCCGACCTGCAAACTTGACCCGAATCGCCCTAAAATTAGGGTCAAGACCCCAAAAATTTGAACACGAAACTGGAAATAAATCGAACCTGATAGACCCGGAACCTGTTGGGTTGAAACCTAAAAACCCGTTGGGTTGACCCGATTTGTTATATTTTCAGAATATATAATATATTTTAAAAATTATAATATATTTTATTATTAAAATATATATAAATAATATATTATTAAATATTAGTTTTAAATAAAATAATATTTTAATAATTGTAAAAAAATTCGATGTTCTTGACCTATGGGGTCGACCCAACCCGCTCGAAAACCTATAACGACAAACCCGATTTGACCCGTGACCCGTTACGACCCGAACCTGTAATGTCGGACTCGAACCCGACTTGACAGACCCGTAAGTTTGACAGGGTGATTGACGTTGAAATGGGACCAGGACATGACCTGAGTTAAGTTCGAACGTGTCTAAGAATATCTTATGTCTATAGACGCCACCATTTTTTAAATTGGTGAGTATTTATTTATTTTTTTCAAAATTGTTGTCATTCAACACCAATACCCTTTAAATTAGTGATCATATTTATTATTTTAAAAGTTGGTACTATTAAACATCACAAAGAAAAAATTTGTGTTATTTATCACCATTTGGCCTAAATTTTTTAATAATTTTATACATTAAAAAATAATTTCAAATAGAAGTTGTGTAAGTTGACTAGGCAAAAAAGAGGAACCACATGTCAGATGTCTCCATTTCACAGCGACACATAAAACTCTCTGCCAAAACAAAAATGGATGACGAACAACCAAGAGATCGAATGGCGGATCCACCGACTTCCGACCGCCCTGTCCGGGTCTACGCCGACGGTATCTACGATCTCTTCCACTATGGCCATGCGCGTTCCCTCGAACAAGCCAAAAAATCGTTCGTTCACCCTTTATTATTCCCTCTCTATGTTTTCTTCATTCTTCTTCTATCGCTTTGTCTTCTGTACTGGCTTTCTTGTCTGAAATTGAAATCTGGCGTGATCCGATTCGTTTCAGTCGAAACCATCTTTCTAGGTTTTCACTCTTCCGCTGCTGGTCCTGATTCCCGATTTCGAACCCCGTATATCAGCCGATTTGTTACTTTTGGTGTTGTGAATTTAAACGTGAGATAAATTTTGAAAGACGGTTTAGTTTTTGGCTGAATCCCCCTTTTGTAATGCTTGCTATTGCGAAATTAGCCTTTTGATGAATTTGCTGTTGGATTTTCGTGGGATGGTGCTATGGAGTTGAATTTGAATGTGAGAAGACTAATTTTGTAGATTCCCGAACACATACTTGCTGGTCGGATGTTGCAACGATGAGACCACCCACAAGTACAAGGGTAAAACTGTGATGACTGATGGTGAACGATACGAATCTCTTCGCCACTGCAGGTATGAGAATTCCCTACCGTTAGAGACTTGGAAATGTTCCTTTTTCATTCACTGAGATAATTGTAACCTGGTCAAAGTTTGTTCTTTGGTTGCTCCAGATGCTAACCCCACCTTTCTGTTTATTTTGTGCAGATGGGTTGATGAAGTTATACCCGATGCACCATGGGTAATTACAAAAGAATTTCTTGACAAGCATCAGATTGACTATGTGGCTCACGATTCCCTTCCGTAAGAGAACTCTAACTAGGCAGCTAGTGGCCTTTTATATACAATACTCCGTATTGTTTTATCAGCTTCTCTTAAACTTCAATTCAGCTAGTGAAACCGCCTGTTGGGTACAAATAATATCCTATTCTGTTTCATGTACATTGCACAGGTATGCGGATGCCAGTGGAGCTGGAAATGATGTCTACGAATTTGTAAGTTTGGGGTTGATAGAGATTCGCGGTTAATGATATTGAGATTTGAGAATGTGCTCTGCACCGTACATACTGTAGCCTGTGTGAGGTGCAGCTTCTTTGCTTGTTTCTCAGGTGAAATCCATAGGGAAGTTCAAGGAAACCAAACGAACTGAGGGGATTTCTACATCCGACATCCTAATGAGGATTGTCAAGGATTATAATCAGTATGTCATGCGCAACCTGGCTAGAGGATATACAAGAAAGGAACTAAATCTTAGCTATGTCAAGGTAGATCTTTCAATATTGCTTCTCACTTATTTAAATTAGCTGCTTTTGTCTTAGCGTGGGATTTCCTTATGTATGTAATATGCTTGCCTTTCCTTCCCTGGCCAGGAGAAGCGCTTGAAGGTTAATATGAGGCTAAAGAAGTTGCAAGAGAAAGTAAAGGAGCATCAGGAAAAGGTTGGTCTGTTTACTGCTCTTCCATTTAGGGAGTCATGATGTTTTCTTTATAATAACTAGAGATGAATTCAAGCAAGATGTCATCAAAATAATGTTATATCATATCATACGCAGATTCAGACTGTTGCAAATACCGCTCGTGTAAATCATACTGAATGGGTTGAAAATGCGGATCGCTGGGTTGCTGGATTTCTCGAGATGTTTGAAGAAGGTTGCCATAAAATGGTTTGTGCTGAGCCATGAAACATGACTTGTGCTGTTGTCTGCAACTGCATGGTATGCTGAACAACCTCATTGTTTGAATCTTGTCAGGGGACGGCCATCAGAGATCGAATTCAAGAGAGTATAAGGGGACAACAATCAAGAATGTTGTTACCCAATGGCCAGCCAGATGGTGATGATGATGAAGAGTACTATGATGATTATGGTGATGAAGAATATTACGACAACGATGAATACTACGGCGAGGAGGAGGAGGATGCAGCAATACAACAAGTAAAATAAATCTTTTGCATGGTCGTTCTCTTGATGTAATATGATGTTGGAAGCAAAGTGCCACTATAGGAAGAACCCAAGGGGTTAGAGAGTTAATGTATCTTTCCGTCTTGAGACGCTGTGTGGTTAAAGATTCGCTTGTCTTGGTATGTAATTTGGTCCTTTTTACTATACAAAGTTACACGTGCAACTTCTAAGCTAATCAATAGCAGCATCGATTGGACCCATGTGAGCCCTAGCTAGCTAGCTAGCTGGCTTCTTTAATTTTTTACACTTCACTCTCTTCAGATCGCTAGCTAGCTAGTTAGTTTGTGGCTCCTCCGATCCTCTTGATTTTGAATTGTTTCAATACGTACGTACAGGTTTTAACGTGGAGACTCTGGAGTATAAAAATGTTAGCTTCACTGTATGGGATGTTGCGGCCAAGACAAGGTAAATTTGAGTCTTCCAAAATGGATTGATTAATATTACCAGTAAACGGAAAAACCTTGAATTGTGATCACGTACTGCATACGTGGCATGATCCACATTCATTGATCATCAAAACTGAGAAGCAGAGTTTTGAAATTCATGGAGAATTAATGGTTAGCTCTATAGATCGAGTAAGTATTTGACAACTTAATTATATGTTGTAGAAATTGTATGTTTTGATGACACCTAAGTATGTACTGCAGATCCAACCATTGTGGAGACACTATTTCCAAAACACCCAAGGGCTCATCTTTGTTGTGGACAGCAATGATAGAGACAGGATCTCAGAGGTCAGAGATGAGCCTCCTAGGATGCTCAATGAGGTGTGTTCATCAGTAATATAACATCTGAATCTATAAAATGTTAGTACTATATACTAAGAATAAACCCGGCCTCATCAAAATTAAAGAGGATGTTTTCCTTGCAGGATGAGCTACGCACGGCAACACTGCTTGTGTTTGCAAACAAGCAAGATCTTCCAAATGCTATGAGTACTACCAATTAAATGATCGATGCTGCTGGTACTACTATCAAGTCCAATGCTATATATGATCAATGTATAGGCAATTTCTAACTAGTTTATGTCATCTTCTTTTGCAGGGTACATACAGAGTGCTTGTGCCACTTCTGGGGAAGGGCTCTATGAAGGTCTTGATTGGCTGCCCAATAATATCAACACCAAGGTAGTTTTTTGGGGTTATTTAACATATAAAATTCACAAATCCAGGTCTGTGTGAACAGTCATTCTATCTCTTGCATGTTGTTGCATGCAGTGAGTGATTCATGGGACACAAAAAAGTCGATGAGAAACGGAAAGCTTAGATCGAGGCAGTTGCTGTCACCAGCATTTCTGGTATATGATTATATATATCTCAAGTTGTATTGACAAGAGTGTAGTAACTTACTATGCATATGGAATGAATCTACTGCAGTGCTTTCGCTTGTGTTTGTTTACCACCAACGAAATTGCAAAGGAAATCGTACGAATTCGAATGACATTTGGTAATAAGTAGTTCAGTACTAAACAATACAACAGACTTTGATTACCATACTGAAAGTGAGCTGCAAGTCTTGCGAACAGACTTCAATTAACACGCAGGTAACTAGTCCAAATTCAAAGCTATTTACAATAATGACTGCCCATGCCAAATCTGGAGCAGATGCGGGTAATAACCAAATAAAGCAAGCAAGGTCATCTTCTTAATTAAGCACTTGCGCGTTGCTGGTTTGTCGGGAAGAAGGAGAAGGGCTTGATGGGGTTGTCAGAATTCTTAACAGGATAGGAAGGCTGCATTGCAATGCCACACCTTCCAGTGAACATGTGGGTGTTGCGTTCAATGCGGATGTATCCATCTTCTCCCCATGCGTTACTCCATGAGTTCCTCACTATCCAGTAGTCCACTCCGTTCTCTGTGCCGTATCCCACTACTACCACAGCATGGTCCAGCTCCGTGCCACACGACCCAGTGAACACACCCTGCATTGCCGATTTGTAATTAAGCTCAATTTCAGCCTCTGTCTGGCACCCAGCTACAGGAACAGGACTATCTATCTATATGTATATATATAAAATGATCCCATTCAAGCCAAAGATTAGCTTACAGATTGGTAGAGTTGCAAAGCTCTTCCGCTAGCCTCAATGGCCACACTAACAGGCTGATGTGCCACTGCTTTCTTCAACGCCCTCTCGTTGAACGGAGGCACATCTTCGTAACCATCAATGCTTACAACATGCCTGTTCTTCTGTAGGTACGTCACGTATTTATCAATCAATTCGATTCAAACATAATAATCATTCAAACAACTGATATCAATTTCAAGATTCTTAATCTTGAAATAGGGAATTAATTAACTGAAAAAACTGAAAGCAGTAGTAGTAATGCTGTACTGACTCTAGATTGGTCACACTTTCCATCCACAGCCTTGTAAGGGTAATCCTCCTCAGTGTCAATGCCCCCGTTTTGGAGGATGAACTTGAAGGCATGGTCCATCAGCCCCCCGTTGCACCCTGCATCGTAAGTTCGATCGCAGTCCACCAGCTCTTGCTCTGACAGAGAGGTGAAGTTGCCTGTCACTATCTGGTTTATGGCTTCCACTGTTGCTATGGTTGAGAATGCCCAGCAACTCCCTGAAATACGTACACACCAAGCCATTCGATCACTTTCCATTGTTTTCTTACATATCAGTTATCACCCCCTTATATCCTAAAACTAAGTGGAATCCACGCGCCTGAAAGAAATTCTAAGGAAAAAACAAAAAAAAGTCAAACCTGTCCTTCAAAGGTAAAGCCTTTCCTTACTACCAGTCTATTCCAAGGGCAAGCGCTACAGGCTACACAGCTTATTGACTAAGCAAAATCCACAAAGGCGATTGAAGAAACTAACCGCATTGGCCTTGATCCTTCACATGATTGACAGCGCCCTTAATCCTCCAATCGACGGCCGACGGGAGCCTCTCCCCGGCGCGGCGGGCGTACCTAGGGCTTGCGTTCTTGGCCTTGATAATGAGTCTCTCCGGATCGAACCTGGCGCCCAAGTACTTGGAGCGGTATTCTTCGTTGGTGAGATCGGCCAAATTGTTGAGGCCGAGCTTGTAGGCTTGGCCCGCGACGGAATTGTGCTCGTCGATGAACTTGAGATTGTCCTTGAAGATCTCAAATCGCTTCTCGTGCTCGCCGATTGCGTTGTAGTTTTTGCGGTGCTTGGCCAGCCACCACTGATACAGCCCCCTGGCTTCTTCCTCGCTCCTTTCTATGGGCGCCGCTTGCGTTGAGGATGAGAGAACCATGAGAAGGACGAGGAGGAAAGCTGTTACGGAGGAGGCCGCGGGCGACATTGCAGAGCTCAAATCGAGTCGGGAGGATTATTTAACGGAACGTTGAATGGGGGATTTGTGGTTTGATTGACAGCTCTGGGGCAGGGGAGGGCTGTATTTATAGCACAACAATCTTGCGTTTGCATTTGGTCTTTTTTGCAAATAACTAATAACCTTCTCCTAAAATGCAATCTTCCCAGTTTCCATTCAATCAACACAAGCCACTTATACAAATAACTAATAACCTTGTCCCCCAATCCCAGAATAAGCATCGTGACTTGATGCCTTTATTGACCGGCTTGGGAAAATACCTTCCCCGCTCAAGGTCTTCCTATACAATCAACGCAAGCCACATGGTGATGGATATTGACAAGTTTTTTATTTATAATTTAATAAACAGGTTGAACTCTGTTATACTAGTATTATACTAGTTGTACCTGTCGTGTTATGGATAACTACGACTCATTAATTTTTAAATATATTATAAATATGATATTAATAAAGTAAATATATAAAAATAAATAAATAATAAAAAAAATGTAAATTCTTAAAAAAACAATCAAATTCAATTCTTTAAAAATCCTTACAATAAAAAATTAAAAAGATAAATTTATAAGAATAGATAACAAAAAATTAGAATTTTTTTAAAGATAAAAAATCTTCTATATTTAGATAAAAATCCAAAGAGGAATTTTAGGAAAATATAATATAATTTTATATAAAAATTTAATATAGGCAAGTAATTAAATAAAATTTAAAATATTTACTTTTTGTTTTATCAAAATTTGATTTAAAATAAATATTTTTTATAAATAGATAAACAGATAAAGATAAAATAATTTTCGTTATTTTTAAATAAAATTCAAAATAATTTTTTTCCATATAAATAAATTGAAAGGAATTTAATTAAAAAAAATAATATAAATAATTTTTTAAATATAAACTGGGGCTAAAATTAATGTGTTGGTTAGAAAAGTTACAACTTTAATATATAGTTATAGATAGATATGACTATTTTTATTTCAAAGATATATATGTGATCACGTGTAGATATTTTTTCTTATTTTTTTTTAAATTTATCTTTTACAATTATAATAAATATAATAACCTTTTTTATCTATATTGATCAAATCTACTAATATTATTTTATCTTTATGTTTATTTGGGGATAAATTTTTATAAATATTATTTATCATTTTGTTTACTTGGAGATAACTTTTTTTTATATAATTAATTATTTAAAATTATTATTTTAATAAAGAGGTAATGTGGCGCAACGTGATAGCAAAAATTAGTTCAGCTTTAATTATTAATAATAGATAGATAGATAATAAATACGCATATCATAATAAATTAATAATGCAGGCCGGCCTTGTAATCAGAACTGGTCTAGCCTGGTTAACATCAAACTATTGGGTATAAGAATTAGGAAAAGGTCAAATAACTATTGGCGTGATCGTTTCAACCATAGGAACCCGGCAGTTTGTTAATCTATGATTGATAGTCTAGCTACCAGCTAGTTAAAACCGCAAAAAAATTTTTGGTGAAAAGATAGAAGTGTAGAACCGTAATATATGATCCAGTAGACTAAAAAGTAGTACTATCGATCATTAGAAAATGTTTATTAACAAAAATAAAAATTACATTCAAGTTATGAAAAAGTTATTCATTAGATAACAAATTACATCTAGTTTATTATTGATGCTACAAGAATCATTCAAAACTTCTAATTCTCACCGTACTATGCATATATACCAAAAAATAAGAAAAAATCATTGAGTAGACATTTTTATTAATAAGCATATTTTTTGGTGAAAAGTATTACTTATTTGCCTATAAATATGCGAAATTTAATTACTTTTTATGTATTTCAAAGTAAAAAAGAAATACTCTCTTCGTTTCACAGCTTTTATCTCAATTATCGAGAAATTTTGGGATATGTGTAATATGGGGTATACACAAGAGTATAAATAGAAAAAAAAATTACATGAACAACTATTTTGAAATAAAAAAAAACTTTAAGAACAAGTATTGTGAAACGAAAGGAATACTTTTTATCAAAAAGCATGCTTATTTATGAAATGTAGCAAGCTCGAAGTAATATAGAGACGTCCGTTTTTGTAATTACAAATCACACGGATGCTGTCAAAATTAAAGATGATTATGCAGTTTGCCTCCTTAATTTGGTTAGTTGTTTGATAGGTTAGATTTCTGATTTGTGCTCCAACTAACAGTCAATAATCTTAAGGAAATCCTTTTCCATTTGGCTTAATTAAGCAATATAATGCGGAACATAGTATACGGTCTCCTTAGTCAGCAGTAGATAAGAGCAAAGAAGAGGAAATATATTTTGATATCTATGGTAGCTAGTTAAAAACTATATATATATAATTGGTATGAGATTCGAACCGGCCTTTAATGCTTTCTTTTAACGATTTTTCTAACCTATAGGTTAAGGGACTAAAAATGGTAATATATTTGAAATTTGTATTTATTTAGATTTAATTATTTTTTCAATAGGGTTTATTAGTTTCCTATTAGGGTTTTAGTTCCTTAAATTAGTACTCTTAACCTATGCCCTTAGGACATAGGATAGAAAAACCGTTCTTTTAATTACTGTTATCTAAAGAAATTTTGAGCAGTGACATGTAACGTAGCACGTAGAATAATATCTAGACTTATCTATCATTTTTTTCCTACTAACGGGCCACTTTTGGAGCCCGAAGCAGTATGTTGGGCCCAATGTTTTTGGACCTAAGTATGGTTCCCAAGCCCAACAAAATCCATTATAATACGGAAAAGAAAAGTCGTCCCCCCATCAGAAATTGAAATTCTCCATGACGTCCAACACGGCGCCGCCGGGAGGAGAGGATGAGATTCTCTGCTGCTCCGGAGCCGGAGATGGCGGAGTCTCGGAGCATAACGAGAGAGGTCAAGGGCTGTTTCTGGGACTGGGATCTCCAAACGGGTACTTGAGCGGTGAGGCTCGAATTGAGAGGGAGTGGGCCCACTGGATCAAAATTGGTCGCCCAAGGTTGATGGTTGCTCCCATGGTGGATTGCTCGGAGCTGCCGTTTCGTCTGCTGTGCCGCAAGTACGGAGCTCAGGCTGCCTATACTCCCATGCTGCACTCTCGGATGTTCGTCGAGAATGACAAGTATAGATCCGTCGAGTTCACCACCTGTCAGGTCACCCTCTCTGCCAATTTGGAAATTTTCGATTCAACTGCTGGGTTTCAATTTATTTTGCTTAAATTGCTCAAGTTGGACCTTTAGTTTTTTTAGGGCATATGTATAATTCGGTTCGGTTGATTTTTAGTTTGATTGAATAGCTGATGTTCAGTTGGTTAGAGCGACTCAGAACTTGTTCTGCGGTATAGGCGAATGTCAGGAGTCTGGAGATTTCTTGCGAATACACATTACGTAAGCTGCCATTGGATTGACTTTGGAACCTTTGCAGGAGGATCGCCCGTTATTTGTTCAATTTTGCGCGAATGACCCTGATCTTTTACTTGAAGCCGCCAAACGAGTGGAACCTTTTTGTGACTATGTGGACATCAATCTAGGGTAAGATTTTCTGAATGTTTTAATTAAGGATAGCTTTAGTTGCTAGTTGGTGGTACACAGCTGACATGTTTGCCTCATTCTAGACCTTAGTAATCTAGCTTTGAATTGATGTTTCTTGTTGCCCATGATAAGTTGAAGCTACTGTGTATATGTTTTTATCAGTTGCATACTCTTACAGTGTTTTGCATGCAGATGTCCGCAAAGGATTGCCAAAAGAGGCAACTATGGAGCATTCTTGATGGATCAACTTCCACTGGTAAGAGCTCTGGTGAACAAGTTGGCCATGAACCTCCATGTCCCTGTATCTTGCAAAATTAGAATCTTTCCTGATGTGCAAGATACAATAAAGTATGCGAGAATGCTAGAGGAAGCGGGGTGCTCTCTGCTGGCGGTCCACGGCCGAACCAGAGATGAGAAGGATCAGAGAAAAATCCGGGCTGACTGGAGCACCATTAGGGTAGTAAGAGAATCAGTGAGAATACCAGTCCTGGCCAACGGAAATATTAGGCACATGGAAGATGTTAACAGCTGTTTGGAGGCTACTGGGGCTCAAGGGGTGCTCTCTGCTGACGCCCTTCTTGAGAACCCGGCTCTCTTTGCTGGGTTCCGAACTGCGGAGTGGGCTAAGGATGATGGTCAGGATGAGGGGCTAGACCAAGGGCAGTTGCTGGTTGAGTATTTACAGCTTTGTGAGAGGTATCCGGTGCCCTGGAGAATGATCCGTGCTCATGTCCACAAGATGCTAGGTGAGTGGTTCAGGATACAGCCTGGAATTAGACAAGACCTCAACAAGCAAAACAAGCTCTCTTTTGAGTTTCTTTATAGCAATGTGGAGCGGCTCAGAGAGTTGGGTGTTAAGATTCCGCTGTATTATGTCAAGGAACACTCCCGGGATGAAGAAAATGGCCACGAGTTGTTGTCCAGCTCATGATGATCCAACCCCGTGTCATTTGTTTACGCATACAATGATAATTATAACTGAGGCGAAACTGAAAGCTTTTTGCTGTATTCGTCTTTGTTCAAACCCCACAAAAGTGGAGCTTGATACAAGTAAGTTGCTAAGGATATTGAGTGGTTCACGCACGGACAGAAAGCAAGCAGGGCAGGGTGCTCTCTAATGTGCTCCTTGGTTGCAAAGATTGTTCAAATGCAGGTTAGTCAGCTGAATTACTTATTTTGGAGATTTGTCAAGACGTTTGTACTTGTTGGTAGACTGCCACTTTTTCATGTTTCTGAATTTAGAAGATGCATGAAGTAGCATAAAAATAAATACTTGGATTATTAGCCTGAATAAATTTTATTGGAGGTTCGAATATTCATGTCAAGAAACAAAGGGTGCAATACTAGTCGTCTTACAAACCAAATACTAAGTCCTCACACAACCGATTATTAGAGTTTTGAGGTGTGATCAGCATCCTAAATTATTTTTCACTCTGCTAACCAAATGCTCTGCATAATACATGTGCTTATATATTTGACGAAAACATGAATGATGTGTAAAACAAGTCAAGAGAATTCATTAATGAATGAGGCTACATACCTCGTAGAAGTAGGTCAGAGTCACAATAATAAATTATTAAACAACTTCATGTCGATCTTGGCGGCGGATTACATACCTGTGCATAGCTCGATATATTCTTCCATCAGTGAGATGAAAGTAGTAGGATTACAGGGCCTGCATGATCGATAAGATTGCAATTTGCAACAGGGGATTATCCCAATACCGGAGGTTGATAAAGACAAACGGTAGTTGTAGATAAACGGAGAAGTATTGTGTGTGAGGCGTTGAATTAGACTTGATCAATGAGTAATAATTAAGTTATATAATAGCAGACTAATTCTAAAATAGTAAAATCAGAAGTTCAATTTTAAGTCAGTTTTAGGCAATAAGTAATCAAGATTTACCAAAATGGAAGTTCGTACATAAAATGGATCGTGCAAGCTAAAAAAAAAAATCTAACTCTTCAACCGATTTTTTTTTTTTTTAAATTCTAACTCAATTTTAGGAAATAACCAGAAAAATCTTGCACCTTTCCACAAATTCGACTATACTACTTTAACTAGTTTTACCCGTACCATGTACGACTATGATTCGGTAGTTTATAGACATTATAAATAGAATATTAATAAATTAAAATATAATATAAATTTTAATATAAATACTTTATTGCTCGTAGAATGTATATTTTTAATCAAATATTATATTCTTCATATTTTATTACTTTTCATGTACTTAAATTTAGATATTATCAAATATTTCAATATATCTATTAAATATTTTATTATCTATTTTTATTAATTTTAAACATTATAAATACTTATTATTAATTTATTTTATAAAATAAAATCATTATATATCTATAAATAAATTCATCAAAAGATATATGCTAAAATACTGATATTTATTTTCAAATATTTAAAATATTTTATCTTCAATTTTAAATATTTGTATAAGGAAGCTTTCAAAAGATACTGTTATATTGAATAGATATTTATTTGATGTTAGATATAGATTTAAATAGTTAAAAAAGAATTTACTAGAAAGAAGTAATAATAATAGAAATAAAAATTAATTTTTTAAATTTGAGGTTGGGGTCAGAATCGTTTTGGTGGCTCGAAAAGGTACAACTGTAATATATAGTTATAGATAAATAAAAATAAATAAAAAAATTGAAAGAAGTGATTGGTTTTTAAAGTGCCATAGTGCAAATTTTATAGATAATTTATTTTTATTCTATAATGTATTAGCGTAGATATAGATAAAATTTATATCGGTAAGATACAATATATAATATTGCTTATCGGTATCAATAAACATATACATTATCTATTTTTATAACATCTAAAAGCTTACCCTAAAAAAACTTCAATCCTTATAAATGCATTTTTTTAGTAGTGTTTATTGTTTTTTTAAATATGTGTATATTAATTTTTTTATATTTTTAATGTGATATGTAATATATGAAACAAACTACGCATATAATATGGTATTTATTCATTATCTATTTTATGAAATGGTTAAGATAAAGATTTCTAGAATTATTATTTAGTTTTTTATGTTGAAAAAAATTTGTCCATTATTTTATTCAGGTTTTGCCACGTGGCGTAAATTTTTACACAGACTTGGTTTCCGCTTTATAATGTATTAGGGTAGATAATATTCGATTGTACAAATATATATCATGCACATGGCCAGTGGCGTAGCCATGAATTTGTGCCAGTGGGAGCTAAATTCCTTTGGCTAATTTTTTTTTGCTACGCGCTAGGAATTTTTTTTGTATTTTTTTTATAAAATATAGAAAAAAAATTATATTTTTCTATATATAAAAAAATTATATAGAAAATTTTGTATTTTTTCTATATAAAAAACCATTTTAATATATTTTTTATTTATAAAAAAAAAGTAATCTGCTTTTTTCTGACCAAATAAACTAGTTTTTTTTCAAATAACCTAATTTTTTAATGTAGTTTTTATCCTTAACATCAGTAGACAGATTTGTCATTTTCACGGATCAACACTAAACAAATTTGGAACAATTAATTAGGGCTATAACCATGGGATCAGTACTTCTAAACCTAAAATAAAGAGTGTTTTTAATTTTTTATATATTTTAACAAAAAATTTTAAAATCCCAGATGGCTGAATATGTTTTAACATTTTATGAATCTTATTTAAAGGTTGTTCGAATTTACCATGTTTAGTTGAATATGTACTTATTTTGCGTAAATATCTATATATTATTGGTTGAATGAATGTATTATCATATATTTATATTTGAATTTTTAGTACTAAATATTGAATACGAATCCACCAATAACTCAATATTTGAATGTTTGATATTGAATAATGAATATGAAGGCATTAGGATTTGAAAATACGAATCCACCAATAACTCAATATTTGAATGTTTGATACTCCCTCCGATCCAAAATAAATGTCGTTTTAGCTTTCGACACAAGAATTAAGAAAAACATTAACTAAACTCAAAAAGGTAAATTTTATCTAAATTTTACCACTCATCACCTTTTTTCAACCAATAAATGAATAACATTAATTAATAAAAATACATTCCAATAACAATTCTCATAACTCACTCATAATCAATTGCCTAGAAAACCTAAAACGACATCTAAAATGGATCAAATTTGAAATGCTAAAACGACAATTAATTCGAATCGGAGGGAGTATTGAATAGTGAATATGAATGCATCAGGATTTGAAAATACAAATAACTTAAGTGTATTGCAGATTTATATAGCTACTGATTAGTTTGAACATGAGTAATCAATGATTGGGTGAGAAGCCCAGTCGGGCCGGTTAGGCCTTGGGGAAAGAACCCCGAGGTCACAGGTTCGACACCCACCGGTGACGAAACCAAAAAACTTTAATTTCTCTAGAACTGTATCAGTTATCACCCGTTCAAGGGTGCTCTAGCTAGTCCAAGTGGTACTTGAGCTATCCTAAATCTTACCGAATCAAAAAAAAAAATGAGCAATCAATGATTTGAATGTTTGGTATTGTATACTGAATATGAAGATATCGAGTTTTGAATATACGAATAACATTGTAAAATTGAAATTTTTTTGAATATAGCTACTGATTAGTTTGAGCACGAGTAACCCATCATTTGAATATTTTGCATTGTATAATGAATATGAAGACATTAAATTTTGAATATACAAATAACATTGTACAATTGCAAAAATCTTTAATATATCTACCGATTAGTTTGAACATAAGTAACAAATCAATTGAATATGAAGTCATCGAATTTTGAATATACGAATAATATTGTACAAATGCAAAATATTTGATTACAACTACCAATTCGTTTGAACATGAGTGACCCATAATTTGAATGTGTGGTATTGTATAATGAATATGAAAATATCGAGTTTTGTATATACGAATAACGTGATATAATTGCAAAATGTTTGAATATAGCTACCAAGTAGTTTGAACATGAGTAACCCATTTGAACTTGAGATGGTTGCAAAAAAATTGAATGTCTTTTTTCTTTTGCTTCTTCTTCTTCACCAAAACTAACCAAGTGTACGTCTTGTATAATGACCTTCTTTTGTTTGCTTTTATAGCCTTTTTTACCATTTAAAGTTATTAAATTTATAAATCATTTTAGTTTGAATATATTTGTATAACTTTAAAATTTTTGGACAGATCTAATAATTTAATCTAAATTGAGTACAAAATTGAAATAACTTTTAGATAGTAATTTTGTGTCACGAGCACATAAAAAGAGCCTAGTACTCTTCATCATCGACAAATTTATTGGGATATCTCTTCATGACAATTGGGATATCATCATCATCGATAAAATCTTCACTCAAACTAGTACTCTTCTCTTTTAAATCCTATCTCTCTTCTCCATGGGGTTTTTAGACTTTTGTTGAGCTCCATAGCCTTCCTCTCCTTGTCGATTACATACAAATATATTTGGAAAAAGCGAGGGGCAAAAGGGTCATTTAACTCATTTTAATGGAAAAGAGATGAAACTGACGACTGAGTGATCCTACACAACGAAAATACATTTAGAGGGTGTGTCTAAATAATATCAAACCTATTTAGCGGGTGGTTATTCACAAATCCCTCTTTTAATTTTATCAAAAAACAGATCAACGATTATTAGAAAAAAAATGAACTATTAACAACAAAATAGACCGGTTATTTAATCTAAGCATTTATAAGAAACGAGTTTGGTATTAATTTTTTTCCTGTAGTATATGAAAAGTGAACTACTAGATTGTATAGGGGCAATGTGAAAAAAATGACCGTTTAAAATATAATAAGGATGTTTGTTTAACTATGAGTATTTGTTCAAATTTATTGAATTTTTGTTCAAACATTTCTCTTGTTAGAAACATGAACCACAAGGCTGCAAAAGCAAATTTAAAAAGCCGATATGCAAAAATGTGAATGAAAAAATAAGTGAAACCCAGAAAAGGATAATTACCTCCTATTCAACGAAAGAACAAATAAATGGGTTAAACTTCACAATGACTTCGTCAAAATAAATTTTGATGGGTCAAAGCGATCGGATAAAAAAGCTACTGCTGCATATAATATACGAGATCAATTTGAAAATGTCATATGTATGAATGCCAAATCTTGTAAACAATGGAGTGTAGAACAAGCAGAGGTTGTGGGGTTATATAAGGCAGTTTGGGAGGCCCATATAAAATAGAAGGAGAAAGTTTAATTGTGAATTGTGATAAATGTACTCAAAGTATGCCGCTCCAGTCCTTGGTCCATTGACATGATTATTACGAACACTCTGATTACTATACAATCTTTCGAGACAGTTACTTACAAACATGTGTCTCGTGATTATAATTATGTGACGGACTTGATTGCAAAACTACATCACACTTATAGTATCAATCAAATAAAACTCATTGTTAAACTATATGTCTCACTTTGTTCATACTTACATATTTTACTTTGAAGTTATCGAAAAATATGGTCGAGTCGAGTCTCCACTCTCCAGTACTCAGATACAGTTAAGTGGCTTGCATGTCGTCAATAATATAGAACTGGCCGGCAAGATAACGTCCTCCACCAAGTACATAGTATAAGATAAAATTTGTTTAAGAGTTGTACATATTTATAAGTATAGATATCATATGTTTGTCTTCCACTATCTCTAACATTTCTATCGAACCGCCTACTGGTATGGAGAGATCGAAGAGAATCCAACTTTCTTTTAATTTGGTTATATTAACACGATAGACCCGTATCTTTTATATATGTACGTGATAGAAATTCTTGTTTGTATAGGAACCAATCTACCCTAATATATTATAAAGTCTTTTGAAAAAATTGTGACACATAGTATTTCATGAATAAAAATATGTTACGTTTTTTAATAATAAATATTATAGTTAATTATATCATTCTTGCTATATATTTAATTTGATCTATATGTTGATAATTTTTATACAATATTTTTTTATCTTGTGACAGATTTGAGATCCAAGTATATAATTTTTTTTATCTATATGGTGATAATAAATTGATCTAAGTTTTTTTATATCATTTTTTTGCATAAAAATTTTCTTTATCTTTTAACAAGATTTGGGGCTGAAGTATATAATTTTTTATCCATATGTTGATAAAATATGGGGCACAATCTTAAAGATTTTTTTATAATTAAATTACATAATTTTATTATAATATTATATATAAGTGTTTAAATTTTATATTAATATCATAATAATATTGTATAATCTTAAATAAAATTATCTCGTGAATAAAACAAGAAAAAGGCTCATTCTAATTAGATTTCATAAATACTCTCTACGTTTAGAAAAATTAGATGTTTTAAAATTTGTCTTAAAAATTAAGAACCACACAATTTGACTTATATCCTTTTTATTATCTGTTTTTCTAATGTGTGTCCACGGGCACACATTAATAAGTTAAATTTCAAAATAATTTCTAAATTATTCCCTAAATTGAAATTGATGAACCCTAAACATTGAAGTGAAACACCAAAAGTAGCCGTTCGGTGAGAGAAAGTAACCAATTAAATTTCGAACAAAAAAAAGAAAGGAAAGGAAAGTCACAAACCCTACTGCTTCTGATTTTGTTGGTTCAGCTCTTCTACCCTAAATCTCAATCCTTAATGTTGCTTGTTAAACCTGTTGTTCGTCACCATCGTCGATTTCCGGCCAAGTAACGAGAAGTCAGAACACGCATTTATTGATCGATGTTCATTAGTATATTGTTATGTCAAGAAATTGGGTAGATTTTGCAATGAATCTTAGATATACAGAGTTTGACTTTGAACCTCTCGCTCCTAGCGAGTATTATGGAACTCCAACAACAGATTTTGGAGGAGTTCCCGGATAACACAGAGATCCGCATTATTATGTGTGACATGAGAGGTTTCTTTCTCGTTGGTCATGGGGATTGCAATTCTCCCCCGTTGACAATCGACTTGTCTTCAAGTCGAAAAGTTCAGGGATGAAAGCACCAGTTGATATCAACTAGTTTAGCATGTACCCTCAATTGATCAATGCAGTAGGCTACAAAAAGGCCTAACGCCCGGGGGAAGAAGTCAGACGAGAAGAAGAAGGAAGAGAGACGCGGATGGGATGAGGATCGAAAGAAGAGAAGAATTAGGGTTTTGGATAATTTTCTGATTAATTGCCTGATTCCTGGAATATAATATATGCTATTTATCTATATACTAAAGAAGAGATTTTTTTACACATGTCGGCCTCACGTTCATTTCGCTTGTGTGTCGTCTCCACATTCAATTCGCCTATGTGGCGCCACATCATCAACCCTCTAAAAACAATTCAATACCTCCTCTGTTCTATTTTACTTGTTCTTTTAGATTTTTTTTCACATATATTAAGGAACTCATTGAAAATATAAAAAATATCATTGAAAATCTAAATTTTTCTAAAAGTAATCAACAATTAATTATTAACTACCCTTTATAACTAATAGATAGAGAGAAAAAAGTCACAATGAACACTTTTCAACATATTAATTAAATAAAAATCCTAAATGAACAAGTTTTGTTAAACAAAATTTTGAGGTTATAAAAACAAGTAGAATAGAACGGAGGGAGTAGAAATTTTAATAAAGGATATTTATAACTATTTTTTATATATGTTTTTTACAAATAAAAATTAAATCTTAGATTCATTCTTATCTCATTTCTCCTTAATTCTTTTTGGTAGAACTCATTTCTCCTTAATTAGTTACATATTTTTATTAATTAATTATATATCCAAATCTCATGTTATAATGAAAAAATTATGTAAACTTTAATTAAATTTTTTTTGATCTTATATGTATAATTTTTAATTTAAACATATATGTACAAATGTAAAAATTGTTAAACTAATTCTTTTTCTCTTAGTAAAGGAAAAATAAAATACTAAGACTCACATAAAAATAAATAATTTATTTTTAAAACAAAACATATATGTATATATTGTATATATTCACCTAAAAATTAAATTAATTTATTTTTAAAATAAATAATTTATATTTAGTCCCTATATCAATTTGGTGCATTCTAACTAAATTCAGTTATTATTGTTACATAGCTGAATGTCAGTTTTTCTTGGGTCTATCTGGGCGTACCCCTTTTCCTTGGGCAGGAGAGCCTCACTGGGTCAATGATGATGGTGATATTTTACCAAACTCGTACAGAATACGGATACTTATGCTCGCTAGTTTATACTAATCCATAACGGGTTAAATAAAGCGTTCCGGGAAATAATCGTAAATAAACCCCGAGAAAGTGTTTATAACACTTGTTTAAGAAATTACATTAATTTAAAATACTAATAATAATTATAGGCTATAATTATACTGTATCACCTGTTCGGTGTTGCCCACCTAGACACAATAAAGTAATGCTACGGTGAGCCGATTCTTGATTTTTATTTTCCCTGTAGAGGCCGCGTGCTTTGCTTTGCCAAAAATTTAGGCGACTGATTCAGGATGAGAATGATTAGCAACTTTGCAACATTAATTATACCTGATGATTGCAGCTTAGTTAGATGAATGACGGTTAATCATAGGTCGATGTAGGATCTTTACATGGATATATCTTTTTCAAAAGACAGGGTCAAAATTTTTAAAAAGGTTTTTACCATAAGCTTTGAACATGGTAAGCACTAAGCACGTCTGCGGTTTTGACCTGGTGCATGTCATTGCTTATTGGGAGTGGACCTGGTCATTAATGGGAATAGGTTAGACATGTAGAAGAAGAGGAAGAGTAGAGACAAAAACTGAAAAATAAAGACGTGATTGTTTGTGAGTGTGTTTATGGTTGAAGAAACAAAAAGAAGAGAGCTAGAACATAATCAAACTGCGTTCCTTGAGCTTGCAATAATCAATATAGGTTTGTGCGGTGTGATTGGATGATGGATCAGAATGGCGTCTCGGCTGGTTTGGAGAGTATAGATGAGGTAAGGTTGGTGAAGAAGGCAGCTCTAATGAGCACGTCTAACAAGTTCAAGCACTCGTTGAGGAGGAGGAGAAGCAGCAAGGTCATGTCGGTTGAAATTGAAGACATTCACGATGCAGATGAAGGACAGGCGGTTGAAAATCTACGACAGGCACTCTTAACAGAGGATCTCCTCCCTCCAAAGCAGGACGATTATCATATGTTGCTCAGGTCCTAGCCTATATATTCTACAGTAGCTTTTTGGATTAATAATAAATATATGCTTGCTTGCTTTAATGAATTCAGGACATGATTTGAGTAAATTGTACAGATTTCTCAAGGCACGGAAGCTTGATGTTGACAAGGCAAAGCAAATGTGGGGTGACATGCTTCGATGGAGGAACGACTTCGGGGCTGACACAATCAGGGAGGTATGATCATATTCATTGATCATTGATCATTGATCATTGATCAGATCAACTGCTAAGTAGTAGTTTCTGTATATATACACAAAATTGATCGACCTGTCCTGGCCGGGGAATTAATGAATTCTCAAGAATTAAGTTGATTGATTGGGTTACTAGCTAGCAAGCTTTAATTTAATTTTGGGTGTATATATGTAGGCGTTTGATTTTGAAGAGCGTGAGAGAGTGTACGAGTATTACCCGCAAGGACATCACGGTGTTGACAAAGAGGGGCGTCCTGTTTACATAGAGCTTCTGGGGAAAGTGGATGCAAACAAGCTGTTGGAAGTGACAACCATGGATCGCTATCTCAAGTACCACGTGCAAGAGTTTGAGAAGACCTTTGATATCAAGTTTCCAGCTTGTTCCATATCTGCCAAGCGACACATTGATCAGAGCACAACAATTTTAGATGTGTCTGGAGTGGTAGGTATCTGACCCGCATAGCTTAACATTAATTAATTATACTGTATTTATATATCTCGGTCCTGAATGGCATGGGCCGGTGCAACGTACAGGGACTCAAGCACTTTACCAAAGCTGCCAGGGAGTTGGTTCAACAGCTGCAGAAGATTGATGGGGACAATTATCCCGAGGTCCTAATTTCATTGCATTCATTTTTTATTCATTCATTCAAGCTAGATTCATCCTTCTCAACACCTTTTTCGATCAATTCTTCCATGCATATATATAGACCCTGAACAAGATGTTCATCATCAATGCTGGTTCGGGATTTAGGCTTTTGTGGAATACTGTTAAGGGTTTTCTGGATCCAAAGACCTCAGCTAAGATCACAGTAAGCGCAGACGTACCATTCATACATATATAGCATACAATTCCAATTAAGGCAGATTAATTAAACTATAATTTGAATTACTAATCAATTATTTTTCAAGGTTCTTGGTAATAAGTTCCAGAGCAAATTGCTTGAAGTCATTGATGCCAGGTAAATAATAAAACAATCTCTGATCTGATCTCTCTTCCTAGAGAGGCAACATGTACGTACGTATATAGTTTAAAAAGATTTGATACCAGGTAAATTTCTTCAAATGATATTGCATTTCCCCCATTTAATTAATGCCAGTGAGCTGCCTGGATTTTTGGGAGGCACCTGCACTTGTGCTGATAAAGGAGGCTGCATGCGCTCAGACAAAGGCCCTTGGAACGACCCAGAAATCCTCAAGGTTCTTTTACCACTCTAGCTAGCTGCATATATATCCATGCCTAATTCAGCTTAATTCGTGAATAAATGTGATGTATTGAGTTAATTTCCTTTGGATTGTATATATACACATGCACATATATAGTTGGTATATCGCGGTGGAGCCAAATGCAAGTCACATTCGCATGAGGATGGAAAGACAATACCAGAAGACGAGGTTGCCTGCTATAAGGTCTCCTCTTTTTCTTTAATTTGTAGAATTGTAGTTGTCTAAATTATTATTCAATTCAAGCTACTGATCGACCTTAAAATTGTGGATCATAATTAATTAATTAAGTAAATAATAATGATATCGATCTGTACGTAGAAGGATGAAGCATTCAACTTGGATGCATCGAAGAATTGTCAAGATGCAGCCTCCGTCCCTGCACTTCCAGGAAGGCATGCTGAGCACAGGTCTTCTGTCAACCAGCAAGTAAGTGTAGTTGTAACTTGTAAGTAGGGGAATCAAATCGTAAGTGTACTGTGTAGTATAAAAATGTTGTTTGTGCTACTGCATTTCACTTGGCAGGTACATCTGAGCCAAAAGGCTTGCAATTATGGCAGCTTAGATCCATCGTTTAACAATACTATCAGTAATTGGCAGAAAGTCATGGATAACAACAAGTTTGTGATCACCAAAGGTATGTTAATTAAATAGTAGCTCCTAGATCGATCCTGAAAATAGATATAATGAGTTGCAACGTACGTACACAGCGGATTACTACAGTAGCAGTAATTTTGATGACGGGTACAAAGCATCAGATGGAATCAGCAACCAAATTGTAGCGAGTCTAATGACGTTTGTGATGGGGATTGTGACGATGGTGAGACTGACGAGGAACATGCCTAAGAAGCTCACCGATGCGACTATCTACTCGACTCCCATGTACTATATGGAAGGACAAGTCCAATCCCATCCTCAGCAGTTGGCACCTCCAATGATCACGGATGCAGATTACATGACTGTCATCAAACGCATGGCTGCCTTGGAGGAGAAAGTTACTGCTATGGCCATGAAGCCTGATGTCTTTTCTCAGAAGGAGGAAATCATTAAGACTGCTACATCCCGTGTAGATGCATTGGAGGACGAGCTTGCCGCCACTAAGAAGGTAATTCATTTCAATTCATGCTATATTTATATACATATATATGCAAAACTTACTAGCTAGCTTCTTCGATCAATATTTAACATATATACGTTGATTTCGGATTTTAATTCCTAGGCGCTTGAGGATGCTCTATCACGGCAGGAGGAACTCCTGCAATATATAGACAAGAAGAAAAAGAAGAAGAAGCTGGTCTATCACTGATTCCACAGCTTTGCTTTACATATTGCTTGCTTCATATCCATTCATCCACTGCTAATCTAACAATTTCTAAACCCGTTTTTCGCGTGTACAGTTTGCCTGGTGATCGGTGAAGAACATACAAACATAATGAGGAGTGCGTAGGAAACCTGTGGGCTGTGGCTGTGTAACTTGTATTCTTCCAAGTCAAACCCGGAACCACTCTTTGAATTTTTTTATTCTTTTTCCTCCTTTCAGTTTATATAAGACCCAAAGTCTGACTGAAAGTCATAGGTTCCCCATTTGTTTGTATACTGTGTCTTGATATCCTGAGGGAAGCTCAGTGTTCTGTGTAGCTCAAAAAAGAAGGATTTGGAGACAAAAATTGAGTCGGTGAATGAAAACTTTTGCGCGTGAAATACTTCATATCTTTGGGAACACCCACTTTGTGAGAAAACTACGCCTTTTCCGCTTCACCCGAGTAAGATGTTAGATGTGTACACATAATAACTAACCAGGTAAGGCTGCGGCGTGTGAATGAATCTCTCTCTTGTTAAGAGAATCAGATAACAATTTCTCCCGTATCAAACAAATGATATATATAGGAAGTCGTAGAATTGTTTTTGGTCGAGAGAGATTCTCGCGTACCCTGTATTGGTTAACAATGATTGAAGATAGTATGTGAGGTGTAGATTTCAATGTGAACAGGTAAAAGTGTAAAACGCAGATATGGTATGGCATTAGAGCGTATTGCATTGGGCTTTTTAGTTGGTGGTTGTTATGAAGGTACTTTGTCTAGTCTTGCTTTTGCGTACTAGTGAAGGTTTTTTTTTTTTTTAAATTTTCAGAATTTAAAAAGTTGTAATACCTTTCATAATAGTAAATTGATAGATAAAAAAGGAAAATAAGAAAAACCAAAATATATAAATAGAAAAAGATAGAAAATTAAATAAAATATAATTTTATTGATGTTTAGTGAATTTTATACTAAAAACTATTTTTACATAAATAGCTAAAAAGAAATTTAATATATATTAAATCGGAGTATGTATGAAAATTAAATGAAATAGAAAAATAAGAAAAAGAGAGAAATTTAGGTAGAATAAAATAAATTTTTTTAACCTTAATAGTAAATTGTAAGAAAGTGGTCGATTTGATTTTCAATCAAAATCAGACTCATACAGGACTTCGAGCCCTCATCTATAAGGATGCACTAGGTTTGAATAACAAGTCTAAGTTTTTCTTACTCAAAAAAAAATGAACACTCATATATGAATGAAGTCTCTTAGAGTACATCATGTGGTTAACCTCCCATCGTTGGATTTAAATGAATGAAGGGTGAGGATTAAAAAAAAAAATGGGGTGTAAATAGATTGTATGGGTGTGATACACCTGATTAATTAATATCTCGATAGGAATATTTCACAAATCTTTTAATTTTGGCAATATCCCTTGATTTTCTCCATCATTAAAAATTATCCATAATTCAAATCCCCATTCTCTATCATTACGTAAACTGATTTACTCTCTTCTCTAACCTCCGGCGATTTGGATCAACTAGAACTTCCAACAATTTCTTTTCGAGATCTTCTCAAAACTCGGTAAGTATTCAATCTTGATTTTGTAGTTCGTGATTAGTCGATAATCTTCACGATGTTGACTGCTTTTTGGATTTTTTAGGTCGGTTTTTTGATTGATTCGAATTTTTGTTTGTTTTAGATGTAGATGACGAACTCTCCCAAATCGTTGAAGGACGTCGGTGAAAACAAAAACAACCATTGTCGACTTTCACTAAATTCGTAAGTGAACATTCAAATACGAGTAGATTTATCGAAAAAACTGAGTCAATTCTATCAGAAATTTGCGTTATTAGGTTAAGAATGAAGAAAGTAGAAGCTAGGTTTTAGTAGGCGATAGAATTGGTTTGCATTTGCGGTTTTTGTTGGGTAGACTATATTGAATAGGTTAAATCAGATTTTCACTTTGTTTGGCCAGAAATTGAACATATTTAAGATATGCAGTCCCCCGAAATTGGTGTGTTCGTTGATGTATGGTTTTTTTTTTTGCAATGAATAGATTAAATGGTGAGGTCTCCCAAGATGAAGAAAGACAACAAACACAAGTAGTAAAAAGGTCTGGTTTTTTTATTTAAAATAACATTATTGTTCAAAAGTATGTATTATGTTGTTCAAGAGAGAAAAAAAGTTGTTGTTCGAATCACAAAACATTAGTATTATTCAATTCATTGTAATGAGTTATTCTATTGTGTGTACACAGTATTTTTCAGAGTATACATCCCTGTTTTTCATAAATAATGTAATGATAAGGACCATAGATTTTTCACCATATTAACAATTGTTTTTCAGAAGAATTGCACTTGTTATTCAATAGTACACTAACTCATATCAATACATGATCATCATTAAAAATTCAGGATGTACAATGTTGTTTTTCAACTACTTCATTTAGTTTTTCATATTGTTTTTATTATATCCATATGTGGAGTGATTTGTTTTTCAAATATACGTGATTTGTTATTCATATATGCGTATTTTGTTATTCATAGACTTGTGTTATGTTTTGCAGTTATTCAAGATTAATGTCGTATCTTGTTATGCGAGATTTGTTATCCACATATGCGCCTTCTGCAATGGGGTTATTCAAGAATGGTGAAAATGTGTAATTGGTTGAAGTTTGAAGACAAATATTTTTTTTCATATTAGTGTATATTCAAGAATGGTGAAAATCCAAATAAGTATATTTTTTTTATATTAGTGTATATTCAAATAAGTAGATGCTTATTCAACTAACGCTTTCTTATGTTCACTAATTGTAAACACTTTCGCCTATTATTCATCATATACATATACCTTATTCGATCCTTACGTCGATCTTATTTGAATAATTCGTTATTAATTTAATGGACGACATATTATTCATTCTATGAATGTCACTTTTTCAACTATTCAAAACTGGTTATTCAAACATTGATAGTAGTATCTCTAGCTTACGAACAATCCAATTCCCGCTATATTATTCATAATATGAAACATAATTATTCAAGGTCAGACATACACTTTTTCAACAATGTATTACATATATAAGATTCATATTTTTGTCATATCCAACAATTTTAATATGTAATTATTCAAACTACAGCGAATTGATTTTCACGATAAGACGAATACTTATTCAACCTAAATAATGCAAACGTTGAAACATGTTCAATCCTATAATTATTCGAACAATCAAATTGAGTTATTCAAATAATCAAATTGAGTTATTCAAACCCTGACTATAAATATTCTACGCTATAAATATTCTACGATTCTATACTTATTCAAACAATCATATTGAGTTATTCAAACGTCGACTAATAGATTTTCAATTATTCTGCAGATGTTTTGTATTTGTAAATTCGATTATTTAATTTTTCTAAAAAACCTCGACTATAAATATTTTATGATTTTGTAATTATTCAAACAGTCAAATTTAGTTATTCAAACAATCAAATTGAGTTATTCAAACCTCCAATATAAATATTCTAAGATTCTATAATTTTTCAACAAACATATTGAGTTATTCAAATGTCGATTAATAGATTTTCAATTATCCTGCGTAAGTTTTGTATTTGTAAATTCATTTTTTTATAAATATTTTCTCAGTATAATCAATCCCTAAAATCATGCAACTGCCATATATAAAAAACGTGGGTTTTTTTCTTCTAAAAAAATTAGATTTTCTATGATTCTGATTTTGATTTTCAAATTATTTGTTATTCCCCTTCCTAAATTTCAGCAACCTTCCTATTTTATTTCAACGTGGACTACTCTTATACATTCCCCCTATTTTTCTACTTTTCCTTCTTAATTATGAACCGTTGATTGTGGGTGATCCAACACACCATATTTAACCACACATTGCACCCTAATATCTATTGTACCGGAGCGTTCCCCTATATATATATATATATTATGCATAGTCAGTTGCAAAATCAAATAAGATAATGCACACTTAATAAAAATTTGATGCACAATCAATTATGATATTATACACAATCAACATTAGAATTATACATTATTAGATACAAAATTTATGCACTATGTAAATTCTTACACACTCAAGTAAAACAAACATTCCGTTCCGGATGGTGCCCAAAAAGATGGATTCTCATTTCTCTCGTGAAGCACCATTCTCATAAGATCTAGGCCCTTTAATACACAATTTAAGTAAATACGTAATTTTTGTGGTATTTCAAACTGTATGGTTTAAGTAAATCTGATTATATGTGCATGAGCAAGCTCACTATATTATAAAATGATTTAAGGTCGAATAAGTTTTAAGAACCAACCGAACCCAGCATGAGCAATCTGCTCAACTCGATTACAATTACAACCCCACAAGCCACAGTGAAACATTCATAAATAGTTACGGATGACATCCTATACAAAGTTCTCATTTTATTTATGTTGGTACTTATCATCAAAAATATATATTTATTGGGTAGTTGGTACATATAACTTCGTTTCTATCGAAGATTCAGCTTATTGACATTGTAATCATCTGAATCAGTTTGAATAAGAGTGGCCACGTTTCTCCAGTACACTCGTAAACCAAACACCTGATATAGAAGGAAATTTATGTGCAAAATGGAATAAATTTGCTCAAAATACAAATATCCAATCATGGAAAAATAACAAATAAAAGTATTTACTCCTCGACTCCAGCTATGGAAATAATTGCTGGATAACAGTCTCAGCGCTTCCATTGTATTGTGCTAGAAGATGGATAGCATCAGCCCTTGGCAAAGCAAGAAATTCCTGCAAGGATTGAAAGGATGATCCGAAATAAGCAGAGACATTTCATGTGTCTGACCGCAGTTTCATATCAACATGATATAGAATGTATTGTCATATCCAAAGTGAAAGGGGTTAAAGGGAACAACAAGCTGCAAAGGTTTGATGAATTTTAAGACTAATGCAATAGAACATACCATCACTTTGAGTATTGCAGATTCATCACAGATGTCTACAGAAGTTGATTGAGAAGGGCTGCTTCCATCTTCTGCCATCCTGTTGCTAGAGGACATTGTAACTTGTGAAGATGCATGACCACAAGCTTCGGAATCTGATCTACAAACAAGATCAGAAAGAAAAGGACAGTCCACTTCCCTCAAGGAATCAATTTTCAACAATGATGCAAAACGATCTTTGCACATTTGAAGTTTAAACCATTCATCGTATGTATGCAAAGCAGCTCGCATTACTTTCATTAGCCGAGGTTCTTCAATACCAAGCCTCTTGCCAATTGCAACCTGGGCAGGATTGGAACCCTACTGTAAACTTGGAAGCATAGAAGAGAGCAACAGTACATAGTAAAACCTAACTAACTGTGATACCTGGAGTGAACTTGCAAAAGCATGCAGGGGAAAGTTTTTACTCTGTGCGGTTTCACTAGGTCTAAGAAATGTCAAGAGTGTCTCCTTCAAGGGCTTGAGCAATGAAGGAACAGTAGCCGCTAGAGGTCCCAAGTAAGAGGATGCAATCTTTAAGGCATTTGAAATATCTCCGGAGTCAACCAACTTCATAAACTCAACCTGTAAAAAAACAAAGGAAAGTCAGGATGCATCATCTCTGAAATATATATTACATAAAAAGCACACTAAATTACTGCAGCCAGCTTTATTGATCACCTGCTTCAGTCGGAACATAAATAAGGGGTTCTGCCCAAAGAATTCAGGGTCGATGGCATTCACTTCTTCCACAACCTCTGCAGCCATGCCTTGGCTAGCTAGCTCCTTGATCCCCAAAAGAATTTCATATTTGTCCTTCTGTAATTAGTCAAAAACAACTCATTAGCTCAACCAAAAGTCACTATATTTGGACACATCAAACATTAGAGATGAAATCATCATTTTTACCCCTCTGATTATATTTATGTCTTCCTTAGAGATGGAATCAACGTAGCGAGAATCCTTGTCGTCTCTTCCCCTCCATCTCTTACGTCCCCTCCTTCCTCCATCTGCATGACTTCTTAGTCTCTGAGTAATCTTTAAACTTTTGGGGAAATTAGAACAACTTGTGCTACAGTCTTCCAGGTTGCTTGTAATGCCACTTGAAAAACGCAAATCTTGTTCAGTCTCTTGCATGTTTGTCCCGTCTTCAGAACCATTTACGTGAGTGCTTGTGATGGAAGATTCACCATCGGAATGTTTATTGCTAGCAGAATTGGCTTCATTCAAGCCATTTGATAACAAAGAACACCTAGGATCAAGTTGATTATGATGTAATCGTCTGTTATCTGCAAACTCTCCGGATCCTGCTGCCAGATAAGATAAGTAGTGAGGAGAGTCCGGGATACAATATTGTGCATGAAAAAAAATCAGCCTCAGAAACCGGGATAAACAGTCCAATTGTGCATGAAAATTGAGCTTTACCGGGATCAGGAGTTATAGGATCAACAATGCCCCTGTAAATACAATATTCATGCACTAGCTCATCAACTATGGAAAGGTTCATCCTTGTCCGGCATATTTCATTCTGCAAGAATACAAGTTTAGGTGAAAAAATGATAAAACTTTTTCATATAAATGTGAACAAATATAGTTGAGTATTCCATGGGACCCATGGGAGATAGTCACAAGTCGTAGACAAAGAAGCATTAAAAAAAAGTTACACTATGCCCCACGCCCCCACACATACAGAATATATACAAAATTCATGAGTCCAAACCAGCCAAGGATCTAGAGCTGAAAAGATATGAATATTGACTATTATAAGTACTTCCAATATAACAATTAGGTTTTCAAAATCCAAGCACTAAGCAAGAAGCTTCTCCAAAAGGTGTTCCAAATATATATGCAAATGAACCAAAATGCTACAAGTTCCAAAGACACAGGTGAGGCAAACTAGAACAACATCTATATGCTAAAGGAGCCTTTATGTCACATGTCAGCTCTTTATGTATTGTCCCTACGTGACAGTTTTGTGTTTTTGAATAATTATCATCATCATCATTTTAGGTCTCACGGACTCTCACCTTGAATTAACTACTTAATTTTTACACTAAAAAAATGAATAATAGTTAATATCCTTAAAATCTTAGCATTTTTTTATATAGGCAAAAATTTTAGACAAAATTTGTGTATGGCACAACACTTGAGACCAGCCAGGAAAGTTGATGCACAAAAGAAACCCTTTTTGCTTTAAGGATGAATTTAAAGTAACATATGATAAGATGTAGATTCCCAGATACCATGAATAGATTAAATCAGACACAAAGAAGACAATTGAAAACATGGTTATATAATCTTCCAAAATGACAGAGAACAAGGAAAAGATATAAAAGTCGAAATTTTGGCTAAGAAAGGAGAAAAAGTAAATCCTATCAAGACACTCCAGCATTTTCTCTGAAGAATAAAATTACAGAAAATATTAATACTTAAAAAATACTAGAAAAAGTGAGGCACCTTAAATGCTTTGAACAAGTCCCCGCTGGCAAATTTCAAACTTTCAACTGCTGCTTGTCTGGTTAGCTCGACAGCATGCGCAAGGGCTTGTATGTCCACCTGAGCTTGATGATAAGAAAACAGAAAAATCAGTCACATTGAGGATATGATAGTATGATACTATTCCACACGCAGTCATGTAAATCTAGCAGAATGCAAGGATAGACATGCAACTGGTGAGCTGGATGTCTGTCTACCAGAATCCGGAGTAAACTGGCCAAGCCGCTAAAGTAGCTAAAGTCGTGATGAATATGGCACTATGGTACCAGCACTCTAGTAGCCTTTGGTGAAAATCTCACCTCATCAAATGACGGTGCTTCATAGAGAGACAACTGCGGTGTAGCAGGGGGGTCTTTATCTTCAAGGAGCAACCTCAGAGTAAGATCAGATATGGGAGGTGAGACTCCCTGACGAAAGCAATACTCCTTGTGTATACTGCATTAATTCTTGTGTCTAACAAACATAAACACCTCAAATAGCAACAGGTTCAATAAATCACAGGACTAAGATGAATGACCTGATCAAGTATCTCAAAGCCATCAAAAACGATGGATCGTGTGCATGTAAATGCGCCCTCAGAGTGGATGACACAAATCCAGCAATCTCAAATCTTCTCTGTACTGACCACTGAAACAGATAGACACAGCAAAAAAAAAAACCCCAACTTTCAGATTTTGATTTCTACTACAAACAACTAAGGAAAAGCAAGAAAGGGAACTCGTCTATCTCATATCATTATACACATTTTAAGAAGGAATGGCAAAAAAAAAATTATTTCAACACCCAACATAGCTTGACTTCTCATAACTGTAGTTGAAATGAATGGAATTAAAGAAACCAAATTCATAAGCACTCACCTCATCTGTAACAGGCGAGTTCAAATCATCTTTGTCGTATATAAGGGCAAGAAGAATGTGCTTGAATTCCTCGTATGCTTCCTTAAGCAGAAACATCAAATTCCCATCAGATATGATTGTTAAACAGGCATATATTATACCTCCACTTACCCACAATCATGATATTAGAGCAAAACATAATGAAGCAATTCACATGGAAATTAATATAAAAGTTGTGCATTATATTACCAAACAACAAATAAAAGAAATGGGGGAAAATGCATACAGGGTATGCATCGAGAGCGCAAGGCGCGAGAGCAGTGCGTAGGCAATCAATAGCTTCTTTGCGATCCTCCGCGGTTCCTCTCCTCAGTAACTCGATAAATTTCTTCATTAAAACGAACAGGCAATAGAAACAAATTATGAAATAAGAACCAATCAATAAACAGAAAAATCATGAAGATCTTATGTCCTGCAAATTTCCAATTCCAACTGAAACCAACGAACCTGCTTCTGAAGACGGAAGAGAAGGCGTTCATCATCAAGAACAAAGGGAACATGGAGACGGAGGAGATCTATAGCAGAATCAATGTCGCCAGACTCCAATAACCACCTCACCGTCCGTACTACACGCCTAGATTGATACAACGAAGACGGGGAGGTGGGAGAAGAAGGTGGAGATGAATCTTCAAGGAGGTTCTCTGATTTGACGAATTCGATTACCAAAGAGTCCATAGCTTCCCAATTGACCGGTGTAGTGTCCATATCTTCGATCCGCAGGTGGGGAGAGTAATTATTGAAGAAACTGAGATTTGGAGCGATGTGAGAATTTGCTGAGCCGGTGGGAAAGGAAGGCGGCGATGGAAAAGTAGGAAATATTGGAGTTTATTAACGATGTCCGGTCTTATCTTGAATTGTTTCTCCACTAATTTATGAGTGATATTTTTTTTTTTGTGAATGGTAAATTCGATTAAGTAGTAAAAAACTCTAAAAAGGGTATATAGATCATGAACGGATGAGCACGCAAGTACTCTAAACCATGAGATCAAAGCGTATAAGGAGAGGCACACAGGCCTTTCATACTACGCCTACAAAACATACTATAATGTCTCAACCTTACAAAGAGGATTAATATCATGGAGCAACCTAAATACATAAGTCATGATCAACCGGGCTACAACCTCTTTTGGGATGAGGTTCCTATCAAAGACTTGTGCATTCCTCGCTTGCCAAACATAGTAGACCGTGGCGGAGAGGGCGAACACACGCGCGCGCAAGGCACTCTCGGCCAAGGGCGCGCCGGCGTAGCCACCGCAAGGCGCAGCGCACCGAAGACGCCTCGGCCGGTATTATGAATCTCACTCGGATCTCGCGTCAAATGTCTTGTGTGTATGGGCACCCAAAAAACAAATGGTCATGGGTCTTAAGCTCGGCACCACACAATCTACACCCCGGGTCAATGTCTAGGAATAGAAGTCGATCATATGTAGAAAGCCTCCCAAAGTTAGCTAACCATAAAATGAACATGTGTTTGGGGTATTGTGTTTTGCCCACACCATCCTATTCCACCTCACAACTGACCTTCTTTCCCTCATGGCCCCATAGGCGTGGGCCACTCGGAAGCGTCTTCCCTCACACCAACTTGCAAGTAGATCCCCCACTCCAACCTCTCTTCTCTCGAGGTTCACAATCAACTTTTTCGCACCAAGGGGAGTCTTTTTTATGTGGTTCCCAATTGAGGGGCTCAACAACTCCAAGGTATCTATGGTGTGCCCATCTAACCCATAGGCTATCTCTCATATCATGAATGTGCCAATAATGCTTGAGCATAAAACTTTAGTTCCAAGTTTTAATGCTTAAGAGGCCTAATCCACCCTCCTTTTTTGGTACACAAAGACCGACCCATCTCACTCGAGGCCTTCTCCCAAGAAAATCCCGACAAAGGCTAACCAAGCGGTTTAAGACAACGGTGGGTAAAGGAAGGATAGAAAGCCAAAAACCCTCGACCCCTTGAAGAACCGAAGCTATCAACTCTCTCCTCCGGCAAGGAAGGACTCTTTTTAGCCCATTTGTTTAGGTGCACACCCATTTTGTCAAGGAGAGGTTTGTAGTGTAAGGCTTGGAGGCCATGGGAGCAAATAGGAATCCCAAGGTATCTAAAAGGAAAGGTCCCAAGTTTGAACCTGGTGGCGTCCACAATCGGCCCTCTCTCGTGCTCCGGAACCGAGGCAAGGAAAATGGAAGATTTACTCACATTCACGGCTAGACTGGACATTACTTTGAACCTCTCCAAGCAACTCACGAGGACCCTCACTAAGCCCACCTCTTCCCGGCAAAATAATACAACATCGGCAGCAAACAAAAGGTGAGAAATCCTCAAACTCTCACAATTTCGGTGCAAGTGGAAGGAGCTTCTAAAGGTCTCTTTTTTGAGGAGACGGGAAAGAAATTTCATGCACATAACAAAAAGGAGAGGGGAGAGGGGGTCACCTTGTCGGAACCCACGCTTGTCGGGAAAAAAACCATGTAATCCCTTGTTGATCTTAATTGAGTAGGTGTCCATTCTCACTTGCTTAGTCTCCTTAGACTAATTCCACTATTTCCGCATTTTTACCTGGTATTTCTCGCCCTTTGCGACAAATGCCAGACTGGAGGAAGTCACACCGAAGTGTTGAAGACAAAGTCTAGAAGATTCGAGAAGCGTTATGCAAGGATAAAAGGTCAAGGCAAGACAACGTTGAAGGAAGGAAGAAATTTTCATAAGAGCAAAGCATTCCGAAGATAGTGCACCAACTCTTCTATTTTAAACCAAGCAAATCATCATCACATGAGTTGTCTTGGGTAAATATATTTGTAATTCAACACGTTATTTCAACCCTTTTTATGGGCTTCATTTTCCGTTGCTTCATCATTTGTAAAACGACTCCCAATGTAATGAACGACAGTTCTTATCAATAAATAAAATTTCGCTTTTCGACAATTTCATCTTTAATTACCTTTAAGTCTCATTTGTGAGCATCCGTTTATTTATGTAACGTTTATGTCAATTTCCGCATTTCTATAAGTTTTAATATCATTATAAAGCCTTGGGTGACTTTGGACGGTAAAGTCCGAGGTCACTGGCGGTAATACCCAGTGTTGCAAAATAGGGGTATTACAGCGGGCGTGACGCTGGTGAGCGCAGGGGCGACATCGCAGGTCACTAGGGTAGGGTTTCGCGGCGTCGTGTTCGCAACTTCGAGATGGATTTCCAAGATAGAAAAAAGTTGATGTATCCGACGATGACGAACCTCATATTTCATATCAATATTACGGATCTTCAACTCCATATTTTGGGGACGTTCCCGGATATTGCTTGGAACTACTGACATGGTGATGGTAGAGTTCAGGAAAATGAAAGCACCAATTGATACAGACCCGATGTGGATTCGTATCGGACCCTTGTTGGTCAAGGGGTTGAGACGTACCCGAGGTGGGATTGACTCGATAAACCCGATTGGTAGCCGCGAAGGGAGAACTAGAGATAAGTTGAGAGATATTAGATAGAGAATTAGGGTTTATGAAAAATAACTTTCTGATTGATTGCCTCTAAAACATATCAAAGTAAGGAGTATTTATAATAACCCCAATATCTAGATAATAAGAAAAACACCTAATTAATAAAATATTAAAAAGATATTCTTATTAAAAGATAAAACCAAATCTCTAAATAAAAGAAAATAACTATATTCTAAAACTAATTATCCTAATATTATAGCGTGTGATATTACCTCACTCATGTCATATATTGATCAAGATTAGCACATATTGGATTTATCATTATTCAGAATAACAATGATAAATCCATAACTATCAAAATCTCATGTATGTAAGTTGTAAGCAAGAAGACACGAATTCTTTATCTAGATGAAACTTACAATTCAAACAAAATTTTGGATCAAATGGATAAACAAAGTAACTTATTTCATATCCACTTAGAAATTTTTATTGAAAAGTCTTTGTTTTATACTGATTTCTAAGAAAAGATCTTGAGTACGTGTTACTGACTATTTATTCTCATGGAAGCTTAATTTCACTATTTCAATCATTTTTCTCAACATATGTCAATTTTTCTCAGTATAAACCTATGTAATTTTCGTATGGTTATTTTCTAGCCACCATATTTAATATGCTTTAGGTACAAAAAGATTAAACTGATTTCATTTTCACTGATGATTTCTAATACTTAGAGCATACACAGCGGTGGACCATTATCTTTGGTCATCAATTTTTTTTAAAAGAGGATTCTTCATCTTTTGAATTTTTTTAATTGTATTTTCTTCTCTTTCCAACACTTGTCATCACACAAATGAATGACCAAATGCAAAGCTGGTCATCACCATGACCGGTCACAAATTTTTTTCTCCCCCTCTCTCCATATTTAATGTTTGTTTATTGTCTCTCTCATCCCATGATCAAAATTTGGCCAACCAGTGGCCATACTCTAAGACCCCAAAGCTAAATACATCATCAAAAATAGCAAAACTTCTTTACTTCACTTGTGGACCCACTCTGTTTTATTTTAGCCTAGTAGCTTAAATGGGAAAACATTGTATTTTACACATTGATGCGGTTTCGAATCCCGCATAGGCTACAAAACCTACATGTGATATCTCGATTCATAGTATATACATGTTAAATGTGTCCTAAATGGTATATTTGTAGTTGTTTTATCCCCAGTTGAAACATATAGAGTATGTGTTACTTGTTTTTTTTTGTGGTTAGAGCAAGAGAACTACTTTGATCTTGATGTAGAATGATGACCTCTGAGAAGTGAGAAGTAGTTTGATCTACTTACTGATGTGATTCCATCTACCGAGTCATGGCCCCATGAGTTGAGTGAAGATTCCATCCCTAAAGACAAGCCCAATGTGCACGATAAAGGGGAGCCAATACTTGGACAAGCAACCAAAGACGATGTTCGAGGCGCTAAGAAGCCGAGTCAAGGAGCCATGCCCTATCTTGGGCGCATCACACGAGCCCTAGCTAAGTCTATACTAGACAAAATCAAGGAGGAGCTCATGGCTCATAAGTTTCCGATGGCTAATGACGGTGAAGGTTGGAGTTTTATTGTGCTTCACGGTTCTAAGTGACATTTATACGGTTAAGGACACTCTATAAGTTTTCGGGATTTCGGGTTAATTTATGTAATTTCCTAAAGTGAGGGGGTTAATTTTGTAAGGCTTTGTGTTAGGTTTAAGGTCGGCCTCCTCCTCCTCATTTCTCGAGATTGGACGAAAATACTCTCTTGTTGCTTACTTTCCCTTGCAATTTCAATTCAAGTTCTTGTTCTTATATTTCGTTCGTTCAATTCTCGTTGCTCAAGTTGTTGGTGAGTAATATCCGACAATTTAGGCATCTTAGTTTGTTTGAGAGCTTGGTGAGTCATATCCAAGTTGTCAAGCATCCATATCCCCTTGTTCTCCCCATTTCGATCCATCATCCATCTCGGTGGTTTCTGCACCCCCTCAGTAAAATCGACATATCTTTCAATCCACTCATCATATAGGTTTGAAATTTTGAAGAATTAAACTAGACTCAGAGATCTAACTTCTCGAATTAGAATCACTCAATTCCGAGTTTGGACGAGGAAGATACATCCAGTTGTCGGAATTCCTTGGATTCTCGTGGCGATCTCTTTGCACCATCATCTACACCATCGATCCTCTCATCAAGTGGTATCAGAGCCACGCGAAGGTATCACCATCTAAATCTTGTTCCGACCTTGAATTTACACTTGTTGCAAGTTTTAGGTTCGAACTCCGTAGGGCTGCGTTGTTGTTGTTGTGCTCGGCCTTGTCCGAATTGTTGTCTTGAATTGTGGCATTTTTGAGTCCTTGAATTGTTGAAGTTCTTGGATGAGTTTGATGTTCAACCATGGCTGGAAAAACTGCTCAAAAAAGGTCCACATAGAACACCAAAAGAGTCTTCAAAAGTTGGTAGTTGAAAGGGTGTATTTGTTGCTTGATTAATGTCTTCCTTTAGTGCTTGATTTAAGTGTGTCTTGCTGAATTTGGCTGAGTAAAAACGTGGGAATTGAGTCCATAATCCAGCTTTCTTTTGACCCCTTTATATCATTACATGCTTGTTGTTGGTTACGGTGCTAGGATACGGGAACGACACCAAGACGAGACATATTGTGTTGTTGTGTTTGAGCTTTTCTTGTTCCATTTTGTTGGTCATCTCCTACTTGCAACTTGTCGGATTTTCATCTCGGGTAAGTATTGGTGATTAATTTGTGTGACCTCTATACCTTGATCTTTGCCTTGTTTTTACAATGACAGGTGTAGGTGATGACAAGAATAAGGAACAAGTTGAGAAGTCCTCCAACTCGGTGGTTGCCATGTTGCAATCCTTCCAACAATCCATGCAACAATCTTTGGAAGCTATGGAGACACGCATGGATGCCTTGGAGCGCCGAATCCTAGGGCTGGACGAGAGGACACAAGTGCCTCAAGTGGTGAAGATCAAGGAGACACGAGAAGAGGATAAAGGTTCGAGGACGACCCCTTGTAAAGGAGAGGAGACTTCCTTCCAACAAAGAGTGATGAGTGACATAGAGCAACCAAAAAGAGAGACTCCTTTCCATGGATTGGAACAACTCATTACCATCAAGTGTCCAATAGAATTGATGCACACATTGCAAGAAGAGGAGGAAGTTGTGGAATTCTCTCCTAAAATCAAGCATCGTCCTACCATCACTCCTAACTCCATGAACTCGTTGGCGACACCATGGATGTATGCATTTCCTATGATTCCTTCATGTTTGCCCTTCTTGCTCCATGAGGAGGACGAGGCTGTTTTAGTCACTCCAAGCGGTGATTACATTCCCTTTCTTGTGGAGGCCAAGAAGGATGTCTTTGTCATGGAGAATGCCACACCAAGTGAGCTAGAAGCCCTACCTTCTTTGTTGAGCTCACAAGGCTTGATAGATTCGAGGACGAATCTTTTGAAGGGGAGGAGGATGATGTGATTCCATCTACCGAGTCATGGCCCCATGAGTTGAGTGAAGATTCCATCCCTAAAGACAAGCCCAATGTGCACGATAAAGGGGAGCCAATACTTGGACAAGCAACCAAAGACGATGTTCGAGGCGCTAAGAAGCCGAGTCAAGGAGCCATTCCCTATCTTGGGCGCATCACACGAGCCCTAGCTAAGTCTATACTAGACAAAATCAAGAAGGAGCTCATGGCTCATAAGTTTCCGATGGCTAATGACGGTGAAGGTTGGAGTTTTATTGTGCTTCATGGTTCTAAGTGACATTTCTACGGTTAAGGACACTTTATAAGTTTTCGAGATTTCGGGTTAATTTATGTAATTTTCTTAAGTGAGGGGGTTGATTTTGTAAGGCTTTGTGTTAGGTTTAAGGTCGGCCTCCTCCTCCTCTTTCATAGAGATTGGACGAAAAACCTTGTTGCTTACTTTCCTTGCATCTTTCAATTCAAGTACTTGTTCTTGTTTTCGTTCGTTCAATTCTCGGTGTTCAAGTTGTTGGTGAGTAATATCCGGCAATCTCGGGTATCCTAGTTTGTTTGAGAGCTTGGTGAGTCATATCCAAGTTGTCAAGCATCCATATCCCCTTGTTCTCTCCATTTCGAACCATCATCCATCTCGGAGGTTTCTGCACCATCTCAGTAAATTCGACATAACTTTCAATCCACTCATCATCTTGGTCTCATATTTTGAGGACTTCAACTAGACTCATATATCTAACTTCTCGATTTAGAATCACTCAATTCCGAGTTCGGACAAGGAAGATCCAGCCATTTGAAGACGGGTCAGTTGTGTGGTGTTTGTTGTCGGAATTCCTTGGATTCTCGTGGCGATCTCCTTGCACCATCATCCCCTCCATCGATACGGCCATCACATACTCACCATTTCACACATTTAGTTGTTGCATGTTGCTCCTAATTTGGTTTGGTCCCAACTTCTTTATCTTAACCAACTTCTTTATCTTTAAATATACGATACACTTTTGAGTTTTGACTATTGATTCTATTGTTAGAATTTAAACTAGTATTTCAAAAAAGGCATTTAGCTTTTAAAGAAAGCACCCAAATTCTTTATAGTGGATCGCCTTAGATATTAAAATGCCATAAAGGAGACATCTATATCTTTTCAGGGGATCAAGAAAGACCTCAAAGGAAGGTTAAAGTGCTACAAGTAAGATTGGGCTGGTGGGTTTAAAGCAGGATTTAGGCAATTTGCCTTTTAGTATCACCTCCTTTTTTTTTTCCTTTTCCATGATTCATTATGCTTATATTTGATAATATATTCATGGGTTTTCCTTATTGTAACTCTGTTTCAGGATATTGGCTCCCACATCATACATTATATTTTTTGCTTCTACGATCAATATATATTATAAAAGCTGACCGTTTCCGAGCCACCACGTTGATTTTAGCCCCACCTCATATTTTAAAAGATTTAATGTATATTATATTATTTCAATTTTTCTAACTGGTTTTCTATTTTTATTTTTCTTAATATTTATCTTTTGGTCAACTATCTTAGAAAATATTTATGATAAGATTTTTCAATATTTTCAATATTATTTTAGATACATGTAAATATTATTTCACTTTTTCTTATCAAATTTTTATAATCTATTGATGTTAAAAAAATTTATCTTATGCTTATGATGTGAGCCCTACCGGGACGGCTAGCCAAGACGAGGAGGACTTGTCCGTGCGCTCCGATGGACCGATCACACGAGCTAGGACTCGGGCCATAAATCGAGCCACTTCGTCCATCATCGCGCGCGCCATCGCAAGCCACGGCGCAACCACCGGCACGCCCCTCGCCACATGCCTCGTCACCATAGGCGCGCCGAGTCTCCAGCCCGACGCCTCGCACCGCAGCGCCGAGAACCTCCTTCTCGGCACCGTCCCAGTCGCGTGCGTCGAGCCACATGCCACGCCGGGCCACCCCGGCGTGGGAACTTGAGGTTCCTGCGCGCCTCGGCTTTGACACTCGAGGACCGAGCGCGCGCCAGCCTCGGCACGTCGAAGCCGTGCCGCGCGCTTGCCAGCGTCGCGACACGCCCTTGGCGCGCCACAGCCTTGTCACGGCCTTGTCGCGACACTCGCGACTAGGCCACCGTGACCTATTTTAGTTTCTTGCTATTTTTAGAACTATTTCCATTCCGAAACATTGCTACTTATGTCTTTACTATTTTTATGCATTTTGGGCTTGGGCCAAGTGGTTGGGCCGCATGCTTGCCTCCCCCTTCACTCGTCCACGCCGCTAGGGTTTTCTAGGGTTCGACGCGCCTCCTTCTCCTATATAAGGAGCACGCCTCTCATTGTATTTCTCACGCTTTGTTTTGATTAATGTTATGCTGTCGAGATTTCTCCAGAACACTTCATAAAGGCGTCAACCCAATATTCTCTTCTCATCCCATATTCTTCCGATCTCCCTCAAAAGAGATCACCTTCTCATCCTTTCAATTCTCTTCTCACCAAAGTCTAGTCGATTCGACTCTAAAATCTATCCAACCATACGAGAGACGACCATTTACGAGTCCATCTTCGATCCTCTCGTGAATCTCCCAACGGGGTTCACATCAACTGGCATCAGAGCCTCGGATTGCGTAAGTCTTTCTCTCGCTTTTACTCGTTTTTTGCACGAATTTTTTTTTCTACCACAATTTTCATTAGCTTCCGCCATATCTACCATCATTCACTTAGATCCATCGTTATTCGCTCCGAAAAAATCAGAAAAATCAACAAAAAATTCGCCAAAACCTCCGACTTGCACATTGCATTGGTTCATTGCATCGAGTTTTCGAATTTTGCTTGCATCTTACTTGCTTTGTTCGATTGATTTGATTGTGTGTGTCGTGTGCATAGGTTGTTTGGTGCGAGATTTGGTCAGATTTGGCCTATCTCAAATCTTCTTAGTTGTTGCAAGAATCTTGGGAAATATATCCCATATCTTTGTTAGTTGCCGAAATAAAAAAAAAAAATTGGATAAGGAAAGCCAAAATAAGGCAATCTTATCCTTTCATAAATTAAAAAAAAAAAAGGATTTTGTGGGGCCACACAAGCCAAAATAAGGCAAGTGTTCCCATAAGGCAATCGGCTATTTTCTCTCTCTCCTATCACACAAAATATTCTCTTAATTGATTTGCAACTAATTGGTTGATTGCATATCTTTGTGATTGATTGCATATCTTTTGTTTCTATCTTATTCATTCAATCTCGCCTTCCCCTTTAAGGTCGAGATCTCCAATCTTATTCTTTCCTTTCTCGTGCCAAGGCTTACCCAAAGTCGACGCCACATCACTTCTCTTCTTACTTGCTTGTTTGTGCTTGCTTATTCTTACTCTCTTTGTTCCATAATTGTGCAACGTCGAGATCCTAGCCTCCCATACCCTTCGAGTACTTTTCGTGCAAACTAAGAATACTTGCGTGGTGAGTCTTACAATATCTCGACGCTTCTTATTGCTTGTTGTTTGTGAAATTATTTAACCCCTTTGCTTTCATGTCTATGGTTGAGATTGGAGACGGAAGCATGGAAGGGGATGACCATTCAAACCAACAAGGAATTCAGCCACCGAACCCACCGCCGGCGCCTAGTAGCCTTCTCGGCGCGCCGAACGCATCGGCGCAAGGGCTCGCCCCCGCAGCGGGTCTCGCGGCGCTTGAAGCGCGTTTTGCCAACCTCGAAGGACTATTGACGAGGTTCCTCAACCAGCAGTCAGCGCCACCAGCCGTGACCATCCACACAACGCACGCGCACCCGAGCGTAACGCCACACGGCGTCTCGGTTCCGCGGGCTTCGGCACAGGAAAAAGCGAAAGGGCCTTTGGTGGATTCGACTAACCCGAATGGGATCCAACGATTGGAATCCATGAAGGAAAGCCGACCCACTAACCAAGCTCAACAGGTGGACGACGTTGTTGACGTTCAATCCGATGAGGAGTATGACTCCGAGGAGTGGCGGCGTCAACAATCGAAAAAGAAGAAAAAGGCGGTCACTCCGACGCCTAAGAAAAAGATATCAAAAGGCAGAGATGAATTCGATGTCGATGACTATCGAGGCCATCAAAGCCCCACAACTCCATATTCGGAAACCGAGGACTCTATGACGGAGTACGAGGAAGCTTCCGAGGAGGATTTCGACCACCCTCCGGTCCATGATTCGGAGGAGTGGATAGATCGGGATCGGGATTGGATTCCGAGACCCAAGTTGCCCGTGAACCGCGCGGAGTATGATCGGCTTGAGGGACGTGACAACCGCGAACGGCCTCGGCGCAACGGGGATCGGCGTCGCCAAGACCGACACCGTGAGCACCAGCGGCGCCCTAGGCGCGACGAGGACGAGGACCCCAGCGACGGAAGCGACGTCTCCAGCCGAGGCCATGGTCGAGGCCCACGACGCCGACGCACACCTCCTCCGCATGCCAACAGGCGCGCCACAAACGATCGTCCGGCGCATGTATCACGCCGCGACGTCAAGGTAAAATTTGAAGAATTTTTTGGTAATTACAACCCTGATGAATTTATTTCTTGGTTACAGGGTACCGAGCACGTGCTCAAACATTTCCATTACGAGGAGCACGAGAAAGTCGAGGTGGTGACACTTCATTTTAGAGGTGCCGCTCGGATGTGGTGGAACCGATTCGAATCGGATCGGGCACGAAAGGGTAAAGCCCCCATAACCGAATGGCATCAACTAGTGTTTATTATGAAGAGGAAGTTCATTCCGCACGACTACAAGGAGAAAGTGAGGATCTTGATCCAAGACGCTCGGCAAGGTTCTCGGACGCCCGAGGAGTTTTTTGCTTACCTCGAAGACTTGTTCTTCAAGGCCGGCATTAGCGCTTCCCCGGGAGCATTGCGGTCTCGTTTTGTGGCGGGGCTTCACCAATGGATCCGAGATCGGTTGGTTGTCTTGCCAATTAAAGATTTGGGACGCTTGATACACACGGCCATGGAGCTTCACACGCAATTCAAGAGGCCGAAGACGTCCACTTTCACAAGGTATCATTCTTCCCCTAGTCCATCCGCTTTTGGTACTAACCGGTTTGTTCCTCCTTCCATGTCTAAATCTAAGGTAGGTACCCCAACGACGGACTCCAAGGGTGCTTTGGTTGGCCAAAACCGTGATAAGGCAGCCCCTCCCCCACAAAGGACTCGAGACATCGAGTGCTATTTATGTGGTGGCCGAGGGCACTTGAAACGCGATTGCCCTAACTCGAAGCGAGTGCTTTATTCGGCTCAATCCGCAGCGTATGAGAGTGTGGATGAACTTGAGTCCGAAGAGGAGGACGCCGCGCCAATCGAAGACGGTGCATATTGTGCGCCATCGGACATCGACGCCGGCGTCGACAAGTTGTTGCTAGTGACGCGCCGAGCGCTTAGCATGAGGGAATCCGTGCCCACCGATCAACGGGAAAACATTTTCCGTACTCGGTGCTTGGTACAAAACAAGTCCCTTAGTGTGATCATAGATTCGGGATCGTGCGACAATTTCTTATCAAGGAAAGTGGTCGATCATTTCAAGTTGCCACAAACGGATCATCCAAGGCCGTACAAGCTTGCATGGATCTCCAACGATGGCGACCATTGGATCCGTAAACAGGTTACTCTTTCCTTTTCTATTGGTTTATATTCAGATTCTATACTCTTTGATGTCACGGACATGGACGCCACCCATATTCTTCTTGGCCGTCCATGGCAATTTGACCGTCACGTGATTTATGATGGTCGGTTGAACACTTACATGTTCAATTACCATGGTAAACGCGTGACCATCTTACCTATGTCTCCGAGTGAAGCATTGCAGGATGAGGCCGAAAGGCAACAAGCAAACGCTCGGGACAAGTCCACGGCCGCGCCTACGCCGAATTCAAGTTCGAACGGCGCTTCTGGCCACGGACACAATTCTGTCGGCGCTACTAGTTCACACACCCAACATTCTGAAATTCAAGAGGATTTGAACCAAAAACGCCGAGCCAAACCTAAGACTGAGCCAAGGACGCCGAGCTCGTCCTCGGCTGCGCATCGCAGCGCGCCAGCGCCATTGTCCAGCGGCGCTGGCTCGATCCAGCGCCCTTCCAGCGGCGCACCCGGTGCCGAAACTCATCCCTGGCCAAGCACTGGTGGCCAGCAGAATGGTGCCTAGGTTGCACCTCGGGTACGCGAGGACGCCGAGCCACCTCTTCTCTGTTCGGTGCAAGACCGGCTTTTCCTATGTCGTCGGCGCGATGTGGTCAAACACATAGAGGGGAGTACTACTTGCTTTCTTTTGTGTCCATTGCTTAATATTTCCATTAATTCGACACATGTATTACCTCCTCCTATTTCTGACTTGCTGCAGGAGTATTCTGATATTATGCCTGTCGAGCTCCCCGACGGGTTGCCACCTATTCGGGGGATCGAGCATCGCATCGATCTCATTCCCGGCGCTTCATTGCCAAACCGGGCTGCGTATAGGGCGTCACCTAAGGAGACTCAAGAGCTTCAACGCCAAGTCCAATCTCTTTTGGACAAAGGTTATGTTCGAGAGTCACTTAGCCCGTGTGCGGTTCCGGTTATCTTGGTACCGAAGAAGGATGGTTCTTGGAGGATGTGCGTGGATTGCCGAGCCATCAACCAGATTACCATCAAGTACCGTCACCCGATTCCCCGCTTGGACGACATGTTAGACGAGTTGCATGGGGCCGTGCTGTTTTCGAAGATAGATTTGAGGAGCGGCTACCATCAAATTCGGATGCAAGAAGGGGACGAGTGGAAGACAGCGTTCAAGACCAAACATGGTCTCTATGAGTGGTTGGTGATGCCCTTCGGCCTCACTAATGCTCCCTCTACTTTTATGCGTCTTATGAACTTTGTTTTCCGTAAATTTTTGGGACTTTTCGTCGTCGTTTATTTTGACGACATTTTAGTTTATAGTAGAACTTTGGACGATCACGCGGGGCACCTTAGGCAGGTGTTAGATTGCCTCCGCGAACACTCTTTATATGTAAACCTGGACAAATGTGTGTTTTGCTCGGATACGACGAATTTTCTTGGCTTCGTCGTATCCAAGGATGGCCTACGAGTGGATTCTGACAAAATCCGGGCCATCCGTGAGTGGCCAACCCCAACGACACCCACTATGGTTCGTTCTTTTTTGGGGCTAGCTGGATTCTATAGGCGATTCGTCAAGGACTTTAGTTCTATCGCCGGGCCACTCCATTCTTTGACCAAGAAGGCCGCCACAATAAAGTGGATGCCGCATCACGAGGCTGCCTTCGAGGCCTTAAAAGATGCTTTATGCCGAGCCCCGGTCCTGCAATTGCCGAACTTTACAAAACGCTTCGAGATCGAGTGCGACGCTTCCGATTATGGTATTGGCGGCGTACTCCTTCAAGAACAAAGGCCTATCGCTTACTTTAGCGAAAAGCTAGCTGGGGCTACACTGAATTATCCGACCTACAATAAAGAGCTCTACGCTCTTATTCGGGTCCTGAAGACGTGGCAACATTATCTCTGGCCAAGCGAGTTCGTAATTCATACGGATCACGCGGCCTTGGCTTATCTTAAGAGTCAAACGACCCTAAATAGGCGCCACGCACGTTGGGTTGAGTTTATGGAGACGTTCCCTTACGTCATTGCTCACAAAAAAGGCAAAGAGAACGTCGTAGCCGACGCTCTCTCTCGAAGGTACATTTTACTCACCCAATTACATACAAAAATGCTTGGTTTTGCTATGATCAAGGAGTTGTACGCCTCAGATCCGTACTTCTCCTCAATCATAAAGGAACTTGAGCATTCGAGGATCCATGAGTCCTTCTTCTTGGACAATGGTTATCTCTACCGATCTGTGAAGCTTTGCATTCCGGCATCTTCGGTGAGACATCTATTGCTACAAGAGGCTCATGATGGCCGAGGCCACTTTGGCATAGCCAAAACGTTGGCAGCACTTCGTGAGCATTTCTTTTGGCCTCATATGGCTCGAGATGTTAACAAGTATTGTCAAAGTTGTGTGCCGTGCCATACTGCCAAGTCTCGGTCACAACCGCATGGACTTTACACGCCACTTCCAATTCCGGACGCCCCGTGGGAAGATCTCTCCATGGATTTTATTACGGGCCTTCCGACGTCAAGGCGTGGAAAGGACTCTATTTTCGTAGTCGTGGACCGGTTTTCCAAAATGGCCCACTTTATTGCATGTAAAGGGACAAACAACGCGGTGGAAATCGCTAATTTGTTCTTTGACCATGTGGTGAAGCTACATGGTATTCCTCGAACTATTGTTAGTGATAGGGATACCAAGTTCTGCAGCCATTTTTGGAGAACGCTTTGGGGGAAGTTAGGAACACGACTCCTGTTTTCAACTGCTTATCACCCCCAGACCGATGGTCAGACTGAGGTGACCAATCGGACCTTGGGCACTCTTCTTCGGACGATGCTCAAGGCAAACCCACGTCGGTGGGAGGACTTACTTTGCCATGTTGAGTTTGCATATAACAGGTCCTTTCACTCTGCGACGAAGATGACCCCTTTCGAGGTGGTCTACGGGCGTAACCCTCACACGCCTATGGATTTGGTGCCTTTGCCCTACAAGCCCGAGGAGCAAGTCGACGCGGCCAACCGCGCCGACCACATCCGACGATTGCATGAGCGCACCAAGGCGCAGCTGCTGCGACGCGCCGATCAATACGCGGCCAAGCGCAACAAGGGGCGCCGCGCATTGATCTTTGAGCCCGGAGATTTGGTCTGGCTCCATTTGAAGAAGGATCGTTTTCCCGCTGCTAGGAAGACGAAGCTCCACCAACGAGGGGACGGTCCATTCAAGGTTCTCCAGCGTATCAACAACAACGCTTACATCCTCGACCTCCCGGGTAAATACAACGTTTCCGCCTCCTTCAATGTCTCGGATCTTTCTCCATATATAGATTCCGAGTATCATGACGAGGAAACGGGGACGTTTCCCACCCAAGGGGGGGAGGGTGATGTGAGCCCCACCGGGACGGCTAGCCAAGACGAGGAGGACTTGTCCGTGCGCTCCGATGGACCGATCACACGAGCTAGGACTCGGGCCATAACCCGAGCCACTTCGTCCATCATCGCGCGCGCCATCGCAAGCCACGGCGCAACCACCGGCACGCCCCTCGCCACATGCCTCGTCACCATAGGCGCGCCGAGTCTCCAGCCCGACGCCTCGCACCGCAGCGCCGAGAACCTCCTTCTCGGCACCGTCCCAGTCGCGTGCGTCGAGCCACATGCCACGCCGGGCCACCCCGGCGTGGGAACTTGAGGTTCCTGCGCGCCTCGGCTTTGACACTCGAGGACCGAGCGCGCGCCAGCCTCGACACGTCGAAGCCGTGCCGCGCGCTTGCCAGCGTCGCGACACGCCCTTGGCGCGCCACAGCCTTGTCACGGCCTTGTCGCGACACTCGCGACTAGGCCACCGTGACCTATTTTAGTTTCTTGCTATTTTTAGAACTATTTCCATGCCGAAACATTGCTACTTATGTCTTTACTATTTTTATGCATTTTGGGCTTGGGCCAAGTGGTTGGGCCGCATGCTTGCCTCCCCCTTCACTCGTCCACGCCGCTAGGGTTTTCTAGGGTTCGGCGCGCCTCCTTCTCCTATATAAGGAGCACGCCTCTCATTGTATTTCTCACGCTTTGTTTTGATTAATGTTATGCTGTCGAGATTTCTCCAGAACACTTCATAAAGGCGTCAACCCAATATTCTCTTCTCATCCCATATTCTTCCGATCTCCCTCAAAAGAGATCACCTTCTCATCCTTTCAATTCTCTTCTCACCAAAGTCTAGTCGATTCGACTCTAAAATCTATCCAACCATACGAGAGACGACCATTTACGAGTCCATCTTCGATCCTCTCGTGAATCTCCCAACGGGGTTCACATCAGCTTATGTGCCCACCTTATATTAAAAAAATTATTTGTTTATATAATTAGAATTTTTTTTATCTTCTTTTTAAAACAATATCTATGTAGCATATTCTTGGACAATATCAACTATAATTAAATATAGGATCTATAATCTATAACTATATACTAAAGTTGTATCTTTCTTAACCACCATATTGACATTGACCCTACTTTATATTTTAAAAAGTCAAAATTTATTTATATCACTATATCTTTTTCAATTAAAATTATTTTATATCTATTTGCTTATAAAAAAAATTAAGAATTCAAAATATATAAAAAAAAATAATAATTACATTATCTTTATCTATATATCTATTTCTATAAAAGTTTTCTTAAATCAAATTGTGATAAAAAAAAATTACAAGATGATAAAAATTACATTATCTATGTCTTTTTATCCATTTATGATGTAAAGGATTTTTTTAATTAAATTTTAGGTAAAAAATCTATCGATAAATATGTACGTATCAAACATGTATCTTATTAAGCCACCTCATTGACTTTGATCCAATTTTGATTTTAAAATGTCAACTTTTATTTATATTACTTTATCCTTTTTAAATAAATTTTATCTCTATTAATTTATAAAAATTATAAAAATTCAAAATTTATTTGATCATAAAAATAAAAATTATCGCATGTGAGTATAATTTTTTTTATCTTTTATTCATCATTATATAAAAAAATATGCTCATACCTAATTCAGATTGTAGTCTTATCATATACGACGGGTATAACTAGTTCCTGTAATTTCATTTGGTGAGCAACTAGAAAAAGAGACTTGCATTTGGATTGCTTATCCATTTTGGTGCTCAAACGTAAAAGTCAATATTGAAAAGACCATGAAATTTCTTTGACCAACTATTAAGTGTTCAAGAAGATATAGCCTGGTGGAATTTTCTAAAATTATTTCTCAAACACTTTATTTGATCAAGCCAATCCGCTGCCATCGTCCCAATCTGTTGTTGCCGTCCGCCTCACTACCTCCTTGAAAAGATTACATTCATCTGCACTATATTAGTCTGTGTAGACTTTCAACCGGAGAGAATAGAAGAGAGCAAAGAAAAGAAGAGAAGAAGATGTGAGATAAAGACATCGAAGAAGAGAATATAAGAAGAAAATGAAGAAGAGAATTAGAGAAGTAGAAAGTCAGCAAAGCCAATCTATCACTAACGTTTTTAACCCCAACTTAACGATTAATCCTCACTACTATAAATGCAAACACAACTTAGAAATCGGATCGTTAATTTTTATAAAATCCCTCCGTGTTATCGTGTGACTGTATTTTATCGCTCACCTGCCTCTCCACCTCCTGCTATCTCCCTTACGCTCTCTTTCTTGCACCCCCTCTCTACCAATATCTCAGTTCACCGTCGGCGTACTACTCCACCTCCTGCTTGAGTTTCTCTCTTATCCTTATCTGGCTCTCTTCTCTTTCTATTTTTGTGTCACCTATTGCCTCTCTTCTTATCCTTTTACTCTCTTTGTATGCTGAAGAAGCTTATTAGAATAATATTTAGATTAGTATTATTTACTTGCTATATCTTACGTAGGATATCTTGTTAGTATTTGTTATTAGTGTTTGTTATGCTCTCCTGATTAATAGAGATTCACTTCTCTATCTTTCTGTATAAATTACCCATTCAAGGTTCAATACAATTTACGCACTTTTGCAATCATTCAATTCTCTTATATGGTATCTGTCGCCTCTGACGATCCTACAAAACAAAGTCCTCACGACAACACAAAATGACCTCGCAAGCAAGCCCCATCCCGAATCCGATCGAGCCTGAGAAACCCCTTCTCATGGTTTCGTTTTACAACAATGTCAAACTATCCTCTACAAACTATCTTGCCTGGTCAACTCAAACAAAGTTGATATTTACGGGGTGTAGTCATTACGGTTACATTGACGGCTCCATTCCGTCTCCACCTGAAGAAATTACGGTCAGTAATGTTAGGGTTGCCAATAAGGCGTTCCAAACATGGCAATTGCAGGATAACCTTGTTCATGGCGCCTTGATCGGAACCCTTACCAATCATATCTTCCAACAACCTATCATATCTTCCCAATCAAATCTCCCAATTCACTCCACCCCGCCGCTATCCCCAAACCCTACACCCTCAAATTCCAAAAATCAAGCCCAAAATCCCATCTCCCCACATTCTGATAATTCAGCCCACCAACCACCGAATCCCAACGAAATCAACCCTGATCCAACAATCACAAATTCGCCCAATACCTCCAATCCAGATTTGAATTCTCCAAACCGTAATCCAATCTCGGATTCCCAACAAACAAACTCCACCTCAGATTCCTCCACGTCACAAAATTCACATAATTCCCAAATTTCGGACTCCACCTTAGATTCATCCCAAGCCAATTTTCCTCAGCTTCCGCCTCCAGTAAACCAACCATCGGGTATTATTGCTCGTTCTAAAAATAATATTCGTAAACCCATCTCCAAACTCAATCTCCATGTTCATAAACCTGAACCAACCGAGCCAAAGACAATCACTCAAGCCTTAAAAAGCCCGGAATGGCGCGCTGCTATGGAGGATGAGTTTAGAGCACTCGAATCGAACAATACTTGGGTCCTAGTTCCACCTGATCTGACTCAAAACATAGTCGGTTGTAAGTGGGTCTATCGTCTCAAGTACTTCCCAGATGGCACTCTAGACCGCTACAAAGCAAGACTAGTCGCCAAGGGTTTTCTTCAACGCCCTAGGTGCGACTACACAAAAACTTTTAGCTCGGTGATTAAGCCAGTCTCTGTTCGCATTGTACTCACAATTGCGGTTCGACAAGGCTGGCCTCTCCGACAGTTAGACATCAACAATGCTTTTCTCCAAGGCACACTTAAAGATGATGTTTATGTTCAACAACCACCCGGCTTCGTCAATAAAGATCTTCCACACCATGTCTGCAAACTCAACAAAGCCTTGTACGGATTGAAACAAGCTCCCCGGGCATGGTACACTGAGCTCAAAACTCATCTACAAACTCTAGGATTTCATAACTCAGTGTCCGATACCTCGTTATTTATCTTCAAACATCGATCCTCACTGATCTATTTGCTAGTGTATGTAGATGATATTATCATTACAGGCTCATCAAAAGAAGTTGTAGACAAGCTTATTCATAACCTTGCATGCAAATTTTCTCTCAAGGATCTTGGAACACTCACCTATTTTCTAGGCGTGGAAGTACTGCCAAGAACCGATGGCATTATATTGTCTCAAAGGAAGTATGTACATGATCTTCTTCTGAAAACCGGAATGGACGAAGCAAAGCCTGTCTCGACCCCAATGGCGATCACACCTGCTCTGGTCAGCCAGGCTGGCGATCCTATACCTTCTCCAACGGACTATCGCACTGTCATTGGAAGTCTTCAGTATTTATGTATCACCAGAATTGATGTTGCTTATGCAGTCAATAAACTCAGTCAATATATGCAAGTTCCAACAACAGTTCACTGGGATGCATTGAAACGCCTACTAAGATATTTGGCGGGTACTCTTCACTATGGTATTAAAATCTCATCTCAATCTCCTTGTGTTTTACATGCATTCTCCGATGCCGATTGGGCCGGAGATAAAGATGATTTTGTTTCTACAAGTGGTTATATTCTCTACATTGGGAGTACTCCAATCTCATGGAGCTCAAGAAAACAAAAGAGCGTTGCTCGGTCCTCTACTGAAGCCGAATATAAAGCTCTTGCAGATGCCACTTCTGAACTAGTATGGGTGCAATCCCTGATCTCAGAACTTGGTCATACACATTTCGGTAAACCTGTGCTGTATTGTGACAATTTGGGTGCCACGAATCTGAGCTCCAATCCAGTGTTCCACTCTAGAATGAAACATATTGCCATTGAGTTCCATTTTGTGAGAGAACACGTTCAAAAAGGTCATCTCAGAGTTTCTCATATTTCTACAAAGGATCAACTTGCTGATATTCTCACCAAGCCACTGCTCAAACCGCATTTTCAAACATTGGTTCACAAGTTACGACTATCTACTGATCGTCTCACTTGAGGGAGAATATTAGAATAATATTATTTAGATTAATATTTAGATTAGTATTATTTACTTGCTATATCTTACATAGGATATCTTGTTAGTATTTGTTATTAGTGTTTGTTATGCTCTCCTGATTAATAGAGATTCACTTCTCTATCTTTCTGTATAAATTACCCGTTCAATACAATTTACGCACTTTTGCAATCATTCAATTCTCTTATAAAGCTCTCGGTCGCAAGTTTATCACTCCGCTATCTCAAATGAATAATCTTTTAATTGCTTTGGGGTGGAAATTTATTTGACGGGGATGGCTACCAGATGTATATGGACCAGATCTATTTGAGTTCTTCTTCTTCAATCATGGAAATTTGGGAGTTCTTGCTCTTCAATTAAGGAACCTGAACCGGAGAGAGAATCAAGACAGAACGGCGGACTCGGGAGAAATAATTCTTCACCGTCGGCATATCATCTCTGCCTCGTCAAAGTCTACAAATTAGTCTTCAAAATTTATCGGTTTGAATTTGTCGTTCTCAAATTAATTTGGTTTCCTGATGTCTTTAATTCAACCGTGTTTCTAATTTCTCAGTTGAGAGAGATCCAAATTTTCACATGTTTTGTGCAGCTGGCGCCTAGCTGAGAACTCTCAGCAGTACGTGGCTGAGAAAGGTCCAATTTAGATTGTTGATATGCCAACCTGAAACAAAGTTGTTGTCAAGTTTGTTACGGCTTTCACATTATCTTTTTACTAAATAACGTTTGTATGATTAGCTCACTTTTCACTAAGATGATATTTCTCTCAGATGCCGAGTACCGGAATAATAATCTAAAATATCAAAGTTCTCTAATTTTGCTAGATCGAAGACGACGATGAGTTGGCAGGAATTAGGGAAGGAGATGAAGGTTTAAAATCCATCAGTAGCAACAAGGTTCAATATATATGGGATTCTTATTGTCTCTCTGATTTCTTTTATTTCTCTCTGTCATATCATAACCATAGCTTGTGATTATCGATGTACTGTTGGCAGGATGCATCAGACTGTGGAACTTGTTCTGATAAAGGCTTTTCTAACAATGAAAATGTTTCAAGGTAAGCTTTTGGACAAGATTTAGTTTGCATCAGAATGCTATACAGTCTAAAGATATGTAGAGGAAAGCGCTTTCTCTCATTAATTTTGTAGGGTTTTAATTTTATTCTATATTTGCTCTGAAATAGTAATGTCTTTGCTCCTGTGTCTTGCAACAGAAAAGGAGGTAAGTGTTGGGACTTGGTACATTGCATGTCATGCTAAGCTTTGGTTGTTGACTTGCTCTAGCCTTCTAGGCATGCAAAGGTGAATTTCTATTTGAACTCAATGGTTTATGTAATTGATTGAAAGAGCTCAGTACCTTACTATATGATGCTGGATTTAGTATGCATAATAATAATATTCTGCATCGTGGATTATGATTGAGTTTTTCTGGCAGATGAACTTTAGTAATTTATATGTTGTAATTATGCATTGAAGAATAAAATAGAGAGTTTATTTTTCAATAGTAGTAATTGGTAACCAACCATAATGGTTTATTTTGACAAGGTTACAATGATGTGGAAGGTAAAAGCATTACTGAAATGATTAAACCTTTGACATTTTCTTAACTGCATAATTCTGAATATAAACAACTAGCATTCTCTTTTCATACATGATGTTAGGAACTTTTTTTTTCATAAAAGAATCAGTCATTAGAATCTGGTATCTTCACCTTCTCTGTGACCATTAACTTTTGTCTTATTTCCATTTTGTAGGTCGTTGCTAAGAAGACTGGTGTGGGTTTGACTCATGCTTGCATGGGAATAACTTCATTCAATCATGGCCCAACTGCAGAAACTAAGCTAACTGGAGTTGGTGAGATTGGACTAATACCCGACTTATCTACCATGAGCAGAATTCCATGGTAAATATTTCCATTTTCCTTGGTCTTATCTGTACTGTCTTTATAATTCAAATCTTGAATTTTCTTAGCAGTCTTTTCAATTTTAGTTTTACATCTCTCCTTGGTTTCATGGCCAATCTGGTGCACTTTATCCTTGCAAAATGAGCAATAAGAAGTACTTCCTCATTTGTATTGCTATAATTTTATTCTTTATTCATTAAGTGTCTTCTAAGTCTAATCACATTTCAAGATCACTCTAGGTAATAGTCATCTATTGCCATGATGATTTATAATACACTTTTAATGTTCTGTGTTCCTCTGCAGGACAGAACAGGAGGAGATGGTGCTTGCTGATATGCATATTAGATCTGGTCACTCATGGGAATATTGCCCAAGAGCGGCAATATGTAGGGTTTTAAGAATCTTGACAGAAGGATTTAACTTGGTGTGTCAAATTTAGATGGTAATGGAATTTAACCCAGAGGGATTAAAGGTATGATATGATGGTCTGTTGTTCTTGGTCATTGTTTACTCTGGATTTTGATTACATTACATACAGAAATTACATCACCAAATTTTCTGATATAGTTTTTGTGGTTATTAATGCTTATTTGATGAAATATAATTACTTCATTCTCCATTCACTAAATAAAACCTCCTTTTATACCATATTTCATGCTCAATTATAAGATGAATTTATGCTTTGAACTCCTTTTTTATTTTAGTACGGGTCGTCCTTTTCTTGAGGTTGGTTGTGGCTTATTTTTTTCGCTTATTTTATTCACTGTAATGAAGTGTGCTTTCATTTCATATGTACAGTGAACTTATGTAGATGTCGAAATGTAGGATTGAGGATGCAGTTGACCTTTTTTATGGGGGAAGTATAATGTGCTTGTTGGTGCGTCAGTATTTGATCGTCATGTGGCATATGTGGCACCTATTGGCTCTTGCTTGCTTCGAAGTGCACAAAACCAAATGTATTTTTACTTTTTTCCATATTATGCTTTGTATGGTAAAGCTTTGTTTAGCCATGTCTTAGTTTGTTTTTTGCCGTTGTCTATGGTTAGCGATTTGCAGGATGGCGTGTTGCATCCCCCTGCCCAAGTTGTATGTGATGCCGCTTCTCCAATTGTGTTTATGGTTGATGATTTAAATCCTGGATTTGGTACACCTGCACAACCTGATCCAAGTTCCTCTTCTGTTATGTTTTTTTGTTCTTATTTTGTTTCTGCTTCTTTAGAAAAAAGAGTTAGAAATTGAGCTTGACAATGTCTCTGCAACAGCCAAGCCTACACGGAATATAAGGTTGGACTTTTGTCTCTTTGTCAATTTAATATATCTTGTAGAATAATTTTTTTTCGACAGAATTTGTCTGCTGGGTGTATATGGCAATGGATCTTTGGTTTTTAGTCTTGGTCACTGCATGATAAATCGTTTGACGAGTGCGGAGTTTGCTAAATAGTTATGACAACTTGGCTCAAAGTACAAATTTTTTTTGTTTGCTTGTGCCTCACTGCAATTTTGTACCCAATTTCAGTTGCCTCTTGTCCTTTTCCACAACATCTCTAAGACTACAAAATTTGAGTTTGAAACAATACCTATTTTGAAATGTTGAAATTTGCCTAATAATTTATATTTCAAGAAGTCCCAAGTCACAACAGTAAGGATCAATGACAAAAATGGAAGAGTATCTTACTTAGGCTACAAAGACCAGTTGTTTCTTAGCTAGATTCTTGGCCTTGAGTTGACATATAGGGTTCATGAGCATTCTTGGGTTCTTATGTTTCAGCATGATTTTTGTTTGGATTGCATATAATTTCTACACTCCAGTGATTGTGGGTAATTAATTTAAGAGTTTATACATGTACATGATTATTGCACTCAAACGGTTATGGCTAATCAACAGTCCCTTTGCTCATTCAGCCTCTCCATCCACTCCAAATGGCTAGCACAAGACATGCCAATTTGCATCATTAATTTAGATATCAGATTTGCTAAAAAAATAAAATTCTTGTGTATGTTTGGAAAGTGAGTAATTAACTTATCATTGTTTGTACTTATAAGGAGTGATGAGAAGTTATAGGGAGTGATGAGAAGTTATAGTTTACTTAGTCAGATTTTGGGTAGGTAATATACTTACTGCCAACTCTACCAAAATTCATTTGGGTTCACGTATTAGTATGATATATATATATATTTTTTTTTATTTTTTATTTAGCTTTACACATTCCAAGTTTCCTTGCATCGATTGATTTTGTTTTCACCACATCTCTTGTAGGTAAAGGCCATGTATGAGTATGATATATTTTTTGTTTTTTTTATTTAGCTTTACACATTCCAAGTTTCCTTGCATTGATTGATTTTGTTTTCACCACATCTCTTGTAGGTAAAGGCCATGCGTGATTGGAAAGATGAGGATGGTGCATGGCGTGTACAGATTAACTCACAGGCTGTCCAATACATTGAAGGAGCCAAGCTGAACTGGACTCGGATCCCAATGACAAAGCCGGTCCTAACAAACGTCATCCCTAGAGCCGGACACCGCAACTCACCAGGCTACGTTGTCCACTTCTTTTTTCCTACAAACCTCCAAGACTCGCCTCCAGTCCCACTTGACGAGCTACACTTGCAACAGATCACATTGCCAACACTGTGTTGCAGTCGGGAAGTTCTCTGGATTTGCAAGGGACAACAACATTGTGAGAGAGGCGAAGAAGCCCGCCATCAGCTTGAGCAAGTCGAAATGGGTCAACTCGACCTCCATGGACGTCAGTAAGTATGCTTACTCAATCACTCGGTATGATTCTCCAATCCGGATCATTCAGCATCTGAATGAGGTGTGGGTTGATGTTGTTGGATCGAACGAGGGCGCGTGTGGTGGATTGTGTGAAATTGCTCTACCAAATCTAACATAAAATGCCCAGTACGCTGTATATAAATCATAAATGTGTGATCTTGTACAAAGAATGATTCGTTACCAGTATTATATATCAAGAAACTCAATTAATAATCTATAGTTCTCTGTAGTCATTTTGTCCACGCAAAGTAATCAATATTTGCCTTTGAACTTGCTGTTAAACAAACACGGTTGAATTTGGCCCATTTAACAATACACCCCCATGCGAAGCATGGGCCAACTGCTAGTAGGCTAAAGCTATGGGGCAAAAGTTTATAAAACGTGAGGGTTACCAGACCAAATTTAGAAATTTGGTGGGTACCAGGCGAAATTGAGTTGAGGATTAGGCAAAGGAGATTTCCGTAAAAAATGGATTTAATTATGTGCGCATGCAACTCGAGAGATACGTCAAGGGGACCCGATCTCGCCTTATCTTTTCTTGTTGTGTATTGAGCGACTCAGCCATAGGATTTTGGAGGCGGTGGAAAGAGGAGATTGGAAGCCCATTAAACTCACGAGAAATGGGCCGTCGCTTTCACACATTTTTTTCGCGGATGACATTATGCTATTTGCGGAAGCTTCGGTTGATCAATTAAGAGTTATAATGGACTGTTTGAAGGCGTTTTGTGCGTCCTCGGGCCAAAAGATTAGTGTTCACAAATCCAAAATATTCTTATCGCCTAACGTCAACAGGAGCACAGCCCACGCTCTTAGGGACGCTTGTGGTTTTGAGGTTACCTCTGATCTAGGTAATTATCTTGGGATGCCTCTGTTGCATAAACGGAGTGAACAAGGATACGTTCACTAGTATTCTTGACAAGTTCAACTCTCGTTTGGCCGGTTGGGAAGCCAAGTGTTTGAGTTTCGCTGGGCGTGTTACGCTTGTCAAATCTGTCCTCACATCTTTGCCAGTGTATACGATGTCTAATGCCCTTCTTCCCAACAGTATTTGTAGCAAAATTGATAAGATCAATCGTTCCTTTGTTTGGGGGAGCTCGAGAGAACATAGAAAAGTTCACAAGGTCGCGTGGGACGAGATCACAAAGCCAAGAAATCGGGGTGGACTTGGAATTCGTTCGATGAAGGAAATGAATGTTGCTTTGCTTGGTAAGCTCGGGTGGCGTTTTGTCATGAGCGATGGTGAGTTATGGGCTAGTGTTCTCAAGAAAAAGTATGTGGATTGTGCACTTGGGGAATCGAGTGCTTGCTCACATATCTGGAAAGGTATAAAAACCGGCATTACTAATGTTGTTATTCATGGAACTAAATGGTTCCTTAGGAATGGCACATTCATACGGTTCTGGTTGGATGAATGGCTTCTTGATGATCCGCTTATCGACCGGGCGATGTGTGTTGTTGATTCCAGCCAACGTAATTTGAGAGTTAATGACTACTGGATTCAGGGGATTGGTTGGGATTGGAATAGGCTTATCGATTGTCTGCCGCTGTCAATCACCGCTCAGCTTGCTGCTATTAGCGTTTTAGAGGAGATCGAAGTGGGAGACGATCAGTTGGGTTGGAAGTTCACAAATGATGGCAATTTCTCTGTGGCCTCAGCTTACAGTTTGATCAAGGGGAATTTTGAAAGACCTGATGTTGATGGAAAGTTCTATAGCATGGTTTGGAAGATCAAGGCCAATGAGAGGGTCAAGAACTTCATATGGCTTGCTAGTAAGGGAGGGATCATGTCTAATGTTGAAAGGCGTAGGCGATACATCGCCAACTGCAGCAAGTGTGCGCTTTGCAGGGAGGAGGACGAAACTTACGAGCACCTGTTCAGAGATTGTAATCAGGTTCGTGATGTTTGGTTCCAACTGAAAGCTACTGATGTGTGTACTGATTTTTTCCAGGTCCCTTTTGCAAGTTGGATCAGGTCCAACACTCTCTTGAATGGTTCTTTCAACGGTTTGGACTGGAAAGATGTCTTCTCTACTGCGTTATGGTGTCTTTGGCGATGGCGAAATGCCAAAGTCTTCAACAAGGAGGTGTTTGTGCCGAATCAATCCGCTTTTATTTTGGAGCAGGTCAAAGATTACTACAGGGCTGCAGGTACGAATTCTACTCATTTTTCCACTTTTAAGAATATGCATAGAGTGCAGGAGATTTCTTGGACCATTCCTCAACCGGGCTGGACCAAATTAAATACGGACGGAGCTGTTAGACATGGTAATCAAGCGGCGGCTGGCGGGGTCTTGAGAAATGAGCATGGGCAGTGGATTCAAGGTTTCGTCCATCATATTGGCTCGTGTTCGGTCCCGATGGCGGAGCTTTGGGCCATCAGAGACGGTCTTCAAATCGCTTGGGATAAGGGCTTCAGGCAGATTGTGCTGGAATCGGACTCGCAGGTAGTTATTAGTCTTCTTAGTTCTAGAATTAATAAAACTCATCCGTTGTATAGCCTGGTTGTTCAATGCCAAGGCTTTATTAGTAGGGATTGGATTGTCCAATTCCGACATGTGTATCGAGAAGCGAATACGGTTGCCGATCGCCTCGCGTCTCTTGCTTTTTCTTTCCCGTATGGTCGCCATGTATTGCTTGCCCCGCCTGAGGGGATTTCTTTATTGTTGCTTGATGATGTAAGGGTCCGGGCTATCCCTCGTTTGATGACTACTTAGCCCCTTTTTTTTTCAATTAATAAAACGCTCCCTTGAGGAGCCGGAGAGTACCGCCTCTCCTTCTACCAAAAAAAATTTCTTACGGGTGCTGAAGGAGTGCTTTGGCCCCACTGACTGACCGACCACAACGGTGGATTTGTTTAGTTTAAGAAAATTATATAGAAACCCACAAAATCTATCTCCTCCGTGTTCACTGCTGCTGTTTATCCACTCCTCTTTACGCAGATCACGCCATAATCATGGACGGCGATGAGCAGCGATCTCTTCTGCTCAGATCCTTCTCCCATTACTCTTCTTCTCCAGGTTCTGTTTTTTTCCCCATATTTACGTGCCGGATTTAGTAATCTAGGGTTTAAAGGAGCCTGATCGAGTTGTTTGATGTTGAGGGCAGGCTTGGAGCTTCGTTATGGATCGCGCGGGTTTGACGGAGATGAGTCGGTGCTTCAGTCGGCGGCTTACCGGACCGGAATTCTGGCGGCGTTGAGATCGATGAAGTCAAAGTCGGTGGCTGGTGTCATGATCACGGCTTGTGGCCGCAGCGGGGAGAAGAATGAGGTTAGGATCATTGATCCGGATGGTGGAGCGTTGATTGCGGACTGGGAGCCCTTAGCTTCTTCCGTTGTAAATGCTGTTGATCCTGATGAATTCGTCATGGTTCGTCACCCTAGCCTTTCTCTCTTTCCATCTGATATATGTCGGTGTCATACTGTTCATATTTTTGTACATGAAAATGGTTTGTCTTTGAAGAATTACTATGCAGTAAATGGCGGATTATGGTAGACCTCTACTGAGTGTCAGATTCTTTTATATGGTGCAATGAGTAATGTCTGGATGGTTGCTTAAAACTTCATGATCAGTCACTCGAGTGATGTTATACATTTAACCTGGGATCTGATTATCTGATATTATACATATATATATATATATTTTTATATGCTCTTAATTGGATGCTTCGGACTAAATGTGGATGATTTGTATGAACTGTTTATGGCTTTTCATCTTGTCGTGTCTGCATATCCCAGAATCTCTACTCTTTGTTGGTCTTGTGCAACTTGAAATGTAGTTTTGTAGAGAGCAGATATAGAAAGGCAAAAGAAGCTACTTACTTTTTTTACATTTTTCAGCAAAGCTGTTGGACGTTTTCTGCTTCCTCAGTTTGCTGGATATGTTACTTTGTTATATCTCTTTGATCCAAGTATACATAGATCAAGTAATCATTCAAATTTCACAAATAGATTGTTTAAGATTGTATCATAGACTTGGTACTGTAGGGCCGTGAGCATCAGATTTCTCAATATCTCTGTGCTCATTTTGTTGTCTGTTCCATAAATAGTAGTTTATTTTTTTGCTCTTGTTCTGATTCAAACTTCAAACAGTTGATAGAAGAGTCTTTGAAGAAAGAAAATATTTCTTTTGATGGAGGCCAACCAGCTGAGGTTTTATTGGCCAGAGACAGAGGTCCAAGTGGGGAAGCTCTCCTTAAAGCTGCAAAACAAGTATTCTTTCTGTCTCATTGCCTATAGAATTTAGTTTATGCAAACCATATCTATTGCCTGGAAACCTCATTATGCGTGCTTTCTGTAATTTGTTGAAGGGAATCAGCTCTGTTGCTGGAACAATTTTCCACGATATGGGCATTTTAACAACTCCTCAACTAAATTGGCTAGTTCATGCAAGAAACAAAGGCATGAAGGCAAGTGAACATGACTACTTTCAGAATTTGTCATACTCTTATAGGTATGTATACTGTATTGATTTTCTAAACAACTATAATCTCGGCAACGAGTTAATTTAGATGGATGCACTGATATGATCTTGTGTGACCGTTTCAGATGCTTGGTAGATAGAATCCCTGAAGGCTCTACAGCTGACAAGATTGGTGAAAGTTTGGTTATTGATGGGGCCAATAGTGTCGGAGGAGATAAAATTGAAGTGTTAAAGGATCTGTGTGATGGTTTGGAAATTGAGATACGCAATACAAGTAAAAGTGGTGCTATACTTAATCAAGGAGTGGGTGTTGATTTTATTCTAGAACAGCAGATTGTCCCATCAGGATTTGGTCTCAGTGATATAGGTTTCAGGTTTGCCCACTGTGATTTATGACTTCACGAAGAATTATTTTTAGATGTGATTTTATTACCTAAATGACTAGATTTATGTCGATTGTTTCCTTTTTACATACCTAATCTACTGGTTAATAATTTGTGGAAAGGGTTGATTGTGACAAAATAACCAAGTTCCTGAAATACAATTGCTCTTTTTTTTTTCTTCAAATTATTCTTCTAGGATCCTATCATTTATAAACAAGAAAACAGCCTTTGTGGATTCAAAAGAGAGAGAGAGAACTTACATCGTGTTTGTCTGGTAGTGCCATGAGAAATAGGCTGCGTTCGTAATTCCTTGTAGCTTGTTTGTCAGGTTTTACTCTGTAATGTTTTTTTGAGGTGTTGGTTAGTTTTTGTATTACACCTTTTTGCTGAGTGGTCTAGCTGATGCTAGCTGTTATGGTGCAAAAGATCGTGTGACCTTCATCTTTGCAAGTTAATTCTTGGCAGTTGATGAGTGTATGGCATTAGGACGCACTTGACTAAGAAGCTTGCTGGTTTTGGATATGTTTAGGTTGTCATTGTAACTTTGTAGGTGGTGTGTGGTTTTGTCTGTTTTTGCCATTTATCTGTCTGATATCTGGCCGGTTGTGATAATCCCTCCCCCCCCCGTTTCAATAAGATATTTGTTTGACATTGATATTTTATACAAGTTGTCGAAATCTATTCTTATATCACATTCATAAGTGGAGTCGAGGAATATATTTTTGTATAGGTAAATCAGTAGATGACATCTTCAGTGTTTTATATACTAATATTTGTTGAGGTCGTGATTGTTTTTCTTCTATTTATATCCCTACGTAGTATAGTTAACAATTTCATGTCATATAAAACCTACATACGCCGAAATTGGTAATATGACGGAAGTGTCGTGATGTTTTATATCCTCTCTCTCACCTTAAGATAGAATAAACTTTCAAAATCATGGGTCTAGACCATATTCAGCCTTCTAATCTAGACCATTTATATCCCTACGTAGTATAGTTGGACAGCGGCTTGACCTTTCTTTTATCTACTGGTTAGATTTGAAGTTCAAAGTTTCACTTTGAAAGTTAAATGAGGGTTGACTGTTGTTATTATTTCTTAAACAAATTGCATTAAACTCTTATGCTGGCTCTATTTTTTTCAGATGTGCAAGTTTAGATGGCGATGCTGACCGACTTCTGTATTTCTCTGTGTTACCAAGCCTAGAGATTGAGATTGTTGATGGAAACAAGATATTGTTCCTCTTCACCTTATTTATAAATGAGCAGCTAACTGTGCTTCAAGAGGTTGAAAATGAAAAGGAAGAAGGTCATTACCTTGCTCGTCTAGGCATACTACAAAGTGCCTATGAAATTGGAACATCTACGAATTACTTAAAGAGCTTGGGCTTGGATGTTGTTTCTTTTCCGCCTGGTACAACAAGTTTGCACACAGTAGCATCAAAATACGACATAGGAATCTATTTTGAGGCAGATGGTCATGGGGGCATTTTGTTTTCAGAGAATTATGTTTCTTGGTTAGAAGCTAAGAATAATGAGCTTTTGTCCTCCTCTGAAGGTTATATTCATGTTTTTTTTATTCCCCTATTCTATTTTTTTTTTATGTTTGTTCTTTACCTTCAATTTCTGACAAGTTTAATTCCTCATTTCAGATTCTAGAAAGCAACTAACTGTTAGTAGGCTGCTGGCAGTTAGTAGACTGATGAATACAACTGTGTCTGATGCTTTAGCATCATTGCTTTTGGTGGAGGCCATCTTGCAACATAATGGTTGGTCATTGCAGAAATGGAATTAAATCTATTGTGATTTTGCTAACAGGCAGCTCAATGAGGTACACCGGTTTATATCAGCTGTATGTACTATCTTTGATGCATATATTTCTGGTTTTTTTTAGTTAGCAGTATATCACAGGAGCAGCATTATGGCTAAACAAAAGAGTTATTTTTTTAATAATTCTTAATATGTGTGTCATTTAGCAATACCAAATCCTTACCCTGCTTGATGAGCCTAATGAACTGAACCAGCTTTTGCTATGTTGGTTTCTGTTTGGTACACGAGCATTTAAATTCCTCATTCTTTAAATGAATATATTCCTTACAGTTAGCTCTTTTCTATTTAATGACGAATATCTCCTTGTCTTCCCTATTGTTTGGTTGTCACAAACATGTAAAAAAACCTATCTTGGAGGAATGGAGCATATAAAAAGGCTTATGTAGAGGCTTTACCTGGAAACCAAAAGGCACCAGCGGCTTGAAACAAAGTTCGTAATTTTTATATTGTATTTTAGTGTTCTTTCCTATTTCCAATCAGTGGATAACAAAGTCAGGTTTTCTCCTTTCATTTACTGACGAATTTCCTCTAAACGGATCAATCTTATAGAATAACATAGTGTGGTACATTAGGATTCTAGAACCTCCAGATTTTTATCCTCATCTTATGCTTAAAGGTACCTTCTGAAACCTAACTTATACTCTTTCTCGGGAGAAAGAAGTAGAACAGATTCATACTTAGTTCTTCCTGATTCTAAATTTCTAATTTCTAGATGAGACATTTGTCATGATTCTATCTAATAAACAGCTGAGAGCCTGAGTCATGTTCTGTTCATAATATAGGTTGACCATTTTGCTCTTTTTTGATGATGTAAAGATGTAATTGATATTTTCCTATCAGGATGCTGTAAGATTTTTTTGGCTTAGCTACTTTGTTCTATTCATGTTTCAGGTTGAATTAGCGGACAAAACAGCTTTTGCTACTGAAAATCCCAAGAAAGCAATTAGTCATTCTGGAACTAAAGAAGTGGCATATACTTTCACAGGTAACTCCTTGCTTCTGTTGTTGCTGTGCATTCAATTAGAAATTTGATCTATTATGACTTTTAGCTTGATTTGCTGTCCTTGGTTGAAGTCATAATAGTTTGCAAATAAATTAAGATAAACAACTGCATAGTAATTGATGTTGAAGTTGTAGTTATGTTTAATATTTATCTTTTTGCTTTAGAAGCTGTACCGTGTTTACAGTTACAGCTGATACTCCTTGTCTCTATCTTTTCAATTATTATTTTTGTGTTGATTTAACTCATTTACATACTAGTGCTTCGTTCACTCTATGCTGTTTATGTTTATTATAAATGAAATACTTGGATGACGGATATCCTTTCATAAATACAGATGAAACAAGATCTGAGAACCCGCAGGACCCCAAAAGTATTGATAATGACCCTGTTGAATCTGCAGTGCAGCAAAGTGTGGATTATGATGCCCATACTGTGGATAAGACCGATGTAGAACGGCAATCTGGATCTGGCAATGACTCGAAGCCGAATGACAAGGACAACATCCAGGGCGTGACCATGAAATGCTCCATCTGTTTGCTACATTCTGATCTTCTTCTCGAGGTAAAACTTCTTTTCCTCAATTTTTACCTTTTCTTGTGAATAGGAAACAAGATGATTTTGCATGTGAATAGGAAACCAGGGAAGTATTTTTGATGCAACCTAAAAAGCAATAAGCAAGTAAAATGGGATGAGAAGAGAATGTTTTGAAGAAAAATATTTTTCCCATTACAGGCATCATGTGGTCATGAGGAGAATGTTTTGAAGAAAAATAGGTGTTCCAACTGCAACATGAAGTGCTCTATCTGCGGATTGCTTCTGGATCTTCCTGTTACGGTGAAGTTTCTTTCTCCCAATTACTTTCTGATTTTGTGCATCTTATTTATCTAATTTTTTTATAACGGCGGGATAGTATAGTTTCAGATTCAGTAGATTTGGTTTCCCTAAATATGATATATATATATATATATATATATATATATATATATATATATATATATATATATATATATGTCATCTAATAATTCTTTGCTTTTAATCGTGAGAACTTAAGATTCCATTTGCAAAGGATTAGAAAATACTTGAATATTAATAAAACAAGATGATATTGCATGTGAATAGAAAACCAGAGAAGTATTTTTGATGCAACTTAAAAAGCAATAAGCAAGTAAAATGGGATGAGAGGAGAATGGATTTGAAAAGGTTGATTTAATTTCCTGTTACAGGCTCCATGTGGTCATAGTTTTTGCTTGAAGTGTATTAAGAAGACGAGGAAACAGAAAAAAAAGAAGTGCCCCAATTGCAAAATATATCTTCCTGTTGACCTGAAAATCAACTGTTCACTCGCATTTGTTATCCGAATGGCAAGGATGCCTTCAGCTAGTCATGTGGATGATCCAAGATTTATGGATTTTGTGAAGGTTCGTCGTGGGACTGTACTTGTCACAACTCCAAGCGATCATTTTGGTCCCATTTCTGCGGAGTATGATTTAGGTAACAACAGGGGTGTATTAGTTGGAGATGGCTGGACGTCAAGGTTGGCATGTAGCCAATGGGGTGTTCACATCCCGATGTCATGTGTCATTACTGGGAAACAAGATTATGGTGCACAATCCGTGGTTCTCGGACATGGGTATGAAGACGAGGACTATGGAGAGTGGTTCCTTTATTCAGGAATAAATAACCGTGTGGGACGGGATCAGAATTTTACGGGATTGAATGAAGCACTTCGACTGAGCTGCAAGTATGGTTACCCTGTTAGGGTTGTGAGGTGAGTATTTTTTTTTCAAAACTGAATCTCTTGCTTTCATAGAATGTGCTTCTTTACCCTATTAGATTAATAAACTGAGATGCCTTACAACTGAGAACTTGATCAGCTTAAATAATAAACTCTAATCCTAGGAAACCCACTAATCCACTAACATTAGTTGTTGGAGAAGTAGCAGGAAACAAATAAACTAACTACTGAAAAATAGCAAGACTTATTGACTCAGTCCTAGGCCTATTAAAAGAAAATACAGTAATTGAAAATGCTGACTCAAAAATAGCAACTGAAATCAATCCTTCTTCCTCCTGGCATACGGAATACAAGGCTTACTCATCCAAGCCTTGGGTGGCACTGTATCACAATTTCTCATTGATGATATTTTTTGTAATGCATGACTTTATAATATATTTTTTTTGCCTTCTTTTTTATCCATATAGGTCTCATTGGGAAAAAGGCTCTCCTTATGCTCCTAAGGAAGGGCTTAGATACGATGGGATATATAGAATTGAGATGTGTTGGAGATGTAATGGTCACCAGGTATCGTCTTTTCTCATATGTATGCATTACTTTTTCATATATATGCTTTACTGTAATATTTTCTTTTCCTGAGAATTCTTTGCTGCATTAGGGCTATAAGGTTTGCAAATATCTCTTTGTCAGATGCGATAACAGTCCTGCTCCATGGAGTCTGTATGTACTTTTTTTATTTCCATTTTCCCCCTATTTGCATGACTTATGTACATATCTAATTGATCATTTTCTTGTATGAAGGGATGTGCACGGTGATTGACCTAGACCACTACCTCATGTTGATCTCCAGGATTCTTTTGATATAACAGAAAAGGAGGAAAACCCTCACTGGTACTTTGATGTATGTGAATTCCTTCTTTTTACTATTTAAAAACAGAAGTGGAGCTTATTAATTATTCTCGAGTATTGGCTATATTTTGCTTTTTTTATTCATTGTTATCTGACATTTCAGGAAAGTGCTGGATGTTGGGTACATAACAAAGACCAATCAGATGACAAAGATAAAGCAGAAGTAGGAGTTCTAGTGGAGCTTATTAATTATTCTTTGAGTATTGGCTATATTTTGCTTTTTTTATTCATTGTTATCTGACATTTCAGGACAGTGCTGGATGTTGGGTACATATCAAAGACCAATTAAATGACAAAGATAAAGCAGAAGTAGGAGTTCTCAATAGCCTGGAATCTGCTTGTGATGCCAAACCTCAATCTCAAACGAGCAGTGGTGTACATTTGCCTGAACTTGATGAGCCCTCAGATGAGAAAGAAGGCTGTTTAAGTCCCAAAGTTAATGGGATGCATGCTTCTTCGTTTGAAAATATAAATGACTTGCTTGTGTCAGCTGACTCAGATAAAGAAGCTTTTGGTGCCCAACCTCAGTCTCAAACGAGCAGTGATGACATAGTCCCTTCTGTTATTGTTCAACATGAACAATTAGAAACCAAGGCTCAAAATGGTTCAGTTGATGTTGACAATGGAGAAGCCTCATCTGTTCTCTCAGATGTTGGTACAGCTGAAGAAACAGGTGATCTTAATGTTGTGGGCACTTCTTGCACAATAGCTCCTACTGAAGTGAATGATATTGGCATCACACATCCTCCTTTTGAACATGCTGCCAAAGTAGAAGTCTTCGATGAGAATATCCCAGCTGACATTGACAACTTTTTAAGTTCTGAAGTGAAAAGTGTGGAAGCATCAGAGACACTTGAGAAGTTGCGTATTCCTTTTAATGAGGATGATACTAAAGAAGCAGGAGCTAATAATGACAGAACAGGGATAAAGCCACCATCTGATATTCATTGTCGCCTAAGTTCTCTTGTTAATGCAAGCAACAACAACCCAAGGAATAGGCAACAACAACCCAAGGAAACAAGAGAAAAAGCAGTGACAGTAATCAAGAGGTCTCAAAAATCGTATGCAAAACAGAAGAGGCTGAAAATTATACTGCCACCTCCACCTATACGCAACAGGGGAAGGAGAAGGACACAACAATGGGTGTGGGTGGCCCTCATAATTGTGGATATTATTATCATCTTATTCTTTTTTGGTTACCTTAATCTCCCCGAAATCACAGGCTTCTTTTGGAATTAACTAGATTCTTCAGAGACGATATTACAACTGCTACAATTCTATATGTTAGATTTGGTTTCTGGTTCCGAAGCTGTTGCAGTTTGATGTCGTTGGATGGTTTGATGTCACACTTGGAACACAAATAGGCAAATCGATTGTGGACGAGGATTGTTATATAGATATATGATGTATATAGAAGTTTGAAGCGTATTGATATATAGTATCTGTTGCTTGCAACACTTATTTTCTTGTTGATTCTAAGTGAAACCTTCTTTCTTTCTTTCCCCCTCTTCTACGATTTTTGGTTGTATCTATAGTTATATTAAAGCTGTATCTTTTCGATTATGTCCCTATCTCATGTTTGAAAAATTAATTGTTATTTCAATTTTTATAAGTTCTTTTTATAAAATTATTTTTTAACTATTTAAATTTATCTATAACATCAAACAAATATCTATTTAGTATAACAATTAGTTGATGCCCCGGGTCCTGCCCGATGACTTTTTTAAATAAAAAGTGTAATATATTATTTAAATATGATATGGGTATTATGATTTAAAAATAAAACAATATTATAAATATTTAAGTTAATTATAATAATATATTTTTTATTAAAATGAATATGAATATTATCTTATTCGTAAAAATGTTATTTACAATATTTATGTAATAATCATGCAAAAGTTGATGTTCTTAAATCATTGGGTTGACCCGAATGCGCACAAAAACTACAATGAATTGCACCAATCAACTTGTAAATTTTAATGACATGAACTTATACTCAACGGAACTTGAAATGGCCGAGCCTAAACCTAACTGAACTGACCCGCTTAACTGGTTAACATTAAGGGATTAATAATAATTTATTTATTTATTTATTAAGGGATCCGTAATATAAAAAATCAACATACTTATGAATAGAAAATAAATATATTGTAAAATATAACATATCTATACCGATATTAATTACAAAAATGTAATACTTATTAATATAAAAATGGTATAAAACAATCATCATGCTTATGGATAGAAAATTTAAATAGTTGTCATTTTGTGAATGAAAAATTAATCTATGAAAAACTAAAAGTTAATATAAATTCTAGCATTTAAAACATGGTCTATATTAATTAAAAAAGTGTGGATAGTTATGGATGCAATATTAATATAAACAATTTCGTAAATATGGGGATTGAAATTAAAATTTAATGACAATATTGTATTTAACTATCATATTTATAGATAGAATATTAATATATAAACCCCGATATATTTATGGATGAAAATTTAAAAAGTTATAATTCTTAAGCATAGAATTAATATTGTAAATTTCGAAATTAATTTGAAAAATATGGTCAATATTCATTAAAAACATTGACATACTTATAAACAAAAAATTGGAAAGTAAGTGAGTGCATAAAATTGGAAATTCCATATGGTGATTGAATTACATAACATATAATTAATTAAAAAGATTATGAAAATATTTAGAGTGTGATTTAATATTTATCATATTTATGGATAAATAAATTTATCTATTTTACTCTAATATATTAAATTAGTATTTTTTTTATTTATCATACATATGGATGGAATTATTGTATTATTTCTTTGTATTTTTTCAATTTTGATTAAATTGATATATGTAAGGATATTTCTAAAAAAATTATACCAATCTTATCGACAAAAAAATATCATTTACAACATAATAAACATGTGCAAAGATAAAAATAATGAAAACTCGTACCAAATTTTCAAATTGATAATCATACCAAATTTTCAAATTGATAATCATACCAAATTGATAATTCAAATGGTAAAGTTGGATTTGAGCCAAAATTGGCCTCGGGCTCGTGAAATTGGGAGTTTGAGACCCGATTCCTGCAGCAAAAGACGCTTTCTAATGGGGGTGTCATCTCAAAATGTCATTATATTTTGATCCCATATGGCACGGACCACTCAGAATTGCACAACAAAGAGAAATCCAAATTTCCGTCAAATTTGGGATTTGCTCGTGAAATACCGATAATAAAATGCTCCATATCTGAAAACGTAGGCATTTTCTCTGGGTGGTTCCTTTGTAAGAAGTGCTTATATTTTGATCCACTACCGTATTGTCATCTCAGAATTCGAAAATGGTAAAGTTGGATTTGAGCCAAAATTGGCTTCGGGCTCGTGAAATTGGGAGTTTGAGACCTGATTTCTGCAGCAAAAAACACTTTCTAATGTGGGTGTCATCGCAAAATGTCCTTATATTTTGATCCCCTATGGCGCGGACCACTTAGAATTGCACAGAAGGATAAAGCCGGATTTATATAAAATCTGGGATTTGCTCGTAAAATACCGATAATAACATGCTCCATATCTCAAAAGGTAGGCATTTTCTCGGGGTGGTTCCTTTAAAAGAAACCCTAAACCCTAAACCTATACCCAAATACAAACCATATACCCTAGCCATATACTATAAACCCAAATCATATACTATATCCCAATCTGAATCCCAAACCCTAAACCCTAGACCAACAACCCAAACACAAATCCTAAACCAACACCCTAAACAGAAACCCTATACCATAACCATATACTATAACACCAAATATAAATCGAAACATAAACCACAAACCCTATGCTATCATTCCAAGAAAAGGTCGAAAATGAGAGATTTAGTAAAAAAGGACATAACTCTTCAATCTAAGATATGTCTTGCTATTATGACCACTCATTTCGTAGATATTGACTCAAACTACAATATATATCCATCAAACGATACGATATCATGATGCGAGAGAAGCCAAATTCCAAGAAAAGGTAAAAATAGAGGTGTTGTAGGGTGGTTTGGAACGGAAAAGGGCATATTTGAAGGCTTAAACGACATTTTTTTTTTGAAATTCCGGTGGGGATAGATCGTCCGGAATAAATAAATATCTTAGAATATAGAACCCTAAGGCCTTAATATTATCCTGAAATAAATAAATAAACTTGGAATAAATAACCTTAATAGTAAATGCTAAAACTAATATAGAACTCTAACCTTAAACCATATTCTAGAATCTATGTATATATATAAAAGACGCAAGAAATAAGGCCACCACGTTGCGCCACCTAGGATTTTCCTACGTGTCGTTCCCACGTTAAGCCACCTAAGATTTCGCCACATAGGATTTTTTATTTAGAAGAATTATATATGTTGATATTATTTTAGGATAATATAGAAATAAGATAAATTAATCCAAGAGAGATTCTATCTAAAATAAATATGTTATCTATTATATATTAGGAATTATGATAAATTATAAGAACATTAGATATTATATATTAAGATAGATATATTATTTTAGCTTTTCCAATTAAATATCTATCTATTTACATAAAAAAATTATATTCGAATTTTATTTAAAATTAAAGAAATTTATTTTATCTTTATTTCTTATCTATTTATGTAAAATATTTATCTTAAATAAATTTTTTATAGAAAAATAGAACTTTCAATCTATATAATTACTTGCCTAAATTGACTTTTGATAAAAAAAAATACGTTATTTTTTCTTTCATTTTCTTTTTGAATTATTTATGTAAATATAAATGATTTTCTTATCATTAAAAAATTAATTTTTATTTATAATTTTTCATCGTTTCTTATTAAGTATATTTTTAATTTTTATTCAAATGTTTTTAAATAATTGAATTTGATAAAAAAAATTACAAGAATTTAGATTATTTTTATTTATTTTTATATATTTTTAAAAAAACATTTAAAATTAAATGATTCTAATTCAAATAATTTTTATTTATATTTTTGCACAAATAAATTATCATTAATTCATCAAAATTATAGTGGGCTCACATTAATAATTTTGGCCCCGTTTCACATGACACCAATTGTAAAATTTTATAAAAAAATCATACTTCGTATTCATTAAATAAATTAAGTATTAAATTCATTTAGTCGTGCATGACACGACGGGTATAACTAGTAAATAACTAAACTAAGAATAAATGACTCTCATAGTAAACTATAACCCTAATATAGAACCTTAAGCCTTAATATTAACCCAGAATAAATAAATAAGCTCAAAATAAATAGCCATAATAGGTAACTTTAGTCCTAATTAAGAACCCTAACACCAGCATAAACCCTAACAATTAAGAAATATAAACCTTAAACCAACACCCCAAACACAAACCCTATACCCTAACCTATACTACAGCCCCAAATACAGACCTAACCCAAACCGAAAACCCAAATCCCAAATCCTATGTTATAGTTCGAAGAAAATGTCCAAAAATGAGACATTTAGTCAGAAAGTCTAGAACTTTCCAATCCAATATCCGTTTGGCTATTATGACCACTCATTTCAAAGGTCTCGACTCAAACTACAATGCAAATCCATCAAATGAGTCAATAGCACGATACGGGAGAAGGAAAATTACGAGAAAAGGTCAGAACCGAGGTGTTCTAGGGCGTTTCTTAACGAAAAAGCGCGTTTTGGAGCTGTAAACGACATTTTTTAAAGATACTGATATGGATAGGCCCTCCGGAGTTGACCCTAAACCATATACCCCAAACACAAACCATATATCCTAACCATATACTATAACCCCAAATAATATATTATATCCTAATCTGAATCCCAGACCCTAAACCCTAGACCAAAAAACCAAACACAAATCCTAAAGCAACACCCTATATCCTAACCATATACTATAACAACAAAGACATACCGAAACCTAAACCCCAAAGCCTATGTTATTATTTCAAGAAAAAGTCGAAAATGAGGCGTTTAGTTAAAAAGGTTATAACTCTTCACTCTAAGATCCGTCTTGCTGTTATGACCACTCATTTCGAAGATATTGACTCAAGGTAGAATATAGATCCATGAAATGAAACGATAGCACGATGTGTTAGAAGTGAAAATGCAAGTAAGGCTCAAAATAGGGGTGTTGTAGGGCGGTTTTGAACGAAAAAACGCGGAGTTCGACCCCAAATGACCTTTTTTAGAGATTCCATTGTTGACAGGCCCTCCGGATTTGACCTTAAAACCTATAACCCTAACACAAACCCTATACCCTAACCATATACAATAACCACAAATCATATAATATATCTCAATCACAAACACAAACAGAAACGATATACCCTAAGCATATACTATAACCCCAAATCATAAACCAACCACTTAAACACAAACCCTACACCCTAACCATATAGTATAAACCAAATACGAACCGAAACCCAAACCCCAAATCCTTTGTTATCATTCGAAGAAAAGGTAAGAAATGAGACGTTTAGTAAAACAGACTATAACTTTTCACTACAAAATATCTATTGCTATTATGACCAGTCATTTCGAAGCTATTGATTCAAACTAGAATATAGGTCCATCAAACGAGTAGTTTTCACAATCCAAGAGAAGCCAAATTGCAAGAAAATGTCAAAATCGGGGCGTTTTAGGGTGGTTTTGAACGGGAAAGTGCAGATTTGGAGCCCTAAACCACGTTTTTTCGAGATTCTAATATAGACAGGCCCTCCGGAGTTGACCCTAAACCATATAACCCAAACACAAACCATATACCCTAACCATAGAATATAACCCCAAATAATATACTATATCCCAATCTGAATCCCAAATCCTAAACCCTAGACCAACAAACCAAACACAAATCCTAAAGAAATACCCTAAACAAAAACCCTATATCCTAACTATATACTATAATAACAAAGACATACCGAAATCTAAACCCCAAAGCCTATGTTATCATTCCAAGAAAACGTCAAAAATGAGACGTTTAGTTAAAAAGGCTATAACTCTTCAGTCTAAGATCCATCTTGCTGTTATGACCACTCATTTCGAAGATATCGACTCAAGCTAGAATATAGATCCATGAATGGAAACGATAGCACGATGCGAGAGAAGCGAAAATGCAAGAAAAGCTCAAAACAAGGGTGTTTTAGGGTGGTTTTCAACGGAAAAGTATAGATTTGGAGCCTTAAACGACATTTTTTGGGGATTCTGTTAGGGACAGGCCTTCCAGTCCTGAGAATAACACCGTCTTTTCGAGAGCTTTCCGTCCGTGTATCATACGCCTCAATCCGACATCCGAGCGCAAAGTTACGCCCGTTTTTATCCAAAGAGGTCCGAACCCTCTCCCGTTTAAACCAGATTCAGCTACTCTACCTTAATCCTTCCGAAAAGTTAGCGCATCCATGTTGTAGCTTAGATCCAGACCTTCGAAACGAGTACTCACACTGCTCCAACGGATTATCGAGTCAAAAGTTATACGGTTGCAAAGCAACTCAACTGTCGTTACACAACATCTCCAGCTGGGCACAACACTGCTTTACGAGAGGCACGCACTGGTTATAAACAAGCTATTCAATCCCACTTAACGATATGCGCGTTGGTGCAGGTGAGTCTTAAGGAACTCTTTGGACTGCTTGGTTCCGGGTTCGAATCCAGGAAGAGGCATTTGTTATTTTTTCTCCATTAAATAAAAGCAATGCCACTTTTTCTACAATGGATATTCAGTGTTATTTCTCCTCTTCATAGCTTATTTAGGTCGATCTGATTTGATTTAATTGTGGATTAATAATAAGGACATTAAATATTTAAATACATATATATTTATACTTTGCGTTAGAAAATTACATAATTGAATAATATATAAATTAAATGTTATAAATATTAAAATCTACTAACAAACATTCTTCTTATTAGAGCCGAGGATAGATGTTGGGCCAAGTATTTTGGGCCTAATTTTGTACAAATGGGCCGAATCAGATATCTAGCTTACTCCAATAAATATACACGCTCCCCTTCACTAACCCTAACCGCCTCTCTATTGCATCCCTCAGATCTGAGATGCCTTCTTCGTCTCCGCCTTCTTCGTCTCCGCGCTCCATCTTCATTCCTCAACCTTCTTGTTTTAGATATGTTATTGTTCAAATCAAACACATCACCCTGTCCCGTCCATCATCCCGCACAAAAACGATGCTTCAAAACCCACAAGTCAACTATTCAGAGATTAGAGATTACAGAAGTGAGAGAGAAAAAAGCGAGCGAGAAGATGTCGGCCCAGATCGATGGCTGTGCCCATGTTGGCTTGGCAACGGGGGAGACGACTTCGTTTCAGGTTGAGGCCTGAGGGAGTTCTTCATCCCCTCCTCGTCGTAAACCCTAATTTTCGTTGCCTTTACAAGCCACAGACCCCCTTTCTCCTATCGATTGAGGGCAACTTTGTGATTTTCTCATCCCCGATTCCGGCCTTTTCGAACCCCCACTTTCATAATTGATGTCCACCTCATAGGAATTGCGACCTCACGATCAAATCTTTATTTAATCACTGCAAGCACACAGACCCCGACCCCCTATCTCTTAAACTCTCTCACCCCCTTCAACTCTGCCCACCTATGTCATGTCCGCCCTCCTTCCTAGTAAACCGAAGGCGTCCCAGATCTACAACTTTTGAGTGGATGTATGTGCAATACAATGAGATCCGGAGGCGGAGTAATTGGCAGTGACAGATCGAGTTGAGATTTGCAGATTGCTTGCAACCGGTGCTTCAAACGTGAATTCTGATTCAATTTTGTGCATAATTAATCTGGATCCCCTAAAATAACGATTTTTTAATTTTATAAATATTTTCAAAACCTGGATGAGAAATTGAATTTTGATGTTAATTGTCATCAAAGTTTAGGGTCCCCAGAATTTCAATTATAACATATTAATTACTTCCATAAAGAATTTACAAAATATAAGCTATGTCCTGGACCGAAGGTTGAATTGATAATGGGCTTTTTAAAAATTTGTAGGCCCATCAATTAACAATTGATGGGACCAAAATAAAAACCTAAACAAAAATAGGTTCGGGGGTTTTGGTTCGGCAGGCTAGGTTCGGGTGTCTAGGACCGGCGGTCAGCCTCGGGGACCAGGTTCGGGGGACCAGGTTCGGAGGTCCAGGTTCGGGGGTCCAGGTCCAGGTTCGGGGGTTTAGGGTTTAGGGTTTAGGGGTTGGGTTTAGGGGTTAGGGGTTAGGGGTTAGGGTGGGTTTAGGTGTTAGGGTCTAGGGCCTGGGGCCTGGGGCCTGGGGCCTGGGGCCTGGGGCCTGGGGTTTAGGGTTTAGGGTTTAGGGTTTAGGGGGTTTAGGGTTTAGGGTTAGGGGTTAGGGGTTAGGGGTTTAGGGTTTAGGGTTTAGGGTTTAGGGTTTTAGGGTTTTAGGGTTTTAGGGTTTTAGGGTTTTAGGGTTTTAGGGTTTTAGGGTTTTAGGGTTTTAGGGTTTAGGGTCTGGGGTCTGGGGTCTGGGGTCTGGGGTCTGGGGTCTGGGGTCTGGGGTCTGGGGTTTAGGGTTTAGGGTTTAGGGTTTAGGGTTTAGGGTTTAGGGTTTAGGGTTTAGGGTTTAGGGTTTAGGGTTTAGGGTCTAGGGTCTAGGGTCTAGGGTCTAGGGTCTAGGGTCTAGGGTCTAGGGTCTAGGGTCTAGGGTCTAGGGTCTAGGGTCTAGGGTCTAGGGTCTAGGGTCTAGGGTCTAGGGTCTAGGGTTTAGGGTTTAGGGTTTAGGGTTTAGGGTTTAGGGTTTAGGGTTTAGGGTTTAGGGTTTAGGGTTTAGGGTTTAGGGTTTAGGGTTTAGGGTTTAGGGTTTAGGGTTTAGGGTTTAGGGTTTAGGGTTTAGGGTTTAGGGTTTAGGGTTTAGGGTTTAGGGTTTAGGGTTTAGGGTTTAGGGTTTAGGGTTTAGGGTTTAGGGTTTAGGGTTTAGGGTTTAGGGTTTAGGGTTTAGGGTTTAGGGTTTAGGGTTTAGGGTTTAGGGTTTAGGGTTTAGGGTTTAGGGTTTAGGGTTTAGGGTTTAGGGTTTAGGGTTTAGGGTTTAGGGTTTAGGGTTTAGGGTTTAGGGTTTAGGGTTTAGGGTTTAGGGTTTAGGGTTTAGGGTTTAGGGTTTAGGGTTTAGGGTTTAGGGTTTAGGGTTTAGGGTTTAGGGTTTAGGGTT